>OY856188.1:188880054-189012943 GCA_963693315.1 Diogma glabrata | reverse complement strand
TTTTAGTGAATGTTTTCGTTTTATGGGTTTTGTTGATTTATGGTCATCGTCTCATTTCGACCTACCTGCCAGAGTTTTAAAAACAAAATTTGGATACACATAATAATAAGACTAATTTGTAGAAGTAATTACTAATTTGACTATTTTCTAATATAAAAATAATAAGTATAATATCATTTATAAATCCAGACTTATATACTATTCTAAAACCGTCAAATCACTTCTTTTGTTGACATATTTGCATATAATTGACCGATTTCTTCAAATAACCTACAATGCATGTGCATTGTTTGTTTTTGAAAAAGTAAAGGGGAAGCATATTTCCCTTAATAAGTAAAACGGCTTTAAGTGTAGCTTTGATATTATAGTTCATAATCATTTTCTTCAATACAAAGGTCCCATTGCAAAAACTTGCTGCATCAATCTTTCTAAGAAGAGGAAAAGAAACGTCAATCTTCGATGTTTTGAACATATATTACATTGAACATGTAAACCAATTTGAACATATAAACCAAATGAAATATGTATTACATGGTAGCGATTTTGTACCATTATCTGTTCGGTTATCTCTCTATTGTAGAGAATTATTTCTCCTGGGGAAAAATAAAAAAAGTCTACATATCCACACTCAAATTTCTCCTCAAGATGAATTCATTGGAAATAAATTAATTTAGAGGAGAAATTTGTTATAGTATGACGATTGAAACAAAATTTTTTTTATTTAGCAAAACGTGAGTGATAATTATTTGGTTAATTATTCTTAAACGTGTTAAAAAATTTTGGTGATTAAAATAAAAATGGTACGTATTAAAACTAAATACATATATTAAAATTTAAATGTTATGTATTATTTAGAAAACTAATGTTTTATGTTTTGTTTATTTTTAATTGAAATTAATATTTTGATACAAACCAATTTAAATTTACGTCATAAGAGTATAGAAGCAACAGGTGACGTTTTAAATGTACTTTACGTAAACATTCGTAGTTTGCGTAATAAATTCACAGATCTAAAAAATTTGATTGGATCATATGACTTCATAATTCATATAATAATTCTAACGGAGACTTTTTTGTATGTGGACGATGAAGAAAATTTTCAAATTAACAATTATAATGATTTTTTTTGCTAATCGAGAAGGTAGAGTTGGTGGTGGTATTGCTGTTTATATTAATAATACAATTATTTCGAAACAAATTGATTTAACATCATACTTTGTAAGTCATGTACAAAATAATTTCATGATTGTAAATCTTCCAGTTTTAAAAATAAATATTATGGCAATATATCGACCACCTGATTCAAATAAAAGCGATTTTCTCAAAAAGTTTGTTATGTAGTAGACTGGAGAACGATGACGTAAAGTTCCCTGATTCATAGATTCTCGGCTTTATCAGATATCACAAATCTGCATTTCACGCGACTTTCGTAACAAATTTTTTTTCATACTTAATTCATAGTCATCCGTTAATATAATTTTCCGCTACACCAATTTATTCTTCGCATATAAATAATTTCACCATACTAAATTAATTTAAAATCTCCGTCGACTCAAACCATAACTGCCATCTGCTATAGTTGTAGTCAAACCTAAACTAGCTGTGCATATTTATCAATTCGTTTTCCTACCTTGGGGTTGTATCCAGCAATCAGCATAGAAATTGTATTCGAAACATATTTGTTATTATCGATTCTTCTTTCCGCTATATATGCAGGTATATTCTTATCCGTGAGATTCTACTGTAAAACAATTGTAGTTTGCTATTTTGTAATACGTACTCATCATAAAATCGGTTGTATATTCGTTTTAATCCATACTCACGTTGAGTACACGTATATTTTTTTTTCAAATGTTTTGTAAATAGTCTATCTAACTTGGAAATACTTTTCGATTTCTATTGCAACCTAATAACCAGTATTTCGTAATAGGAGACATAGAATAACGATAATGTTCAAATTCTACAAGAGACTGCGTTATCGATTCTTTCTACTATTCACCTATATATAGCAGAAAAAATCGTGGAATTGCTCTCTTAATTTTGATAGTCCATTGTGACTGGCAGTCAATTATTGTGTTTTGTGTTTGACGTTTGCTTGAAAAAAAAAACATGGGTGTAAATTGTGTTTGGATCCCACGGGAATTGAAAAATTAAACGGAATTCAAGTGAAAACTAACCAAAGAAGAGTCGAATAATTCAGCCTACACTTAAAAACCCCTAAGTGAATAATAACTTGTGGAAATTACTTTCGGAATAAAGTTTTTCTGACCTTGTCAGAACGATTGAACGGGACACAACACAACAAGTTTGTATTAAAAATTCCACCAAGTTTTTCTTTCAAAAGCAATTTCGGGTAACACAATTAACCTATTAATAAAAACCAAAGTGTTCTGGTCGGTTTGATGATAGTATTCGTGTCACGTGCCATCAGTGAAATCGAAAATGTGAAGTGTTCACATAAAGTAAAGTCAAAAGAAAAAATTTATTGTTGTTCCTATGTATGTGTATGACTTCCGTACTTAATTTCTTTTACGATAAATTATGTTAACAAAGTTAATTCCCAAAAATAGGGAACGCTATTTGGATTATCAAAATATTTAAGATCTAATAGTTTAATTATCGTGTGTTTGTGTAAATACAAATTAAATGTTTTATTGCTTAAAGTTTCTGATCAATAAATGTTAGTAAAATTCCTATAATACGGTGAATTATGTTCACAAAGTTAATTCCAAAAAAAATAAGGAACGCTATTTAGATGATCAAATACTTAAGATCAAATAGTTACTTATCGTATGTTTGTGTAACTACAAATTAAACTTTTTTTTTTAAATTATTGCTTTAAGTTTATGATCAATAAATGTTAGTTAAATTCCTATAATATGAACTATTAGTATAAATACAACAAATAAAGTGTGATTCATAGTTTCAAGTCAATCCAGAATTTTGGTATTTAATTGTGTATTTACAATCGCGCTATAAAACCGTACCCTTTGTTTCCTCATCATAAACAACTATATTACGTATTACAACAACAACTACCTGAATATTAAAACCAAAGGTCACAAGGCACAAGAATTGCGTTTATTTGTTGATCTTTATCGAGTACGTGATCAAACATATTGCTTCTATGGATTGTTCGCGCTGGGCAGTGGCTAAAAGAAATGGAGTAAACTATTGAAGAGGATAGATGATGGACGAGGAAGGTTCCACACCATGAGGTGAGTGACTATATTAATTTTTTTTTTGTTGTTAGTAAGGGGTTTGGGTGGTTGTGAATCTGTGTGAGCGAGTGTATTTAATGTATAGCTGGAAATATATATATATATATATATATATATATATATATATATATATATATATATATATATATATATATATATATATATATATATATATATATATATATATATATATATATATATATATATATATATATATATATATATATATATATATATATATATATATATATATATATATATATATATATATATATATATATATATGTAAACCGGATTATTACTACCGATAGTTACAATATACCGTAAGATTTCCTTATCTTACAGAATCATAATTTGGTTTTTTGTGTTTGGGGGAAAAAAGGTATGAAATTGATTAAAATGAACCAACTGGATTAGCCAAACAAAATTTTATTTTTTTTATCGACATCAAGTTGGAACTTTCGGTATCGTGCTGGTTTTGACCGTATGGATGACGGTGATATCGGAATGGTTAGCGGGAAAAAAACACGCCTTCCAGTTTTTGACAGTTTTCTTGTATTATTTCATTTTTTTTTCTTTTTCAAAAATTCAAACTCACCTCTTCTATATGTAGTGAGATGAATCTCCAATACTTTTATATCCATATTTTTTTTTGTAAGACCGGTTGTTTATTTATGGTATATAAATGGATGTGGAACGGCAACGAACTTGTTAGTGATCTTGCTTACGAGTGAAGAGTAACAGTTTGAGTACTATAATTTCTTTTTGTTATTCTTTCAGCTTTGCGGGATTAAATACATGAGCTATTGTTGAGTAAAAGGAATAGTTGATAAGGGGGTGCCTGGGGGTGTGGATGTGGGGGGTGTGTGTGCGAGTATAGTCGATGTATGCGCGTATGAGTGGCCGAATTCCTTTGGATCGTGAACAGGTTAATTTTTTTTCATTAAATGCACTGCCAATTTTCAATCTTGTTTCCTCATAACAACCCATGCGTTCTAGCTCTTGCTGATAATTTTGTAATCGATTTCCATTCAGCTACCTCCTTAATAGATTGATGAAATAATCAATATAAAGATGTTCAAACTATATTGGTTGCGGATACTAACATATTAAATATATTAAGAACGAATTATAGATTCTATTCAATGCAACTAATTAGGTAATCTGAATGATTCTACTACAGTGGAATTCGGTTATAATAAACGACCAAAGGACTTTTTTCCATGATAAACGTTTGTTCACTGTAGCCACATATTCAGTTATAACGAACGTGGTGCATGTTAACCGTTTTTGCTGGGTATTTAATTCCTATGTTTATATTTTGCGAATATCAACGGCAAATAATTTTTACCAATTAAACACTAACAATAATAACTCAAGATAAACAAAAAAAACAATCTTTAATTTCATTACGTTTTTTTTTAAAAACCTAAATTTTAAATAATTCATTTTTAATAATAATTCCCTAAAATGTTTAATCACTAATTTGCTTGAGACTAGAACAAAATAGGAACTTATGGTTGCACAAATGTACATATATGGATGTATAATATCTATGGAGTTTCAATAACATGTTATATGTTTTCATAAGTAAATCATATATTTATACGAGGTGTGGATAGAGAGGAATTCACACGTTTTTATTAAAATAATCTGTTAACTTAGTCTGCTTCAAGTTTGTTTCTAAAAGCTGGTCCAGTCGATTTTCAATAAAATGCAAGTTTTTTTTTTAATTTGTGTTACATCACTAAAGCTTAATGCCAATCTTATTATATTAATCGAGTATCGAATGTCCTTTTGAGGTGGTTGTCGAAATTCTTCGTCTGGTCGAAAGAGAATGAAGTTACTGATGATGGAACGCCTGTGTCGAACAATTTACCTCGTCAAACTGCAGACATTCAAAATGATATTGTAGATTAAACAAACAATTTCTCGCTGAAATATTTGGACGTTTCACTGATATTGGATTGTTTCAAGTGTGTATGAATGTGGGCATGGGTGTAGATATGGATGATAGTTTTCATGTGTGGGAGGACGTGAGCGTGTATGAGGTGTGTGAGTGTGGGAATATGTGAGTGAATGTGGGGTCGGACGTGCTGATCGTAGTTCTTTCGCCAAAGGGGTCGCCAGAGTCTCATTATTTCACTTGCCTTTTTCCTCATTTCCGTGTAATCACGTAATTCGCGTACACTTCTGTATTTGGGCTGAAGTAGCAGGAACCATTTCGCAATCCACGAAGGCTGAAAGCTAGTCGAAAAGGCCATTTAAACCTCTCTAGGTACGCGGCCTGCTAAACCTCTTCATTGGTTTGCCAATGAAGAAAGTCCTTCATTACAAGTTTGAGGAATTAATCGCAACATACAAAAATATGTATATAGTGGGTGATATGAACTTAGATTTGCTACACAATAATAATATTCATGTTCAAAACTATTTTGATATCAATAATTCTTATGGCTACTCCATTCTTAACAAAGTTACTGTTAAATATGCAACCAGAATTCAACACTTTCAAAATCGGTCGTCTGCGTCTTTAATAGATCATATGATAACTGATATTTTTTCTTCAACATATTGCTTGGAAACATCTGATTTCTTCAAAGTGGACCGTCGAACTTTAATATTAAGTATATACAAATTCCAAAGGCTCTAACATTAAACGCGATTGAAATTACGTATCTTAATTACAATAATATTGATGCCAATGAGTTTTCTAATGGAAATTGTTTACCATGATTTAATAAATCTGTGCAAAAATCTAATAAAATCAAATACAATAAATAAGAAAATGGTCATGCTGTCAAAAATAAATCAACCTTGGATAAACTATGAACTAAAAAAATATAGACAAAAAAGAGACTTATTCTACAAAAAAAAAGTTAAATACCCAAATAACAATTATATATATGGGGCATTCCATGCCAAATCACCGAGGTTTCTGCCCGACCCCCTTCGATTTCGCTGAAAATTTTTTATCATTTTCTACCCTACCAAAGACATTTTTCTGAATTTTTTTTCAGATTTTTTTACCCAACCCAAAAAAAGGAATGAATTTTTAGAAAAACCCGCTCTTTTTTTTTTAAATGCTAGAACTTTTTCAAAAATTGACCGTTTGGGACCGATTTTTTTTCAAAATTTTTGTTTTTAAATGCAGTTTTCAGAAACAAAATACAAAAAATTTTGCAGATGTCAGGATCTATGAAATATTTCAATATTTTCAAAAAAAACGTTTTTTTTTCGAAGTCCGAAACCTTCGATTCTCAATTTTTTTGTCTCAAAAAAAACTTCAACTAAGATAGTATTTAACCCCCCCCTGGTTAGATTTTGTGCCGACTTTTCTTTCTATTTTTTTTTTTGATTGAAAAAAAAAAAAATTCTAAAATTAGCTTATTTTACATAACTTTGCGTTAAAATGTTTTTGGATTGTTTTTAAAATCTTAGAAATTGAAAAAAATTGTACAAAAACAATCGTTACCAATTCGTGGTGTATTTCCGGATAGTTTAAAGATAGCAAAAATACTTCCTTTATTTAAATCTGGAGATAAACTGGACTTTGAAAGCCAAGATTAGTTAAGTATATGTAAATTACTTGTATAACATAGTATCGTATGTGAATTAACGCTTTTTATGAATGCAAACGTTTATTTACAACAAAGAAAAAGAAATTCATGATTTGAAAGTAGTTTTTTCGGTTTTTCGCTTTTTTAACGAAATTTTTGTACATAAACAATATTATATTTCAATTCTATATAAAGTTGGGATTTCAACGAAAAAAATGAGCACTGGTAAAGTTCAAAAATCGAAAATTTCCTAACCAAATTTTTCGATTGAAAATTAGGTCTTTTTTTTTAATTTTCCTCATAAAACGTCGAAAATTAAATATTTCGCTTTGAAAAAATGGAACTGTTTGAAACACAAAAATAAACATTTTCACCGATTTTCATGAAAATATAACAACTTTTGCGATAGTTATAAATTAAAAACAAAAAAAACGGTTTTTGGCATTTTTCTCGATAATTTTGTGGTTATGGTCAATAATGTCCGGTAAGAAAGTTTTAGATTTTTTTATTATCTACAACTTTTACATTTAACTTTTTTCGATAGGATGCATAGTTTAGTCGCAAATTGCAAAAAACTAATTCAAACCCCTAAAAACGTATATACGACAACCCCCCACCCCTTTCCGGGACTTTAATTAGTTTTTTAAGTCAAAATAAATTATTTTAGTTTTGGAAAAATAATAGAAAAAATATTTAGTGGCTAATTAATATTTATTAATAATTATATGGAAATTTTGTGAGTGATTGAAAAATCATTTATTTGAGAAATTGTGAATTGTGTACTGTGTAATTGTGTACTGATTAGTAATAATTTTGATATTAAAAGTTTAAGTAAGGTAAATATTTAAGTGTAGTGAACAATACGGAAGAAGGGACCGTCGTTCCTCAAGGTATTTTAACTGATCAAAATATTATAATAATAATAATATTCTTTTATCTATAAACATAAAATCTTTCCAGTTTGTTTCATCGTATTTAAAATTTAAATTCAAATTTACAAAATAATTATTATTTTTAAAAATCAGTATTCAAACTTGAATACCAATAGTTGTTTTAATCTCTTGAGTTTAATTACTTAAATTGAACAAATATTAGATTATTTTTAAAGATTTAGTTTTTTTAAAGCTTTAGAACCATTTATTAAATTCATATTAAAAAGTTTTAATATTTATTAGTATTTTTTACATCACGAATTGAATTAAAGAGTTTTACTCCCTTATATAGTAACGAGTTTTGCGCTGAGCTCATCGAATACTGCGGGTATTTGATTTTTTTCCTGAAGTTCGTTTCATGTTTCATTATTACATACGCATATCTTACCTTATTGATAATATCAATAAGCCCTTTCAATTGTTATTATTTTCTTAAAATTCAAAATGCCAAAGACAAAAAAACAAAGCCAAGAGCAACGACTTAAGAATAAATCGGAGAACAATCGAGTGAATAAGAAGGTTCGTAAGTCTCCAAAGTCAAACAAAGTGCGACAGCAGGAGTACTTATCTGTTGCAGTCAATATGCTGAAACATAAAGAACGAGCTCTTGTTCAAAAAAGTTCTGATCAGTATCGAAGATCCCATAGAATAAGTGCTAAGTTAAAATTGGCCAATGTTGAAGAACATGCCAAACATTTAGCTGTCTTGAAGATTTCGCGTAAAAAAAGACAAAGTTGCCTGAGCACAGGCAACAAGAAAAGGATCGACTAGCACAATCCCAAAGCAAACGGTTTCTCCGTTCCCGGAATCTTAAAAATCACCAAAAAAACTCAGAGAAACTCAAACTAAAAGATTAGCGGACCCTGACAAACGAAAATATCACAATCTGAGACTTAGGATATCTCAAGCCAAACGTTTATCCAACCCGGACAAACTAAAAACACATAACCTTAGACTTAAAAAGTCCCAAGCTAGACGACTAGCTAACCCAGATAAACATGATATCCACAAAATTCGACTTATAAAATCCCAGAAAGCTCGATTACTAAGACCCGAAGCAAGAAAATTACATCAACAGCGACTTAGAATAGACTAAAGAATAGACTAAGAATAGACTAAGTGATCCGAAAAGACGACAAATTCAACGTCAAAGGCTTTGTGAATCCCAACGAAGACGTTTGAATAAACCTATCCTTCGCGCGCTTCACATTTCACAGGTTAGAAGTTTCCAAATTTCCCAGCGAGAAAATGCTCATAATAAAATAAGACAAGATCTTTTTGAAAAGTTCAATCTTTTGAAAAAAGAGGGCCCTACCGTCGAATGTGTTTGTTGTTTTCGGCTATGGTTTAAAACCTCAGTCAAATTTTATCGGGTTAAAGATTTCTCTTGTTCTTTCGAGTTTTTGCAAAGAACATGCAAAATGTTGGACTCCACCATAATTGGGTATCTATGCGCAAATTGTACCAAATATATTAAAAATGGAAAAACTCCGCCTTTGTCAGTGATTAGTGGCGGTCTTGCGTTTCCTATAATTCCTAAAGAGATTGCACTCCTAAGCGATTTAGAGGAACGTTTTCTTTGCCCCAGAATCCCATTTATGATGATTCGAGCTGTGGTCGGCGACCAACATTATATAAAATGGAGGGCTATAAACGTACCAACTGACGTTGAAAGTTCGGTTGATGTACTACCACGTGTTTTTTCGGAAACCATGATTGTTCCAATTTGTTTTCGAAGGAAAAAGTCGTTTAAACATAATGTTATGTTTGAAAACGTTCGACCACAAGCAATTCATGAAGCCGCTAAACTTCTTGAAAATTCCCCAGTTTATCGACACTGTATCGACTTTGAATTTAAACCGTTTTGTTCCTTTAAACGTTGTACTAAATTCAAACCCAAAGCATCATGTTGAACATGAATCCAATGATGAGAGTAGTTCTGAAGAAGAAGACGATGAAGAGCCTATTAACATTGTCGATGAAGCGACACTTCTCCTCACCGAAGCTATTGTTTTTGCACCAGGAACCACTATTGATCTGCACCACTATTGATCTGCACACCCCGGATAATTTGAGAGTTTTGTGTGATCCGTCAGTAGAAGGCGACATTGCAATTGACATTGGAGATAAAGTTCCAAGCAAGGAAGCAACGGGTAGCCATGATGTTTTCCTTCCCATTCCTCGTTTACTTTCTAATGAAGCATATCTAAGTAATGTTTGTACTCTAAATGAAAGACAACGAACATTACTGCTACATATTTTAGATTGTTTTAAAAACAATCATTTGCCATTCTATACCTGTGTTTTAGGTGGTGCTGGAGTGGGAAAATCTCGTCTTATTGAGGCTATACATCAATGTCTTTTGCGTTTTCTTAACATTTCTACAACCGATCTTGGGTCCCTTAAAATTTTAGTGTGTGCTCCAACTGGAAAAGCCGCATTTGGAATAAATGGCACAACTTTGCATGCTGCCTTTGTTCTCCCCATAAATCAATGCTCCGCTGACCTTACTCCGTTAAGCAATAGCACCAGAAATTCCCTTGTTTCTAAAATGAAGGATCTCAGTCTGATTATAGTAGATGAAATATCTATGGTTGGATCGAGAATAATTCAACAGGTTGATTGCCGCCTTAAGCAAATTTTTCAATCTTCTAAGCCGTTTGGGGGTATATCAGTAATCGTTTTTGGTGATTTTAACTAGGGCTCGTAAAATACTCGAACATTAAGTATCCGGGTATCGAGTAGTTATTTTACTCAAATACCCGGGTACCCGGGTAACCCGGGTATTTGGATAATTAAAACAAAACAAATTTTCAATAGTTCATTTGTAGATATTTAATTCAATTAATATTTGTATTTATTTAATTCAATTAATTTAATTCTTAAAAATATGTTAAACGTTAAATGAAATCAAATTTTATAGAGCAAGAGCCCGCGACGGCCAGACCTTCGTTATTTTATAAAAGCTGAAAGTTTTTCTGCGCATACCCCCTAGTCAGGTAGGAACGATTAGCGACATATGAAGTTTGGATCATGGTGGCTTTGGCAGGGAGCAGGTAACAAAAGGGCCTCCAAAGTTTCGTGAAAGTATAAAAGGCAATTTTTTATATATTCTTCGGGGATAGTAGTAGAAGTCACGTCACCCATTGCCAGACACTTACTATCGTGGTGACCCCCTGCCAGACACTCTTAAATTTAAACAAATTGATGAAGTTTAAGGGTGTCTGGCAGGGGGTTGCCAATATAGTAAGTGTCTGGCAATGGGTGACGGGACTTCTAATACTATCCCGAAGAATATATAAAATAATTACCTGCTATACTTTCACGAAACTTTAGAGACCCCTTTATTACCTGCTCCCTGCCAAAGCCACCATGATCCAAACTTCATATATCGCTAATCGTTCCTACCTGAGTAGGGGGTATGCGAAGAGAAACTTTCAGCTTTTATAAAATAACGAAGGTCTGGCCGTCGCGGGCTCTTAGTCTATTATAATAATATAACATTTACTATAACTTTTTGTTTATGAAATAGTATTTTAAAAATATTAAGCCATTGAGTGTGGAAGGAGCTAACGAACTGCGAATTTTGGTTATTATATTGTCGGCTACTGAAAACACCCGTTCGTATGCGGTTGATGTAGGATTTATAGTAAGCAATGAAGCGTACAGATTATCTAACATTTGGTTTCGCTTACCTCCATTTGTCTCCATAAATCGAAGGGATTGCTCAACATTTAAATTTTCGCTTTTTTCTTTGGTTTTAGTTATATATGATGAAAGACAATGCAGTAGCTCATTATATACTGATGTTTGTTCCCACTTTCCATCAGAAGAACTTGAGCTTTGATCTGCAACTACGATGTTGTTTTCATTCGAGTATAGACGTAATAATAATTGATGAGCAAGCTGCTTTGTAGACATTTTTGTTGCTTAGCTTAAAAACTCATTGCCTTTTAGAAAAATACCATGATGCAAATATAACAATAATATTATTATATCCTTTTGTCGACGTCCATCAACTTCGTTTTTCAAATTTTTATATAGTTCACGAGAAAGAGGTGTACTAATCTCGTTTATTTTTTTTTTAGAATGTAGTTATTTTAGTTAAATTAAGTTAAAGTTAAGTTAGTTAAAACATTTTAATTATAAAAATAATGGAAATTAAACAATCGGAAAATAAATGTATTGTCGTTTGTGTGGGAGTACTCAGGAATCTCTCAAGGATCTACATTTTAAGGTCATAGAAGTATTTCTAAAAGATCTAGGTTCATTCATTTTCTGAAACATATATTTTTTGAAATTATTTTTTGAACAAATCAGGAAAAGCGAGTGAGCGTCATAAGAATTTTGTTTTTGTAATACCCGGGTACTCGAAGCTATTACCCGGATATTCGAGTAGTAAAATTTTTGACCAAATACCCGGGTACCCGGTTATCCAATACCCGAGTATACGAGCCCTAATTTTAACCAATTGGCTCCAGTGGGTGATAGATATATTTTTGAATCACACGCCACAGACCCTTATGGTCTCATTGTTGGTAATCCTCTTTGGCGTTTGTTTACGGGTTATCAGCTAACTGAAATAATGCGCCAAAAAGATGACGCTCAATTCGCGGTTACGCATAATAACTTAGCAAAAGGCTTGCTAACATTGGAACAGGTACGTCTGCTTGAATCCCGTGTAATATCAAATTTCGATGAAATTCCTCGCGATGCGGTTCATCTTTTTCGCAGTAATTTTGAGGTTAACTTTTTCAATGACAAAATTATTGAAAAAGATCCAAAGAGAAAAATCGTTGAAGCCGACGATAAGTTAACTGGTAAAACAACCGAACAACGCAGAGTTATTTTACTTGAAAAGGCAAAATCTGCTCCTACCCACACCACACAAAGGCTCCCTTCCCAATTGCAACTTAGTGTAGGCATTAAATATATGCTTACTGTCAACATTTCGGTAGAAGATGGTCTCGTTAACGGAGCCGTCGGTACGTTAATGGATTTTGATACAACTCCTACAGGCAATATAACCAGACTTTAGATTCGTTTCCCTAATGATTATGTTGGTCAAAATAGACGTAAGAAGGTGAAAAAATTAGGTGAAGATTATTGGACTGCGATTGATAAAATAAAGAGAAACATTAACTCGAATTCCAAATTCGCTAACATAATACGAACTCAATTTCCTTTAGTATCAGCTGAAGCAATAACTATTCATAAAAGCCAAGGTGGCACTTATGGTATGGTTGCTGTACACATTTCCAAAAACCTTCGCCGAAATGAGTTATACGTAGCTCTTAGTAGATGTACCAAACTTAGTGGTCTATATTTACTTGGTGTATTTAAACCACCTTTGCCGCCAAATCCCCATGATAAACTTCAAGTGGAAATCAAAAGAATCCTTGATTCACCATTTAAACCAGCGTGCAATATCCTGAATACTTTTGAGGATCTTTTCATCTACCAGAATATCCAGAGTTTATTAGAAACTTCACACTGGCAAGATTTAAAAAATTTTCTAAAAATTTATGAACCGCACATTTTTATAGCGGCCGAAATGTGGACTAAATCTGAGGATGATTGGTCTATTTCTAATTATAAAGTTTCACATCGTAAAGATGTTTCTATTGATTGTAAAAGACATGCATATGGCATTACCATTTATTCCAAAGGTGACGAATATTTTAAAATAATCTACGATTACTCCCAAGAACAACTTTCAAAAGTTTGTATCCTCGTTACAGGCATTTATAAGGATTTATAAGGCACAGGGTACAAACCACCCTCTACCCCATACAATGTGGTTGAACAGCATATCAAGAATATGATTAATGTTGCAAAGGTTCACACTTCAAAAGTTATTGTTCTTGGCGATTTTAATATAGACTTAAACCAAAATGAATCTCATCCTTTTTTTCAATTACTCAACTCAAATGGTCTTTTTTCGGTATTACCTTGTGGAACCAGCACCACAAATGCAGGGACAGGAATTGATGTATAGTTTTCCAATTTTGACCATTACGGTGGTGTTTGCGAAACGTTGTTTGGCCATCACAAACAGCTGGTTTGTATTCCTGGAATACCAAAATCCTGTGAAAATAGCCATGGTCATCCAAACAATCGCACTAATATAGAACTGCCAAGCCTGTTGCAAGTACCAATTGAACTTACTCTCCTAGAAGCCATTAATGAGGGTAAATGGCTTCAGCGGGAAATTCCTTGTAGAGAATTTCTTGATTCCAATGATTTTCGTAAGGCTGGTCAATTATGCACATTTTTACGACAGGGTACGATGTATAATTTCACATTTTCCTGTGGTAATCTCGACCTTCCGTGTTATCTTCAAAAATATTTTACTGCCATTAAAACAACTGGTGATGGGAACTGTTTTTTAATGCTTTGTCCCTTTTGTTATGCGGTAAAGAAAAGTTAATGCCATGTTTGAGAGCTGTCGCTGTAGCTCATTTAATTAATAATATTGATTTTATTAAAAATCTTCCTGCTGGCGTAAATCTCACGTTAGTACGTAAACACGTTTTAACAAACGGAAAATTTTCCGAGGTTGGAGAAGTTTTTCTATTATCGCTTATCCTACAACGTCCAATAAATATCTACACCAATTCTTTTACCACCTCAATGCATTTTGCCCCAATCCCTAATAACCGTGAACTACATCTTTATTTAGATTTAGATGGCCAACATTATACTGCAATGGTGCCTAAAACTGTTACCCAAAATTTGAATTTGCCCCTCCCTCCGCTTGCAATGTCAGACCTTAATATTGACAATTTTAACAATTTAGGTTTTGTAGTAGACTGAACCAATTTGGCTTAAAAAGGTCAAAACAAACTAAAAGAAACGTGCTCAACATAGCGTAGATAGTTAACGTTACACTATAAAAGGAAGAACTCAAGTCAGAGGCTTGATGCTGTTAAATTCCTATGGTATTAACGTAGGGATTTACAGGATCAAGAGTACAGGGAGATGGTTTTACCCGGTAAAAACCCGCGTGTCGTTTGGGAAACCGCGTTCCAAATGTTTTCGAGAAAATTTCCAACTTCCTACGTAAAACAACAAAAAAAAAATCTTGTACTTGACCTCATGGCGGTAATACCTTCTCTTATTAAATTTTATTTCTATTCAAACAGATTTTACATTCAACTACATTTATACACAAGTGAGGTAATTTTTTTTATTTTTCCATGTTTTTTTTGTATATTCTATCAATTTAATTAATTAATATATAAATTTTTTAGGTAAATATCATGTAATCATCATATCATATCATTTGTTATATAAACTAATTTGATACATTCGATTCTATTTATACACAAATTTGTCTGGCCCCGAAATCTACCTATTTCTAGCGGATATCCTGCCGCTTGGACTTTTTTAGTTTAGAATGTGTTTCATTAAATTAATAGGTAAATATTAGGTGAATCAATAAGTGTGTAATAAGTAAAACAAGAAAACATTTTTTTTGCCAAATTAGGTTTTATTTCTCAACATGTGTGCATCATGCGGCGTGCCTTAACTTGCGGGACACTGGTTAACAATGTTCTAATCATTTTTATTAATGTAGTTATATAAGATGTGTGAACAACCGGATCTGTGAGGTTGTGTGAACAACCTGGGCTAGAATCGATGTAGTTTGATCTCTTCCGCAGCGACTTGTGGTTGCTTAATATTGGAATCTCGATTTGTGGCGTAGTTCCGCACATTTTATACGTAAGCTCGTCGATTTAACCGGTTACTTGGATGTTTCTGACATCATTTAAGAAATATTTCTTAGTCCATCTTATACGTCTAGGAACTGTGGTCGTGGATAAGGTGTCATTGCAGGGATGTTGGCATTTGTGTCAGCCGCATAGATATAGTTTATGTTTGGTAAACATTTATGTTGACGGACCCGCAATATGTTACATTCCTCGTGCAGGTGATCTCGGTCGGTGAGCCATCCAATGATATCCAGTTTCTGTTTGCAAGGTATCGTTCTGTGTTATTTGAAAGTTATTTCAGTGAGTTTCAGCGACTTGATATGACCATATGGTTGCAGCGTAATCAATTTGATCGGCAATGTTTTCGCCTCTCGAAACGGTGTTCAGGTGTGAGTGCCATAAATCGTGATGTGCATTCACATCGACGAGAATGAAATCGCCTACCGAAGAGCTATCATTTCAGGTTTGAAAACAGTTAAGACGTTGGGGGCCAGGTCTGGCAAAGATGGTGGCAGAGGAACCAGTTAAAATTCGATTTCCTGCAATTTTACTTACGCAACTAACGATTGTGTTTTTAGTCCAATTTTGCAGTATTTTTTAATGTTTTTTGACTTTAATATTAGAATTCTAACAATAGTACAACAACATCGCGAAACGTACGCATAACGCGAAGACAAAAATAGAATTGGTGGAACGAGTAGTGGTCAACTACTCGTTGATTATGGGTGGGTTTAGGTCATTAAATGGAAAGAAGAATAAACACCAGTTTTGGACAACTTTAATGACCGATCTGAATGCAATGGGTGGTTCCATAAAAAATATGGGTGAATGGCAGAAGGCAACTTTTATTTAAAATTTTAAAAATCTGTTTAATAACTTTATAAATTTTTATACATGACAGTCGTTTTCTGATATTCGGAAAAACTTAAAAAGCAAGGCCGTTTGAATAAGACGGCATGCCAATGCAACTGGGGGTGGCGAAATTTTAGATATTGAGCTTGAGGAGTGGGAGGATCATTTGCTGCACGTAGTAAACATTAACCAAATTGATGAGAGCAATACCACGGAGGCAGGACATGTATTAACTTTATAAAAATTATATTATGCATTTTACTAATTTTTTTATTTTATAGATGAAAGATAGCGCACCTAATTGTGTCACTACAGTTCTCAACACAAGGGCTTCGGCAAATCTGTTTATAAATGCAGAACAGGATGATCTAAGTCCATGGATGTGGGCACCTACTATACATCCGACTTACTCTCTGGACTTAGATCATTCTATTCTAAGCCAGCTGCTAGGACCACCTGGTGTTATACATACTACTGAGGTATAATACATTTATTAAAACTATAAGATAATTCTGTAAATATTAACAAAAATTGTTTCAGGCTAGACCATCAACGCCAGTTGTCTTTCATGCAAGTGAAACACAAAACTTATCGGTAGTGACACCAACTGAAATAGTGACACGAGTGGAAGTCACGCATGAAACACCTATCCAGTCGGTAGGGGAACCAGTTGCCGTCACGCCTGCCACATTGCCAATCCACTCGGTAGTGGCACCAGTGGACGTCACTCATACCACATTGCCAGTTCACTTGGTAGTGACACCAGTGGACGTCACACCTGAAACACCTGCAACTCATCAAGCCGTTCAAAAACAAGCCGTCCACGTGCACTAAATCGAACATCGTTGAACCAATTCGCGCAAAAAGCCACGTGGTTGCAGGAAGTAACGAATACAATACTTATAGAAAATAGAAATTGTATTGAAAATATATTAACACAACAACATGCAGAACGTGTGCATACAACATGCAGAACGTTTGCGCCAAGATCGCAATCAACAGCTTGAAATGATGGAGATGATGCGATTAATTTTGCAGCGACAAAATAGTTTTCCTCCCTGAGTTTATCCTTTCATCCTATAATTTATCCTTCCATCCTTCCTTTTTTCTTATAAATTTGTATTTTTTATTTTTCCCTGAATTTATTCCCGTCCTATAATTTATCCTTCCATCCTATAATTTATCCTTCCATCCTATAATTTATCCTTCCATCCTTCCTTTTTTCTTATAAATTTGTGTTTTTCCTTTTTTTATTTTTCCCTGAATTTATCCTTCCATCCTATAATTTATCCTTCCATCCTTCCTTTTTTGTCATAAATGTAATTTTTTTTTTTATTATTGTTATAAAATCGTCCTTTTCAAGACGACCAAATTTAAAAAAAAAAGTTTATTATGATATATCTATGCGATTTTGGAACGTTTTTTCGAATGAAAAAACAAATATCAAGTATACAGAATACCGAACATGTGTATGACAATGTATGACACTATATGAAAAACACACCACAAGCCTCTTCTATGTAATACATCATGTAATTCATCATGTAATTACTGCAAAAGATCATAATAGTTTATTTCTGAGAAATAAAAATTAGTTTCTTCTATTCAAATATTTTATTTTTTTTCATTGATTGTATTGAATTTAAACGTTCCGCGTGCAGGTGATCTCGGTCGGTGAGCCATCCAATGATATGCTGTTTGCAAGGTTTCGTTCTGTGTTATTTATAATTTATTTTAGTTAGTGTCAGCGACTTGAGATGTCCATATGGTTGCAGCGTAATCAAATTGATCAGCAATGTTTTCGCCTCTCGAAACGGTGTTCAGGTTGCCATAAATCGTGATGTGCATTCACAACGACGAGAGTGAAATTGCTTACCGACGAGCCATTTTTTCAGGTTTGAAAACAGTTAAGACATTGGTAGACAGGTCTGGCAAATATGGTGGCAGAGGAACCAGTTAAAATTCGATTTCCTGCAATTTTACTTACGCAACTAACGATTGCGTTTTTAGTCCAATTTTACAGTATTTTTTAATGTATTTTTACTTTAATATTAAAACTCTAAAAATAGTACAACAACATCGCGAAACGTACGCATAACACGAAGACAAAAAAATGGAATTGGTGGAACGAGTATTGTATTGGCCTAAACCCACCCATAACCTCGTTGGTTATGGGTGGGTTTAGGTCATTAAATGGAAAGAAGGATAAACACCAGTTTTGGACAACTTGTAACGTCTGTCAAATTTTCACATTCAATAATGAAACCAATTTCGAGCTCTTCGACAGTTTATTCAAAATATTTCGAACATCTTAAATAGTTCAATTTCTCTCAATCAATAAAAAACCTTAAAATTTAAACATAACGAACAAACCTTTTAATTTCAAAAAAATAACGAAAAAAAAGATTACTGAACTCACTCATAATAAGTAAAAAAAAAAATTGAACGAAAAAAAATGTATTGTTTCAATGTTGTTACACCTTGGTTTTGGTACACAAAAAATCGAATATAAAATGTCAGAATAGCAATATGTTTTAGAGCATTTTTTTCGATGTTTGTATACGAACAAAATCAAAAAAAAAACAATTTTTTTTAAAAATTGAAGAATAATAAAATAAATGATAGTATGATAGTAATAAAATAAAAAGAAAGTAACGAGCAAATATAAAATTCCATCATTTTTTGTGATATTGTATATTATTAATAAGCATAAATAAAAGTGTAAAAAAAAATATGGTAATTTTGTGTACAAAAATCCTTTGTTATTTTTGAAGTTAACCAATGGCGTATTTAACATATGAGGAATTTCCGCCATATTAAATCCAAAGAATAATTTTTCTGAAATTATAAAAGTGAAACTAATAAATATACAGTGATTTCTAGTGATTCGAACAGTTTATTCAAACCAAAAATAAAAATTTGTGATTACTGTTTATCAAAGCAATTGACAAAATAAAAATGATGAGTAATACTATGATTATGTTGCATTTATAATTAATCTCCAAATAGAGGATAACAAGGAGTGATAAGTTCATGCTGTGTTAAAATTGTAAATTGGAACGACCTGAAAACTTTGATTTCAAATAAAAATAAATACAAAAATTGAGCGGACTGCTTTTGGATCTGTCACCGATTTGGATACGGATCAATCTGGATCGTCTACCTGAGCGGACTGCTTTTGCGTCGTAGAAATTAAGGTACCTCATTTCCATTGTTATTAATAA
Source organism: Diogma glabrata (assembly GCA_963693315.1). NCBI lineage: Eukaryota > Metazoa > Arthropoda > Insecta > Diptera > Cylindrotomidae > Diogma > Diogma glabrata. The sequence continues at coordinate 188,993,439 of OY856188.1, read as the reverse complement.
TATTATTTGCTCGTAAATTACTTATATAAATAATTAGCCAAATTAATCTAAATTTATTAATATCATTCAGATTTTAAAAATCTGTTTAATAACTTTTAATTTTATTTATACATAACAGTCGTTTTCTGATATTCGAAAAAACTTAAAAAGCAAGGCCGTTGAAATAAGACGGCAAATGCAAATGCAACTGGGGTGGCGAAATTTTAGAGTGGGAAGAGTATTTGATGCACGTAGTAAATACTAACCAAATAGATGGGAGCCATATCACAGAGGCACGACATGCATTAACTTTATAAAAATTATATTATGCATTTTACTAATTTTTTGTTTTATAGATGAAAGATAGCGCACCTAATTGTGTCACTACAGTTCTCAACACAAGTGCTTCGGCAAATCTGTTTATAAATGCAGAACAGGATGATCTAAGTCCATGGATGTCGGAACCTACTATACATTCGACTTACTCTCTGGACTTAGATCATTCTATTCTAAATCAGCTGCCAGGACCATCTGGTGTTATACATACTACTGAGGTATAATACATTTAATAAAACTATAAGATAATTCTGTAAATATTAACAAAAATTGTTTCAGGCTAGACCATCAACGCCAGTTGTCTTTCATGCAAGTGAAACACAAAACTTATCGGTAGTGACACCAACTGAAATAGTGACACGAGTGGAAGTCACGCATGAAACACCTATCCAGTCGGTAGGGGAACCAGTTGACGTCACGCCCGTCACATTGCCAATCCACGGGGTAGTGGCACCAGCGGACGTCACTCATACCACATTGCCAGTTCACTCGGTAGTGACACCAGTGGACGTCACATCTGAAACACCTGCAACATATCAAGCCGTTCACAAACAAGCCGTCCCCGTGCACTAAATCGAACATCGTTGAACCAATTCGCGCAAAAAGCCACGTGGTTGCAGGAAGTAACGAATACAATACTTATAGAAAATAGAAATTGTATTGAAAATATATTAACACAACAACATGCAGAACGTGTGCAACAACATGCAGAACGTTTGCGCCAAGATCGCAATCAACATCTTGAAATGATGGAGATGATGCGATTAGTTTTGCAGCGACAAAATAGTTTTCCTCCCTGAATTTATCCTTTCATCCTATAATTTATCCATCCATCCTATAATTTATCCTTCCATCCTTCCTTTTTTCTTATAAATTTGTATTTTTCCTTTTTTTATTTTTCCCTGAATTTATTTCCGTCCTATAATTTATCCTTCCATCCTTCCTTTTTTGTTATAAATGTAAATTTTTCCTTTTTTTTATTTTTATAAAATTGTCCTTTTCAAGACGACCAAATTTAAAAAAAAAAGTTTATTATGATCTGTTGGTCCTTTTGAGGATCATGTTGGTCCTTTTGAGGATCTCAAATTATAGATTTCTGTTCTTTTTTAGGTAAATACTAGGATCATTGATGGTTAATAGAAATACAAACGGCAGGATTTCTGCTAGAAATAGGTAGATTTCGATATCAGATAGTTTTGTGTATAAGTAGAATCTGATGTATCAGATTAGTTTAAACCAAACAAACTAATTACAAACAAATATCGAACAAATGTTAGGAACAAAATTAACTACATATAGGCACAGCTACATCTATGCAATTTTGGAACGTTTTTTCGAATGAAAAAACAAATATCATATATACAGAATACCGAACAAATATCAAATATACAAAATACCGAGCATATGTGTGACAATGTATGACACTATATAAAAAACACACCGAAAGCCTCTTCTATATAATACATCCTGTAATTACAATGTAATTACATTACAACATTACATTACAACAATTGTAATTACATTACAATTTTTGGTTTGAAAGATCTTCATCATAATAACTCCTGACGACAATATTTGACCTATTTCTTTAGATATTTCCAAAATGTCGAGTTCAAATTAAAGCGTTCCACGAACAATGTGACATTTCTTGCTGGGTCAGTGACGCTTAAATCACCGCCAAAAATAGGAGAAACAAAAGATTTGGTTACTTAAAGAATAAATGGCACTGTAAAAACTTTTGTCAGAAATTGACATGGCAGAAAGGTTTGCCGCTTTCATTCTGTCAATTTCAGTTTTTTCTTTTTCGATTATCTGGTTTTATATTTTATTGGTCTTTATATATTAGGAACTGTTATATCTTTCCTTATACAACAATTAATTTGTATACACAATTCACACAATTTATTTTAAGTTTATTTTATTTTATGTCATGTTCTTTGGCTTGACCGAAAAAGATTGATTTATTTAAGTTGCCAAAGAACAGCATCAAATAAATCAATCTACTTTATAAATGTAGTGGTAAATTGTTTTGACTTGTCTGTTGTCAGTTGTTACGTCAAAAAAGTTTTTGGTTATATTTACATAATTGTTTTTTTAAAAAAATATTAAATAGCCATAGAACAAAATGTACGAATATGCTATAGTAGAAAGCGATTTATACACGCCTCAAAACGGGTATGTGCTTTTAAAAAATCTATCTAGTAAGTATACTACTTATCTAAAATAAAATATCAATTAATTAAAAATGTAATTATTAAATTTATCTTGTTGCAATGTATATATTAATTTCTTTTTATTGATGGCGATATTGTACAAGCAAGGGCCGAAGATATAGCGCAGTTGTGCCAAATTCATCAATTTGCGAAAAAAACAAACGGTAAAATTGTGCTTGATTAGTTTATATATTACTAAATCAAATAAATGATTATTAGATGAGGAAACAGTACCTTCAGTTTTGGAGGACGAAACCCCTGCAAACCCCTGTGGCTGGACCCTGTCGTCTATAGTCTACACCCAAACCATAATCACAAAAAAAAATATGTATAAAATGCATGAATTTTAATATTTTCAGAATATGGTGATGAGTTTGAAACCAATGCTACACGGTTAAAGGATTAGAAAAACCCATGCTACATGGTTGAAGGATCTTTAAAAAGCTTTAAAAAAATTTAAAGATGCCTGTCGACAGCAGTTAAAAAGAGCTAACACTGAAAATAAAACATCAACAAATTTGTGCAAATACTCTCAAGACATGTGCTACCCTAGAATTTGATGAGGTTTTTCAACCATGTTCCGACAGAGAAGAATTCACAAACGCATAAGCTGAAATCGCCAGAATTATATCGGGAAATCGCCGAATTATATATACATATATACATTTATATTTAGTTATATAGGAAGAAACGATGTATCGGATCCTTTTTAAGATAATATGTTACAACTTTATTTTTAAAATTTTTTATATATATGAATAAAACAATTTTAATACATTCAATATATTATTTGTATTTATTTTTGGATATTCCTTGGATTTGTCCATAATTTATACGGAATTCGTACCAGGAAAATAATATGGGGTATTTTTTAGGAAAATATATAAATTTGTCCTAAAATTTTGATATATCTATCAATAAAAATGTTCGTAAACATATTGGTATTTATTTTTGGATATTCCTTTATTTCGTCCATAACTTACTACTTCACTATTTGTATTGGACAGTTTTAAGGATGCGTCGGACATTTGTCTGGACATTGGATGCATGGACGATTTTGGACCAAACTCATTGAACAAATCTTAGGAAAAACCAAAACATTATTGGATTTTTATCCCAAAGTTAATTGGATTTTGCGTATCCGATATAATTAGAACGTCCTCGAATTCGTACTATGATTTTGCCGGTAGGATTATCCCTATTATGTGTTACCCTATGGTAACAACCTTTCTCACAACCATTGCCACTTGCATTTCTTAAATCCAGTCCAAAACCTTCGTGGTCTTATTTCTTTTATTCCTTCAAAATTTTTCTATATATGAAGTTTTCATGGACAATTGCCTCAACGGTGATATTTGAATAAAATAACCTTCAGTTGTTTCTATTCATTTAGTCTGCAAGTGGCGGAAATGGTTTTCTATTTCCATATAACATTATAAAATTTGTATATGTTTTTTTTGTTCCCATCGAAAATTGCAGTACTTGTCATTTTTTTCGTTTTTTTTCTTCAAAACTCAGACTTCTATTTCCATAAAATTATAAAATTTGTATAAGTTTTTTCCATCAAAATTTAATTGTTAAGAAAAATTTTTGTTAAAACATAAAAAAAAAATTATTTTTAAGATAAACTAAAAAAAAAACAGAAAATCTGTTATTAAGTCTCTATAAGTTAAGTGAATTTTCAAATTTTTAACTTAGTGATAATAATAGTATGGCTTGATTTGGAGTTTTATAACTTTTTCACAAAAATAAAATATATATAACAAGAGCCAAATTAATTAAATTTTTTTTTAGAAAAAATATTTTAATACAAACGAAAATAGCAAATCAGTTATCAAGTTGATATAAGTTAAGTGAATTTTCAAATTTTCATATTAGTGACTAGTATGACTTGATTTGGAGTTTTATAATTTTTTCACAAAAATAAAATCAATGTAAAAAGAGCCAAATTAATTATTATTTTTTTTAAAGATAAAATAATATTTTAATATAAACGAAAATAGACAATCTGTTATAAAGGTTATAAATAAACAAAATACAACCACAAATATTTCTTTTAACGTAAATGGGATACATTTGGGAGGTGGTGGAATAGAGAATAGACAACGCCGATAGTACCAACAGCTGAATTAGGCTAAGAGTAAGTTAACTTACAATATTTATTGATATAAGAACATGTCGACATGGTCGAGAGATTTTTTTTTACATGACGAGTGTCGAGAAGATGAAGTAAATTCCTAAAAAGTGTTGTGCCAGGACTATTACTCTTTTACTCTAAAAATACTAATTTTCGATTTCAATTATAATTTCATTAATTTTCTGAAAAAAGTCGCTATAACTTTGTATGCTACTGTGTCGCTACATTTTTGTATGCGACTGTTGTGATTTAGTTACGTCATCAACTTTTATCAATAAAAAAATGTTTATTATTGGAGTGGGAGAAAAAACCGATGATATACCGATTAGTTACAAAAGTTAGTGAGTGTGGGTGGGTGAAACGACCATGGACTGGTCAGGTAAATTCCAAAGATGACAAAGGCCTACAAACCTCTACTGGCAAGTCATGTTTCAAAGTACTAGCTTTTGCTATCCAAAGCTAGTACATTACTTAACGCTTATCATACAAAGTCATTCGGAATCAAAATTTTCGAAATTCCGAGATGACGCCCATTGAAATAGGTAGATTTTTATATGAAATCTACCTAAAAATAGAAGTTTATTGTCTTCCAAGCAATCGCGGCTTCTCAAATGGAGCAAGTGTAGTGCCCATACGTTTATTTTAAATTAAATAGTCAAAACACATAGTTATAGAAGAAAATAATTATTGTATTTTTAATATTTCAATATTTTATAAAAATAATAATTTTCTCACAAATCTACATATAAATCTACATATAATCTACATATCTACATATAAAAATATCTACATATCGATCTACATATAAAAATATGAATATTTGGATACAAAATATGAATACTTGTCTAATATGAAACCTTAGACGTATGTAATTAGAGATTTTTTTTGGCGAAGACCATACAGGTTTTCTTTTTGGTTTATCGCATTTATATACCCTTGGCATAACGGCACCGCAGTACCGTTATAGTTTAAACATTCATAAAAATTAGTTGATTGATGTTAGGTGGTTAACCTAGGGTGATAAAATTTTAAAAATATTGTGTTGTTTTGAATTTGATAAGTGTTTTAAAATCTAAATAGTGTTGCGTCAATTTTAAAAGTTGGCTTGTGTTTTTTTTTTGTGAATTTATAAATTTGTATATTGTCCTGAAAAGTGGAAAAAATTAAGACAAATATAGGAAAATTAGCAAAATCGAAAAATATCAACATTTACGACGAATGCACCGAAGAAGATGATAGTAAGTTAAATTACAAATTTTAAATATTCATTTGCTTATTCTTATAATTTCGCATTACAATATTTCATTTGTAAAATTTTGCAAAACGTGAAAAAACAATTAAAAATGTATGATTAGTTTATTTATTTTTGTTGTATTCTAATGGTAATGATACTTGCCTCTTAATAGTCATTAACAGTCCTGTTTCATACCTGTTCGATGCTGTTGATGGCTGTTGGTGCAAAATATATTAAAAGATTTAAATCATTTAAAAATAATTTATTTCAAACCCAAATTGTGCTACTTTTTATTTTTAAATATTTACAGAATTTGACGATGATATAACACAACTGATTGTGTTATCCAAGTTATGCAGAACGTATGGGAAAAAAAATAATCCATCAATATACAATTTTTTTATTTTTGTAAAGGTATGTAACTTGCACTTTAAAGAATTATATATTACCGAAACTAATTATATATTAACTATATATTACTAAACTAATTATATATTACTTAAACTCTGTTTGTTTACACTCTGTGAGTTTGAATTACCCACACTTAGTTTTAAGAGGACCATCTCGAAGAGTGATATCTAAAGCAAGTATCAAATTGGATGAAAGGAGATACCACTTGCTGCTAAAATAAAAAATATCCAATATTTCATTTCACTTTTTAACTGTTTCTTTGTTTTTAACTGCAAATATCCTGAGGGTATGCATAGTTTTTTTTATTTATTCAGGAAGGTTTGTTAAAAATGGGTCGGTCTTCATTAACCCCAAGATTAAAAGAATTAAAAATTCTTTTAGAATTATAAATTAAGTTAGTTTAATATTTTTCATTTTAAGTTTTGTTAACAAAAAACTTTATAGCTGTGAATTTTCTTAGTTTAAACTTGCTTTTTCTTTATCTACTTAGAAAATATGTTTATTTGTAAAGTGAAAGAATGTTCTAAGCCTTTTCATAATTACAAACTCTATGTAAGACACTTAAGACTGATGCATGCCCTACAAATTTGATATGTGGTGATCCAAAATGTGATTACCAATTTCAAACATATAGTAAATAAATTAATAGCAAAAAAAAAAAAAAATTAATAATAATAATAAATTTACTAATATTTTTTACTAATAAATTTAAATAGCAAAATGAAAAACTTAAAACAATCGGCGTCACAATTTTGGTGTTTATTGAGACATTTTTCTATGTTAATTCACGATTCAATTGAAAACACGGAATCCGAATTTTTTGATAAATTTAATGTGATTTTGCTCCTTATCAAAATTACAAATATAGTATTTTCACCTGATTTAACTCAAGAGGCAGCTGAAAGACTACAGAAACTAATTATTGAACACCATGAAGAATTTATAAAAAAATTTCCCGGTCATAACGTTATCCCAAAACATCATTTAATTTTACATTATTATTTCATTTTAAAAAATATGGGCTCATTGACAAATATGTGGACAGTGAGATACTGATACGCTGTACTACTTATTGTTGTTATTTATTAATACTATATTGCGATAAAAACGTTATATAAAAAAGTGACTGCTTTAAATAAAAAATATAATGAAGTCATTTGATAAGTTTTGCGCTGAGAATACTGTAAGTGCATAATAATTGAATTTTTAAAATTATCTTAGTAGAATGCATCTTCCATATTTTTTTCATGATGAAATAATTGTTTGTAAAATTTGCACCTATGGTGGTTAGGTGGTTTTTACCGATCTTTCTATTTTTGAAATTTTTTTGTTTTATCTTAAAAGTCAAGAAGCTTTTGTATCCAATTTAACAACACCTGTATTAGATGATTCCTGGGATGATGAGAATGAAGATGTGGAGGACGGAAAGTCATCAGGTTTTATTTAAAAAAAACTTATCTTGTTTCTCACTCTTTTGATATTCTTGCAGAAGTGCGCTGCAATCGAAACTGTATTCAACCGAAAAATTTCGTCAAATCATGGTTGTTGCAATTTCAATGGTTGAAAAAAATAGTTTACCATTTTGTAAATATGTATTGATGAAACAACTGATGCAAGCACAAAAAAATCAATAGCTTTAGTAGCACGTCAATTTCAATTTAAGGAAAAAATTACAGACCATTTTCTTGGTCTAATCTAAATTGACGATGGAACAACAGAAGGAATTTTCGATACAAGCAAAACTTTCTTAATGAAGAACACTGAATAACATATCTATGTCTAACATTATAGGTTTTGGGGCTGATCTGTAATGATGGGTCATGTTAAAGGATTAAATGCTTTATTTCGCCAACAACAACCAAAATTTTTTGTTTTAGAATGTACTTGTCATTCTATCCATTTATGTGCTTCAGCTACAACGAAAAAACTGACATACAACATTGAAGGATTTACACGAAATATATCGAGCTTTTTTTCTCATAGCGCAAAGTGAATTAAAGATTTTGTGGAGTTTCAAGAATTGTTTAACTGCAAGATCCACAAAATTTTAAAATGTTCACAAACGCGATGGCTGTCATTACAATGGGACGCCCTAGCTACTTTTTTTATTTTATATGATTTTGAAGAAAATGTTGATCTAGCGAAATCAATCATTAAAGAATTTACCGAAGAAAATAAATTATATTTTTTGTTTTTATCATATATTCTTAACAAAGAAAATGCTATAAATTTAATGTTCCAGTCGGAACAAGCAAAAACATGTTCGCTTTTGAATACAATAGATGAGACGAAGATGTTCCCGAAGTCCAAATATCTAGGAAATGTCAGTTTAATGATTGACAATGATGTTGAAATTAGTCATACGACTTTGGTGTCTATCGATTGTGTACATATAAGAAACTTAAAGGTGTAATATTTATTTTGACCCTAAAAGTTAGGTATTTAATTAGCTTAAATAACGTTAACCTACATTTATCTTGAATGTGAATTAACCGATCAGCTCAAACGTCAGTTATAAAAGTATGACTTAAAAGTTTGATATTCGTTTAACATTGAAGTCAATTCTGGAAAATGGACTTCCGAGTCTATTATTAGACTAGCGCAAACGCTGCTTGCAGAAGTTTGACATTGCAGTCTGTAATTAACTGGATATTAATGTCTGATTAATGGAAACCGACGCGATTGTCAATTTTGTGCAGTTAACTAATAAGTAGCTTCTGTGTCGGTCGCAAAATTGAAGCGTTTTGCTTTGAATCGCGTGTATGTGTATTTATAGAGAAGCATCTAAAATTTAATATGAATTGTTTAATGAAAAATAATAAGTGCAGATATAAAGCAATAAATAATTTAAAATATAAATTGAAAAAAATAAATAAGGAAAAATTAGGACACATAATATTTTTTTTTTTTTTGATAAAATGTGATGTGTAGTAGGCATTACAATATGTGTCACAACAACACATAAAAACCTTTTAAGACCAAGGTCCCACAACAACATGCGTTCTAAGGATGTTAATGGACGCAAATCTGTTTTTTTTTGTTTTTTTAATATTTTTTGTTAAATAATGGACAACTAAACTATAAATCCTATCACATATAAAATATGACATAGGCCAATATTTCGTGATAGGATAGGGAAAATAAAAATAAAATAAGAGATAAAAAGCAAATTTGTTTTAAAAATTTGCAGGAACAAAACTAAAATTGGTTTGCCAATAGTCCAGCTAATGGCATAATCCTTGATTATGGGACGCAGTATATTTTTCAATGATTAAAGCTCAGATATATAGTTATATGAAAGCTCGTTTCTTCGAGCAAGCTACAGCGTTCCAGCATCAAGGAATATTCATTAGCTAAGATTGAAAGTGCTACCGTTGACTGAATACAGTTCATCCGCCAGCACCCCTAAGATATCACCTTGGCTAGTGATATCTCACTGCTATTGCCAGTGGCATGTGATATCTCACGTTAACTCATGTGCCAATAACAGGGACTGGAGTGCGCGGGGTTGTCACACCCGTGGATCAAAAAATAGAAAAAAAACTAACATATTAAAAAAAAATGATCCCTCCATGCGATAAGAAGATAAATTAGATATTAGAAAATAAAATTATTAGAAAATAAAAATAGTAAAACATCAGATACACGTGCAGCATGCAATTTAAGCCTACCAGACATAAATAAAATTTATGATGTTTTACATACATCAAATGATGAAAACTCTTCTAGTTCTGAGACTACTGAAATAAGTGAAAATGATTTTTGTGAACTATCAAACGAATCATTTGATTGTGAATTGAACATTATCCCGCAAAAATTAGATTTAATTAATTTTATTAAGTAAAATTATTTTTGCAAAAATGGGCCGTAGAACATAACACTAAGAAAACAGCATTGTCCGAGTTATTAAAATTTATGAAAACATTTTTCTCGGAATTACCGATGGACTATAGAGCTTTGTTTCAAACGCCGCGCAACCTAGAAAAAATTACCGTTTCTCCTGGAGAATATATTCATATCGGGTTGGAGGATAACTTAAGAAGAATTTTAATGCTGGAAAATTTGAGTAGTAAATTAGTGCCGAAAATTGTATACTTAGATTTGAATGTGGATGGGCTTTACGTTTTTAGTGATAATACGGAACACTCATTTTGGCTAATTTTAGGGCGTATTTTAAACGTCGGTTTAGGCGACGTGTTTGTAATTGGTATTTATCATGGTCCCAGAAAGCCCAGAGATTTTGCAGCGTTTTTAAATACCTTTGTTTCCGAAATGAAACAAATCACAGACAACTTCTTTTATAAAGAAAAAAATATACTAATTAAAATTCGAGCGATAATATGTGACGCTCCTGCTAGAGAAAGTGTCTGCGGTGTTAAACAATATAATTCGCAGGATGTCTAAAATGTGATATTAGAGGAAATTTTGTGAAAATTTTTTAATTTCTTAGGTAAATTTTTTTTTTTTGTGAAATTTTGTGAAAATTTTATCTTTCACAAAATTTTACGTAAGAAATTAAAAAAGATTTCTTATAATTTAATTTATCCAAATTCCGTCCTTGAACCACAATTATGGCGTAAAATACTTTACACAGGTAATTTAAGCCAAAAATTAGGAAACAAAATTTCAAAATGTACAAATTTAAGTTGTGCTTATTATAATAATCATAACCTTCAAAATCTTCTTGTAAATAATAAACAAAAGCTAAGTAAATTTTCAAAATCTGGAGTCTATCAATTATCTTGTTTTGACTGTGATGCAATCTATGTGGGACAAACAGGTCGCCAGTTTCATGTTCGATTTGCTGAACATTTTCGTAGGTTAAGATTAGGACAAACATCTTCTACCTTTTCTAATCATTTAATTGAGAAAAAATCATACTAGTAATTTCATAACTAACAACAATATTCAAATTTTACCATATGAAACGAAAGGTCTTAAACTTGGAGGAGAACTGTCAAAGTTTCGCGCATAACTTAATGTTTTGTTTGTCTTAAATTAAAAATAAATTATAATAGTTTTATAAAAGTAAAATTAGTAAACAATATTTCATTTTATTGCTCTTGTGTTTTTTCATCGTAATTTTAATTAGTTGGCTAGCAAGGTGATATTATTTCTCCAAAAATCAACAATTTTCGAAGCAAAAAAATAACCTATAATAATAATACAAAGCATCTAAACAACATATAATATTCACTTTTTTGTGATTATTTTACTGACATCTTTCGGATAATAGAAAATTAATATCAAGTGTCAATATTAAAATATATTGAATGTCAAAAATGCCGGCAAAATATTTGTTGTGTTTTTAATTTATTGAACTAACATTAAAATTAAATTAATTAATGTTTTGAAAATTATTGGTTGTTGGTTGTGTATTATTTGTGAATATGTAAACATATTTAAATGTAAGTTATTTTTAACCAAATTGATTATATTAAATAAAAGTGTTAATTTGGTTTGATTACATGTTAATGTCCTCTATATAGGGTTGCAGATTCCAATTTATATTAGTGACTTTTTCTTAACTTATAACAAAATTTAAGGTTATTAGTTTATAGTTTCGCAAATAATTTCACTGTTACTAGGCAATAATTATAAATATCGAAATTAATGGAACAAAATTTCCTTGATTATTAAGCGGTGTTCAACGCAAGCAAAGTAATTATTTTATTTTAATGGTTGTTGTTATTTGTAGCGACATATCCAGGTTCAGGAACTCTGCTGCTGCCCTTTGGCGATTCCACAAATCTTCTTTCGTCAGATTGGTTATATTTTCAGGACAATTGAATAGGTGGTCTACATCGTGTGGCGTGTCCACATGCGGGGCACTTGTCAATAATTTCAAGTTGAACTCTGGTCATGTAGTTGTTTAGAATGCTTGACCAACCGGATCTTAGTTGAGGTAGGATGGATCTGTTGCTACCGGGTAGTTGGACCTCTTCGGCAGCGGCTTTTGGTTGCTTTCTATTTAGAACACGATTTGGAGTATAGTTCCTTATTGCATTTTCAACCGTTTTGGTGTGGAGTGCTTTTAAGCCAGTTCTTTATGTGGATTCGTCGACCTGGCTATGGCAGAGATAGCCAGGTTACTTACCAGTAACCTGGCTATCTCTGACATCTTGCAGAAACCATCTTGCTTGCTGTCTACCTTATATCTCTAGGTGGTTCGATCGTAGTTAAGGTGTCATTGCAAGGATGTTGCTCTTTGTGACAGGCTAATTGATATTGTTTGGTTAGCATTTCATTCTGTCCACGGACCGGCCATATGTTACTTTCCTCGTGCAAGTGATCTTGGTGGGCCTTCGGGTGACATCCGGTTGCGGTTCGCAAGGCAGCATTTTGTATTGTTTGTAACTTATTCCAGTAAGTGTCGGCAACTTTGGGGGTCCACGTAGGAGCATAATTTAAAATAGGTCTTCATATTGCGTTGCACGTTGTTATGATCGTGTTTTTATCTTTGCCCCATGATCTACCCGCTAGTGTTTTAAATGCGTCAATCCTGTTTTTTAATCTAGAGTTCATTTGTTGTGCATGAGCATTGAATTTAAGCAGTGGGACGCATGTTACACTCAACAGTCCCGGATTTTTAACTGTAGGAATAAGTATGTTGTCTATGCAGATGCTTAGTGTTGAATTTACCTCCTTCGTCTATGTGCATGTGGTAAAAAGTGTAGAAATGGACTTTTCAGTGGGCAGTTTTAGTTTTCTGGTTTTAAACCAATCATTCAGAATATTATGGTAGGTATTCAGGATATTTGTGAGTTGTTGTAGGTTATTTCCTGTTGCAAGCACTGTGCAGTCCTCTGCTTAGGACGTGATAGTATTCCTTCTGGTGGGGTAGGCAAACTGCTTAGGTAGAGATTGAATAATGACGGTGAGTGAAGTCCGCCTTGAGGAACTCCTTGTCTTAGCACTCTCATTTTGGACTTGCAGTTTCGGAACTCAACGTATGTTTGGCGACCTTTGAGATAGTTGCCCAACTGGCGCTCCTCTTTTTTTCCTTTATGTCCATTTAGGAGCATAGGGCGTCTACTAGACTGGACCATCTGACTCTGTTGGGGACAATCGCTTTCAGTTCACCCCATGTCTTGCCAATTTGTTTTGCTTCAGCTAGCACCGTTTTCCTCCATGTTATGGGTCGTCCAACTCTCCTTTTACCCTGTGGATTCCACTCTAGGGACATCCTTGTTATATCTTCAGCTGATTTCCTTAGTGTATGTCCTATCCATCTCCATTTTCTTTGTTTTATCTCGGTCTCAATGTCTAGCTGCTCTGTCTGCCGTAGAAGTTCCTGGTTACTGATGGTGTTCGGCCAGAAGCATTTGATCATCCTTCTCAGGCATTTGTTCACAAACACCTGTAGTTGATTTGTGATCTTCTTTGTGTGTTTCCACGTTTCACACCCATACAGCAGTACTGACTTGACACATGCATTGAACATTCGTAGCTTTGTCTTTCTTGACAGGACGGATGCATTCCAGATCTTGTGAAGCATATTGAACGTATTTCTGGCTTTGTTAATACGCTGACTGATATCTTCTTCAGCCCCGCCTGTTTTTGCTACAGTACAACCAAGGTACACAAATTTGTCAACTTCGTCCACTTGTGTATTGTTGATGGTAATTGGTGTTATCGTTTTGGTGTTCAATCTCATAGCCTTTGTTTTTCTGATATTAATGTTGAGACCGACTTCATGTGCAAGGGTTGATAGCTTCTGTATTTTCTGCTGCATTTCCGTATACGTGTGTGTAAGTAGACAGATGTCATCTGCGTAGTCTAGATCATTGAGCCGTTTTGTTGTGTTCCATTGGATTCCATTTGGACTTGCATCATCGAGCTTTCTCATGATACTATCTAGTACTATTGGGAATAGTAGTGGGGATAGTACACAGCCTTGTCTCACTTCTCGGTGGTTGTAGTATATATCACTTTGCTTTTCTTTGTATTGTATTCTGCTTCCAGCATCCCGATACATTTCTTTCATTAGATCAACTATTTTCTTCGAGACGCCCATTTCACAAAGTGTCTTCCATATCGCGCTTCTGTTGGAGAAGAAGAGGAATCACGAAGCGGAGATACAATGGTGAATTCCGTTCGTTTGATTGCTGTATGGTGATACGGATTGTGTTGATATGATCGGTACAGCTTCTTCCTGGTCTAAATCCGGCTTGTTCATTTCATAATTTCATGTTAGTATTTTCATTCTTGTGTTGAGCAGAGATATACCGCTCCAATTTTTGCATTCTCTTAGATCACCTTTTTTTGGAATTGTTATGGTTAAACCCTATTTCCATTTGGTTGGCATTTTACCTTTGTTCCATACCTCAGCTAATTGTGGTGTAGGAGCTTCTGCTGTTGTGTTTACATCTGCTTTGAGTAATTCTGCTGATATATTATCAGTACCAGCAGATTTGTTATTCTTGAGTTTCTGTATGGCATCGCTAACTTCCCGTTCCGTTGATGGATGGGTGCTGATAGTTTCGTTGTAGTTGTCATCCGTAGACTGCAAATTATCTTCATGTTGATGGCAGTTGTGATCGAAGTATTTTTTCCATCTCTTTAGCTGTTGCTCATGTGATGTGAGGGTTTGACCAGATTCATCCTTTATTGGTGGAGTGTTTGTGTATTTGTTAGTGACCTTTCTCACGCATTTGTGTAGTGTGCGCATATTTCTATTAGCTGCTGCTGTTTCTGCAGTCTTGAGAATGATTTCTGTATATCTTCTGCGATCATTCCTTGTATGTGTACTCGATACATTAGGGTGGTGGATAAAAGTTAAGTGATTAGCATAAGATAATATCAATATTAATAGATTTGTAATCACAAAATTTATTAGGTCATGGTTTGCAGCCGAGCGAGTGATTGCTAGGAAAAATAAAGTAAATAAATAAAAATAAGAAGGAAGGAACAAAAATAAAAGAAAAATAATGTATATAGCTTACCCATACATTTTCCCACATACATACATGTACTTATATAAAATTTCCAGAGATTATATTTTATTCCTTTTCACTTTTCTCAGTATTTACTTTAAAAATTAAATGAAAATACACAACATTTTGTGCTAAATGTAGTAAAAGAAATTGGTAAAGGGCCATTATTATAACCTTGATAATTTTGTGCAACAAGTATAATTTATAACATTAATTATAAATAATCTATAATAATAAGAATTCAGATTGGAGAGTGCAGAGGACTTTATGGACTGGGAACATAAATACAATTTAATCATTATCTTATTATACTAATAAATTATATGAATAACAGGTTTCCGACTGGAGATTGCAGGCGAGAAATTTTAGATACGGGATTGCTGATTGGCGATTGCAGATTATATGTATAAGTGATTTTCCTTGTGATTGTCTCGTAAAAGTAGTAGCTAGATACGATTTGCCAGGTGTCTGTAACCGGGTCGTTCACTCCTAACTTATAATTACCTACCTATCCTTACCTATTGTTATATGTAAAACGGCTGTAGGAAGTGGCCCGGCTGTAATCCGGGAGTCTCGCCTAGTGCTTGGTCCTACAGTCCAATCAATCAATCAATCAATCAATCAATCAATCAATGAAACGAAAGGTCTTAAACTTGATCTTTTGGAAGCTTTTGAAATACGTAAAGCAATGCACTTTAACAAAAATTTACTAAATTCTCAAACCAACGTTATTTATTCTCTTTTGACAAATCCAGATCTATTTTTCGATCATCATTTTTAGAAACTATTAAATCAACAAACTTATGTTATTTCTTTTATCAACCAATTAAATAAGAAAAATTACCTACTTTTTAATTAAGCGTTTTAACAATTTGTTTATATAAATTATTTAATCTAGTTATTCATTTTTCATTTTATTTTCGATTCAAATCAAATTTTTCTTCATAACATTTTTGAATCGCTCTTGATAATGGCGTAAGCCGAAATGCATTGAGTAAAATTTTAGAAAATAAAAAATAAAAAACAAAATATTTGCGAAATAAAAACAAGTGTTATCAATTTTTAATTTATATTAATATATTAATTAATATCTTGTTTTTTTTTTTTCGTACAAGACTCTATCAAAGCTAATATCGAGTGTAGTCTTCGACTTAACTACACAACATCCGATACAGAAGAATATCAAAATCATCAAAAACTAGAAAAAAAGAATTTCACAGTTCCGCCGTAATCTTTAACGATTATAACAATTTATTTGATCAGTTAGGGGAGAACGACTCTTTAGTAATGTGAAATAATGATTTCGAAACTATCGAGATTGTTTTGATTGCGATGTGGAAACACCATCATCTTGCACGGCCACGGGTAACTCAAATGAAAATGAAATAATGACTGAGCAACCAAATTAAAAAAAATTTTTTAATTTTTTCAACTATTTGTTAAATTTTTTAAAAATTTGTTTATGTAAGTTTTTTATGTGAATTTTTGATGATATTTCTTAAATAATTGTTTTTATAGCTAATATTTAATATAACTAAATATATCCCCTGATGATAACCCGAAAGGTCGAAATATTGGGAAAAAAATTAAATAGTTTATAATTAAGCTATACATACATATATACAATATTTAAGTTGAATCAAGTGATTTATGAGGTCGGATACATTTAAATTTTACACAAAATTTAAAAAATATGACATTTCTTTTATCATTTCGCCATATTGGATCTGTCATATTAGATCCGCCATATTGAATTTTAAACATCATTTTCGTACATCTGGTGACCAGTTGTTGGAAATACAGTGATGGATTGGAACGGATACGAAGGAGGACTTAAATTAATTATTATAAAAAGAATTATATGTTTATTTATTGAGAGAGGAGTTCACAAAAATTAGATGTAGGTTAATTTTAAGTTTTTATCTTTAGTTTTTAGGTTAGTGATATATCGAATGTTTGAGTGATAAGTTATAAATATTTTTATAAATCAAAAAAAAATTTTAAGTTATTTAAAAAGTGTCAAGGAAGTATGTTAATATATGTATATAAAAAAAAGAGAACGTTTTTATTTTATTAATTTAAAATCAAAAGGAAAAACAAATCCCGGACATGGTAATAGTTCTCTATATAGTCCAAATGTAAGAAAACTATTACATAAATTGGTGTCAGAAGTGGGATTTTGTTTTGCCGGATGTAAGATGCCGAGAAATCCCAAACAAAAAATAAAAATAAAGATATAAACGGGATTCAAATAAAAAAAATATTGTGGTAAAGTGTATATACAGATATTTATTCAGTGTTATTGTGTTTGCTATTTTACAGACATTTAGGGTTATTCAGTGCAAACATTATTCAGTGTTATTGTGATTGCTGATAAAAAAAAATAGAAAGAGGTAAGAATTTTCTTTTTTATATATTCACAATTTAATTACTAAAAATTTCAACTTCAATATTATACTATCGTATTCCTTATTATTATTATTATTATTATCATCGTATTCCTTATTAATAAATGCGTAAAAGCCAAAAATTAACGGCTAGAGAGCCCTATGATTTACGTAGTAAAGTCAACTTCAAACAACGTAAAGCAACAAAGGATCTCGAATTAAGCGACGCAAATTCTATTTTGGAGCAGGAACAAGAAACTTCGGAAAAAAATTGTACATTAGTAAATTATTTAGAACAAATAGAAGTGGCACATCACTTTAATTACGATTCTGATAATAGCAAAGTGTATCAACAACAACATTTAGCCCCAATTCGGTCGACGACAAAAAGTCTATATGACCTATAAAAGTCTATATGATCTATATTCAGAACTTTCTTTTGTTAGTGAATACGGTTACGGTGAATTCAAAAAAGATGTTTGTAACAAATCTTCTATCGATTTGTTAAACCCAGAAATAATTAATTAAATAATAATAAATAATTTGAATAATAATAAATAATTTGAAATAATAATTTGAATTTTTGATTTGGTTGTTGATTTCAAATTGTTTTAAAGTGTTATTGTTGTTTTAAATCTTTTAAAGTGATTTGGTTGTTCATTTCAAATTATTTTAAAGTGTTTTTTAAATTAAAAGTTATTTTCAAATTCATTAAAAATTAAAAGATGGAACCACAACAACGACATCAATGTGATAAATGCTCAAAAAATTACAAAAATAAGTATGAGCTACAACAGCACAAGCGGGTGGTGCATAGCACCATCACCGTAAAATTGTACCCTTGTGGAATTTGCAACATTTCCTATGGCTAGAGGCATGATCGAGATACTCATCGGCGTTAAATCCATGGTGCTACAGGCACAAACGAATGCGGATGTGGCCATTTTTATACCCGCCAAAACAACCATATGGAACACCGCCGTCTAAAGAATTGTTGGCTAGTCGCCGTTGAGCATCAAAATCATCCCTCAACCTCTGCTTCTGCTTCAGGATCGTCAAGAATGTTACGATCCACGCAGCAGAATCTGCGATACTGCAACATCCCAAGATGCCAGTTGTTGCTTTCGAATGAAGAAACACAAGATCAGCATAATATCGTCCATCATGGGGCTCAGGACCCTAATGCGGAAGAAATAACAAGATCAAAAAGAAGAAGAACGGGTCCTGAGCCCAAAAAATAATAAAATAAAATTTGACTTATGTCAACTTGTTAAATTGTGTAAATAAACGTTAAATTGTGTAAATAATAAATCATCCAAAAAATCAAAGAAAAGTTAGTATAACTTCGGCATTCAAAAATTCGATGCTTAACAGGGTAATATTAGGGTCTTCTGTAGTGACCATATGGGAAAATAAATTAATAAATAAATTAAATACATTCAAATAAATTCAATTAAATTCAAATTAATTCAAATAAATTCAAATACTAACAAAAAATTTAAGAAAAAAAAAAATAGTACATACATGAATGAAGAAGAATTAACGTTGAAGTTAAAATTAAACAAAAATTTAGAAGTATACAACAAAGCTATAAAAGATAAGAAAGCTTATGTACCGATCCGAAAAATAATAAACGAACTAAGCGAATAGAATTAATAGAATTAATAGAATCAAGACCATCTGAGGCGATAACGAATAATCCTGAAATAAATAAAAAAACTGAAAACATAATGGCAGTACTCAAGTCAACAGAAGTAATTGATTTAACGTTAAAAATATTTAAAGATAACTACAATGGAGATCCATTAGAACTAGGAAGTATTATGGATAACATAAATACACAGAAATCAGCTATTACTCATGCAGATAACCAGTTATTATTAGTAACATTGCTAAAATCCAAATTCACATCAAAATCTAGAGAGGCAACACCAAATTGCGACAGTAGAAGATATTATAGTAAAGCTAAAAGAAGGGTATAAAGGTGAACCATCATGGCAAATAGCTGCAACATTAGAAGGCGTAAAAGCTGGAAATAAAGAAAAATACATCAGCGATCTAAACGAAATAACAGAAAAATTAAAGCAATCATACATCAATGAAGGAGCTTCTCAAGATCCTGCAACACAGCATGTGGTGCAGGCTGCAGTTAAAAATATGAAAAAAAACAATGTTTATAATTTAGTGCTACAAAGTGCACTTTGCAACGAATTCAACAACATGGAACAACTAATACACAGGTATAGGTCAATTCAAAACGTCATAGAGGTAACAATTTTAACAAATTTAACAATTTTAACCATTTTAACAGAAATCAATACAGTCACAACAGAAACCCTCAATTTTTAAACAGAAATCATAAATATTTTAATAATAGTATAAGTAGTAATTATAATTATAATAAAAATTTTAATAAACATGAAAACAGATGTAATTGTAATATTAATAAAAGATACAATAATAATTATAATAATTCTAACAAAACGATTAGAACTATAGTAGAAGAAGTAGAAGAAACCCCTGTTTCTTCGGGAAACTAAGATACCCTCGGTGCACAGAGGATCTTCTTAAAACTTTATATGTAACTTTAAATTCTTGTTTATTTGTAAAATTTAGTTTAAATGAAAAAGTTAATGATAAATTAAACTTATTATTGGATACAGGAGCAGATATATCATTATTAAAGATAAATAGTAATTTCAATAAAAATAATATTAATTCAAGTAATATAATTAAACTTAAAGGCATTACAGAAGATGCCATAAAAACGCTAGGTACCATGAAAATAGAAATATTTGTAAACAGCTACGCCCATACCAATGTATTATAGGAAAAGATTTTTTTTTAAAGATTGGCATGCAACATTAGTTTCGAAGATTTTACTCTTGAAATAAACGAAGAACCGCATTCGTTTAAGATTCCAATATTAATAAGTCCAAACGAGGAAACACTTTATATCCCCCCAAGATGCGAGATTATTAGAAAAATTTCAAATACAAATATAGATAGAGACGTAGTAGTAAAAGAAGGGAAATCAGAACCAGGAATATTTATAGCTAGGTCGATAATAAACAGAAGTAGTCCCTATGTACAAATATTAAATATCAATAATTTTAGCATAAAAAAACCACAAACAAAAATAGCTATGGAACCATTAGACTTTTTCAATGTAGTACAAATACAAAATAGTAACAGTCCAGATAATAAAAAAAAAGAAATTGAACATAAAATATTCAAAAACAACAAAAATTTAGACCCAACTATTAACGCAGATATTAAAGAGTTAATATCAAATTTTTCAGATTTATTCTCGAGTGAGAGTGAAAGTCTCACAGTAAATAATTTTTACTCTCAAACTATTAATCTAGAAGATAAAAAGCCAATATATACGAAGTTTTATAGACTTCCACATTCGCAAAAGCAAGAAAAACTGTTATTAAACAACAGAAAAATTTTATATTATATAATAAGTAATACAATTAGTGAAAACCAAGTAACACATTGATATTTTTAAATATAATGAAGATCTAAAAATATATTTAATCTAAATCTTTAAAGACATAACTAAAATAAGTTGATATTTCTAAATTCTTGAATCACATATTTAACAGATAATTAAAATTAAAAAAAAAAAAAAAAAATAGGAAGGGAGAGACAGCTTGTATAAACTCAAAAATTAGAGTAGATTAAAGTAAAAACAAATTGGTAACAAATTTTAAAATTAAATTAAAGTATTGTAAATTCGAGTAGTTACTGAACTAGAGGCGCTAGCGGCCGAATGCAGCCCTTGACCAGTGATTAATCAATATTTCTTAAATAATCTTAGAAAACAATAAAATGTCAATTAGTTTTGAATTAGATACTAACAAATGACGAATAAGTCATTTCTTTTAAAAAGGGAGGTGTAGTAACCATATGGGTGGCACTGTACCTAAAGCTTAAAATGCATTAATAATCATAAAATATAATCATAAAATAACATATCAAATAACAAGCCGTTGAGTCAGCTAAATATATTCAAAAAAATAAATATGTAATACTGAAATAAATCGGAGTCATACAAGCGTCGGTTATGATAATACGTTATATCAAATAAATGTTACTTGAAATAAATAGTTGTCTTTTAATTAAATAGTTGTGATTTGTGATCAAATATAGGTTCTCCTAAAATTCATCGAACCGGCCGGCACTCCAGGAGAAACCGCCTACATCTATATTAACCTCTGTGACCAGTCCTTTGGTAACAGGCCAAGAGGACGAAACACTTCAGAAACAATTGAAATGGCTCTGAATTTGACTTTGCCGAGTTTAACATAAAAGTTTCGGAGTTTGAAGGAAACTCAGATGACCTTAACATGTTTTATATGCGTTGTGAGTATTACTATCAGTCTCTAAGTAATCGTGGGCTATTCAAATTTCTTGAAAATGTGGTCTAATTTTAAGAGAGAATTGGTCTAATATTTGGTTTAATTTTAGGGAAGAGCTTTGAATATATACAGTTCAAACAATATTTTAGCTTGGCCTCAATTTAAGAATGCCTTACAAAATAAGTTCGGAGAAAATAGGAGCATAGATAGCTTAGAAATGGAAATGAAAAGTATGTGTCAAGTTAAAAGCGATGTAAGGGATTTTGCGGAAAAAATAAACAATATGCTAGAAATCATGAACACGGTAATTTCCAACAAATACGAAAACATAAGTACCAGAAACGTACTTATGGAAAAAATGAGACAATGGCGGTTAGAACATTCAAAGAAGGGTTAAACGAACCGATTAAAACCCGTATAATTGACTCCACGTATGGACAAACTCTTACAAGAACTATCGAAATGGCTATTGTGGAAGAACCATACGCCAATATACAAAAATCGTGCTTTTCCCAAAATATTAGGTCGACTATTAATAATAACAACTTTAATAAGAGCTATAACAGAAATTGGAATGATCACTCTAGCTTGACACAACAGCACAATCAAATGAAATGTGACCGATGTAGCAGAACAAACCATATGGTAGATCCTGTTTATAGTTACGATAATTATTACTACGAACTAAAATACAAACTACAACGTGCACATGAAGTAAGACGAGAAACCCAAATTCAAACAAAAAATCAAACCAAATCACAATATGATAAAAGGGCAAGACCGTTAAGCATCTCAATTGGTGATATGGTTTATTTAATAAATAGCGGTAAGAAAGGTTGGGGATACGACCTTTTACACGAAAATCCGAAGTGAGCAAGTGGTCTTAGCACACCAAGCGGTGTCGTTCAAAACGATAGTGGCACTAAAATGCGATTAAAAATATATTTTTTTTGCTGTTAATAATTTATGTCACTTTTGTTCTGATTGTGTTGTATATTTTTTTTGTGGATTTGCTGTTAAAATGATGATATGTAAAAATTAAAAAAATTGTAATTGTAATTAAGAACTATTCATTACGATTTTTTGTCAACAACAAATCAAAAGTTGTTGTTTTAAAATAAATAGTTCAACCTAAATTCACGACAAAATTGTTTAAAAACAAATCTAAGAATTACATTTTCAAAAGATTTACAGTTGAAAATAATAATAGATAACTCTAACCGTTACAGTGGTGAGCTTGTTTAAATTTTAAAAAAATATATTAAATATGTATTAACATGTTTTTTCCTCTTTCATTATTATGCAGCAAATCAATATGGGCTGCTAAGTTGCAGCATCAACTTTAGCAGAAATAATAATATAAAAATTAACGATACCGTTAGATTATTACAGCAGCAACAGCAAATTCCATATAAAAATGTTACATCAATATAATTTACGAATACCTGCAACAATAAAAATAAAGATTATTGTTTTGTTTCTAAAGCCGCAATTAGACTATTTCAGAACTCTGCAATATTTCTGCAATAGTCGTGTAATGGTAGTGTGTAAAATATTCATTGCAGAAAAGTTTGGCAATTAACTCATTGCAAAACATTGCAATGAGTCATTGCAATGTTTTAAAATGAGTTCATTGCCAAACTTTTCTGCAATGAATATTTTACACACTACCATTGCAGAAATATTGCAGAGTTCTGCAATAGTCTAATTGCGGCTTAAGATTTATTTGTTTGTTATTGAATGAGTGAATATTGTAAACTGCTTTCGTTTTATAAACATTAAAAAATAACATTTTAGCATCATGTTTGATTACTCGTTTACCTTTCGAATAAATCTACTACAAGAATTCCATTTCTAAAATTATTGAACGCTAAAGATCTAGAAGATAAAGAGTTTGTCAGAGTTGTGGGAGCAAAGTTGTGGGAGTTGGAAATAATTTGAAATGGAATATTCTAATATCTAGCTTTACTTAGAAAGTTTTTAAAAGTCGAGGAAGAAATACTGTGGACAAAACAAAATGTGACCTTTCAGTCTGTTTTTACAATAGAGGTTTTTCTATTTATTTCACTTTACCTAATAGACCGGGAGGCAGCGTTGCATTTTGGTTAGTGATTTGATGCCGATTGAATTTAATTTTTATAGATAAACTATTTGTGATGTAGAAAATAAGAGTCAGCCGTCAGACTTGCGGGGGGTGTGGTTGTGGGGGTTTTAAACTGGTAAAAAAACGAATTCCAAAAGTAATTTGATGCCGCTTCAAAATTTGTATGATGCATGTTTACACCATAACAATTGAAAAAAAAGTGATCAGCTGATTGGCGGATGGGGGATTATAGGTCAGCTCCTCGTATACATCAGTAAAAAAATTCAATATAGTTAAGACGTTTCTGCATAGGATCTTGATGAAACTTTGGCAAATGATCCAGGTTCACTTGAAAATGGAAAATCTGAATTCATTTTAAATTTGGACAAAATGGCGGGGGGTCTCCCGAACACCTCTAAGTTTAAATCTTCAATAACTTCTAATCCCGACTTATGATCTTATGGAAACTTGGTATATAAAGTTTTAGTACTGTTTCCAATATTTCTGCATACCAACTTCCGGTTTGACACTTCCGGTTAAAAAGTTTTTTTACCAGGTGTTTATCCCTACTGTAGCCTACAATTACCGATCGATTTTCATGAAACGTTGGTAAAAGCTTTCAAGTGACATGAAAAAGATTTTATTAGCTTTTGCAGTACATTGGATAAAGGGTTGGGGGTCCACCATACAACAGGTGGTTTTCCCACAATGTTTTTTATGTTTGTTGGGAGCATAAAACATTCGTTCGGGAATGGATTTTGACTACACTTTGGAAAACGATGCAAATATGTATGACAAGGAACTGATTAGTTTTTGAGCGATAGTGAACAAAGTGGTGGGGGTCCCCAAACACCTGTTTATTTTACAGCTTAATAACATCTGTACCTGATAATCGAATTGGATGAAACTTGGTACATAAACTTTTGGTACGATTCACAACAGTTCTGCATCCCAATTTCCGGTTTTCCATTTCCGGTAAAAAATTTTGGTTTGAAATTTTTTGAAGTTTTTTCAGTGCCTACGATAATGAAGTAATTATGATGAAACTTATGGAAAAAGTTTCAATTAGTTTTTAGTTTTTAGTTTTTAAAGTTTTTAAAGTTTGTTGGAAGCATACAGACTTCATTCATTAATCAATTTTAGTGACACTTTGAAAAAATATGGAGACTTAAATTACAAAAAACTGATTAGTTTTTGGACAATATTGAGATAAGTGGTGGGGGCCTCCAGAACACCTGCTTATTGTGTCACCATTTTTGCAATGTTTGTTGGAGTACCAAACATTTTTACCGGAAATGAAAAACCGGAAGTTGGGATGCAGAACTGTTGTGAACCGTACCAAATGTTTATGTACCAAGTTTCATCCAATTCGATTATCAAGTACAGATATTATTAAGCTTTAAAAAAACAGGTGTTTGGGAGACCCCCACCACTTTGTTCACTATCGCTCAAAAACTAATCAGTTTCTTGCCATTCATATTTGCATCTTTTTCCAAAGTGTCGTCAAAATTCATCCCCTAACGAATGTTTTATGCTGCTCCCAACAAATATAAAAAACATTGTGGAAAAAGCCACCTGTTGTATGGTGGACCCCCAACCCTTTATCCAATGTACTGCAAAAGCTAATAAAATCTTTCTCATGTTACTTGAAAGCTTTTACCAACGTTTCATGAAAATCGATCGGTAATTGTAGGCTACAGTAGGGATAAACACCTGGAAAAAAAACTTTTTAACCGGAAGTGTCAAACGGGAAGTTGGTATGAAGAAATATTGGAAACAGTACTAAAACTTTATATAGCAAGTTTCCATAAGATCATAAGTCGGGATTAGAAGTTATTGAAAACAAAGCTGTTGTCAAACTTTGACAAGCATTTTGCCAATTTTACAAAATATTTACAGAAGAATAAACAAACAAAAATTTGATAGAAACTACAAACTTTTTGCTATCGGTACTAATATTGATTTTCGGTTCTATAACTCGATTTGATGGTTTGATTTTTCGATGCTATATGATGCGAACCCGAAAAATTGCATTTAAAGTTGAACAAAACGGCGGATACTTTTTATATAACCTAATATTTGCATTGTACTTTTTTCTTAAATTTTTTTGTCCTCCTTTTGATTGAAAAAAAATTGGTCACCTTAGTTAAATCAACCATCAATTTTATTACCACTGTCAAAATGTTTGTCATTTCTACGCTGTCTGTGTGAGCCGATGACAAAACACTTTTAAATTTAACCACATAGGCTTGCAGTAAAATTTA
Source organism: Diogma glabrata (assembly GCA_963693315.1). Lineage (NCBI taxonomy): Eukaryota > Metazoa > Arthropoda > Insecta > Diptera > Cylindrotomidae > Diogma > Diogma glabrata. Next base: position 188,967,092 of record OY856188.1, on the reverse strand, counting down.
TTAACAATATTAATACCGATAGCAAAAAGTTTGTAGTTTCTATCAAATTTTTGTTTGTTTATTCTTCTGTAAATATTTTGTAAAATTGGCAAAATGCTTGTCAACGTTTGACAACAGCTTTGTATACTTTACTCAATTTCAGTTGATATTACAAAACCAAATCAACAAAATCCTTATTGTAGAATCCACTAACATATTTTTTCAGTGCAAATTTAAGCTTGTATTAATAATTGACCGATAAAGATTATTCTGATCTGTAACTGAATGTTACAAAAACATAATTTAAAGTTGAGATATACTGGATCTAGTTATTTTAAAATATGTAACCGATTAAATTCTTCGAATATTTGTACCCTCAAAAACAAATTACAATTTGCTACAGGTCAGTAATGCGGCAAATATTTCTGAAAACCTTTCATCGTTGTCATCGGCAGTCTTAAAAATTCAAATCATAATTTGTTGTGGACGTTGAAGTTAAGTTACCGGTGATAACTAAGTGATAACCTCACAATTAGAAAAATGTTTTCTAATTTCGTTCACCATATTAGATTAAAAAATTTGGGTTATGCTTGATTAAATATTGGTAAAAAGCTATTGTAACCGACAGGTATTTATCCATACTTGGTACGCTTATTTAGTTTAATCCTGGATGAATCTCCTTTGGTGCGCACCGACCATAATGTATGTGCGTTGGATGCTAACAGATAGCATTTATCCATGGGGATGCTAAAAGGTACCATTAGTGTGGTAGTAAAACGATCTGAATATGGATAGTTAAAAAAAATAACACCTACGGTTTTATATTGAGCTTCCCTGTCGTTCTTAGCCATAGCTAAGTTTACTAAGTTTTAGTCTGCATTACTACGCGATATATACCCTCGCTTTTTCGCCAAGGTATCTATATATATAAAATTGAAAGTATGTATGTTTGTCGTTTATGCATTAATAAACCATTCGTCCGATCATCATGAAACTTTGGGAAGTTGTTGTGTACACTTGCGCATAGGTAACAGGCAAATTTTTTTTTTGAATGGAACCCCAGGAAGGGCCATTATAATTATCTTAAGGGGTTCTGCTTAAATGTTGATAATAAGGGCAATGATACATGTAAAAGAAATGTCTTTCAGACATTAAAAATTTGGCATCTAATTGGTTGAGGGGCGGTTACAAGTTTTAAATTTTACGAAAATATTTTTACAATTTACAATTAAAATAATTTGTTTACTTATTCATATAGATTTAGGCATTTTCACATTAGACCAAATTTTTATTTTTTTGTTGCGAATATCGCCTAAAGTAAACAAATTATTTTAATTGTAATTAAATCATCAAACTAAGTTAATTGTAATTGATTATTGGTAAAACTTACTTTTAAAATCCATTTTTCAGTTAATCAGTTTTAATTGTCAAGCAAAAAATATCTTTTTTGGTTATGTTTTTATGTCTTAAAGATATTTTTTCTTCTTTCTTTCAGTCAAAAATATTTTCGTAAAATTTAAAACTTGTAACCGCCCCTCAACCAATTAGATGCCAAATTTTTTATGTCTGAAAGACATTTCTTTTACATGTATCATTGCCCTAATTTAATTTGATTTTTCTTTAAATATCGTTTTATACGGTTAGACTCCTTTGATCAATTTTTTTGTTGAACATAATTTAATGAAATTGAAAAATGAAAGTATAATCTGAAATAATTACATTTGTATTGTATTGTATTTGTTTTTCAGTGCCTACGATAATGAAGTAATTATGATGAAACTTATGGAAAAAGTTTCAATTAGTTTTTAGTTTTTAGTTTTTAAAGTTTTTAAAGTTTGTTGGAAGCATACAGACTTCATTCATTAATCAATTTTAGTGACACTTTGAAAAAATATGGAGACTTAAATTACAAAAAACTGATTAGTTTTTGGACAATATTGAGATAAGTGGTGGGGGCCTCCAGAACACCTGCTTATTGTGTCACCATTTTTGCAATGTTTGTTGGAGTACCAAACATTTTTACCGGAAATGAAAAACCGGAAGTTGGGATGCAGAACTGTTGTGAACCGTACCAAATGTTTATGTACCAAGTTTCATCCAATTCGATTATCAAGTACAGATATTATTAAGCTTTAAAAAAACAGGTGTTTGGGAGACCCCCACCACTTTGTTCACTATCGCTCAAAAACTAATCAGTTTCTTGCCATTCATATTTGCATCTTTTTCCAAAGTGTCGTCAAAATTCATCCCCTAACGAATGTTTTATGCTCCCAACAAATATAAAAAACATTGTGGAAAAAGCCACCTGTTGTATGGTGGACCCCCCAACCCTTTATCCAATGTACTGCAAAAGCTAATAAAATCTTTCTCATGTTACTTGAAAGCTTTTACCAACGTTTCATGAAAATCGATCGGTAATTGTAGGCTACAGTAGGGATAAACACCTGGAAAAAAAACTTTTTAACCGGAAGTGTCAAACGGGAAGTTGGTATGAAGAAATATTGGAAACAGTACTAAAACTTTATATAGCAAGTTTCCATAAGATCATAAGTCGGGATTAGAAGTTATTGAAAATAAAGCTGTTGTCAAACTTTGACAAGCATTTTGCCAATTTTACAAAATATTTACAGACGAATAAACAAACAAAAATTTGATAGAAACTACAAACTTTTTGCTATCGGTACTAATATTGATTTTCGGTTCTATAACTCGATTTGATGGTTTGATTTTTCGATGCTATATGATGCGAACCCGAAAAATTGCATTTAAAGTTGAACAAAACGGCGGATACTTTTTATATAACCTAATATTTGCATTGTACTTTTTTCTTAAATTTTTTTGTCCTCCTTTTGATTGAAAAAAAATTGGTCACCTTAGTTAAATCAACCATCAATTTTATTACCACTGTCAAAATGTTTGTCATTTCTACGCTGTCTGTGTGAGCCGATGACAAAACACTTTTAAATTTAACCACATAGGCTTGCAGTAAAATTTATTAACAATATTAATACCGATAGCAAAAAGTTTGTAGTTTCTATCAAATTTTTGTTTGTTTATTCTTCTGTAAATATTTTGTAAAATTGGCAAAATGCTTGTCAACGTTTGACAACAGCTTTGTATACTTTACTCAATTTCAGTTGATATTACAAAACCAAATCAACAAAATCCTTATTGTAGAATCCACTAACATATTTTTTCAGTGCAAATTTAAACTTGTATTAATAATTGACCGATAAAGATTATTCTGATCTGTAACTGAATGTTACAAAAACATAATTTAAAGTTGAGATATACTGGATCTAGTTATTTTAAAATATGTAGCCGATTAAATTCTTCGAATATTTGTACCCTCAAAAACAAATTACAATTTGCTACAGGTCAGTAATGCGGCAAATATTTCTGAAAACCTTTCATCGTTGTCATCGGCAGTCTTAAAAAATTCAAATCATAATTTGTTGTGGACGTTGAAGTTAAGTTACCGGTGATAACTAAGTGATAACCTCACAATTAGAAAAATGTTTTCTAATTTCGTTCACCATATTAGATTAAAAAATTTGGGGTTATGCTTGATTAAATATTGGTAAAAAGCTATTGTAACCGACAGGTATTTATCCATACTTGGTACGCTTATTTAGTTTAATCCTGGATGAATCTCCTTTGGTGCGCACCGACCATAATGTATGTGCGTTGGATGCTAACAGATAGCATTTATCCATGGGGATGCTAAAAGGTACCATTAGTGTGGTAGTAAAACGATCTGAATATGGATAGTTAAAAAAAATAACACCTACGGTTTTATATTGAGCTTCCCTGTCGTTCTTAGCCATAGCTAAGTTTACTAAGTTTTAGTCTGCATTACTACGCGATATATACCCTCGCTTTTTCGCCAAGGTATCTATATATATAAAATTGAAAGTATGTATGTTTGTCGTTTATGCATTAATAAACCATTCGTCCGATCATCATGAAACTTTGGGAAGTTGTTGTGTACACTTGCGCATAGGTAACAGGCAAATTTTTTTTTTGAATGGAACCCCAGGAAGGGCCATTATAATTATCTTAAGGGGTTCTGCTTAAATGTTGATAATAAGGGCAATGATACATGTAAAAGAAATGTCTTTCAGACATTAAAAATTTGGCATCTAATTGGTTGAGGGGCGGTTACAAGTTTTAAATTTTACGAAAATATTTTTACAATTTACAATTAAAATAATTTGTTTACTTATTCATATAGATTTAGGCATTTTCACATTAGACCAAATTTTTATTTTTTTGTTGCGAATATCGCCTAAAGTAAACAAATTATTTTAATTGTAATTAAATCATCAAACTAAGTTAATTGTAATTGATTATTGGTAAAACTTACTTTTAAAATCCATTTTTCAGTTAATCAGTTTTAATTGTCAAGCAAAAAATATCTTTTTTGGTTATGTTTTTATGTCTTAAAGATATTTTTTCTTCTTTCTTTCAGTCAAAAATATTTTCGTAAAATTTAAAACTTGTAACCGCCCCTCAACCAATTAGATGCCAAATTTTTTATGTCTGAAAGACATTTCTTTTACATGTATCATTGCCCTAATTTAATTTGATTTTTCTTTAAATATCGTTTTATACGGTTAGACTCCTTTGATCAATTTTTTTGTTGAACATAATTTAATGAAATTGAAAAATGAAAGTATAATCTGAAATAATTACATTTGTATATCAAAACTATATGTATTTGAATTAAACACATAATGATGTTACAAATTTTATCATCTATACAATGTGTTATTGTTATTGGTAATAAACTAAATATGTTATTGGTTTGCAATTGTATATATAATGCATGTTTCTTCAACTAAGAAAGATAGTTGATAACATCGATTAAAAGCTCAAAATTACGAAATGGAATTCGCACAAATACTATACAAAGAAGCGTAGCTTATGTATAATCAAACATGGATAGCAAGTATGATAAACAAACTAATTAAAAATGTGGCCCTTAGCCGGCAACACGTTTGCAATAGTGAGTTTTCTGCATAGGATCTTGATGAAACTTTGGCAAATGATACATGCTCACTTGAAAATGTAAGATCTGGATTCATTTTAAATTTGGACAAAATGGCGGGGGTCTCCCGAACACCTCTAAGCTTAAATCTTGAATAACTTCTGATCCCGGACAATGATCTTATTGAAACTTAGTATATAAGGTTTTAATACTGTTTCCAATATTTCTGCATACCAACTTCCGGTTTGTCACTTCCGGTTAAAAAGTTTTTTTTCAGGTGTTTATCCCTACTGTAGCCTACAATTACCGATTGATTTTCATGAAACGTTGGTAAAAGCTTTTAAATAACATGAAAAAGATTTTGTTAGCTTTTGGAGCACATTGGATAAACGGTTTGGGGGTCCACCATACAACAGGTGGTTTTTCCACAAAGTTTTTGTTTGTTGGGAGCATAAAACATTCATTCGTGAATGAATTTTGATGACATTTATTGGATGAAACTTGGTACATGAGTATGTAGTACGGTTCACAATAGTTCTGCATCCCAACTCCCAATTTTTCACTTCGGGTAAAACATTTTTTTTGTACTTTTTTGAACTTTTTTCAGTGTCTTTATGCACGCTACAGCCTACAATAATGAAGTGATTATGATAAAACTTATGAAAAAGGTTCCAATTAGTGTGAGAACATAATTATCATCTTTTCGGACACATTGACCAAAGTGGTGGGGGGTCTACCATACAACTGACTTTTCACACTTTGTTTTTTAAGTTTGTTGGGAGCATACAGACTTCATTCACTAATTTATTTTAATGACACTTTGAAAAAAGATGAAAACTTAAGTAACAAAGAACTGATTAGTTTCTGGATAATATTGGAATAAGTGGTAGGGGTCCTCCCGAACACCTGTTTACTGTGTCACACTTTTTCAATGTTTGTTGGGAGCACACAGCATTCGTTCGTGAACGAATTTTGATGACACTTTGGAAAAATATGCAAACATGTATGGCAAGGAACTGATTAGTTTTTGAGCGATAGTGAACAAAGTGGTGGGGGGTGTCCCATACACCTGTTTCTTTCATAGCTCAATAACATCTGTACCTGATAATCGAATTGGATGAAACTTGGTACATGAGCATTTAGTACGGTTCATAACAGTTCTGCTTCCCAACTTCCGGTTTTTCACTTCCGGTAAATTTTTTTTTTTGTAAATTGTTGGCAGTTTTTTCAGTATCTTTATGCACACTACAGCCTACAATAATGAAGTGATTATGATAAAACTTATGGAAAAGGTTCCAATTAGTGTAAGAAAATAGTTATCAGTTTTTGAAACACATTCATCAAAGTGGCGGGGAATCTACTATACAACTGCTGACTTTTCACACTTTGTTTTTAAAGTTTGTTGGGAGCATACATATTTCATTCATTAATCAATTTTAATGGCATTTTGAAAAAAGATGAAGACTTTAATGACAAAGAATTGATTAGTTTTTGGACAATATTGGGATAAGTGGTGGGTTACTCCCTAACACCTGTTTATTGTGCATACAACATTCGTTCGTGAATGAATTTTGATTACACTTTGCAAAAAGATGCAAATATGTATGGCAAGGAACTGATTAGTTTTTTTAGCGATAGTGAACACAGTGGTAGGGGGTCCTCCAAGCACCTGTTATTTTGGAAGCTCAATAACTTCTGTACCTGATAATCGAATTGGATGAAATTTGATACATACACATTTAGTACGGTTGACAACAGTTCTGCATCCTAACTTCCGGTTTGTCACTTCCGATAAAATTTTTTTTTACTTTTTCTCGTTCAACAGAATTTATGTTTGTTGGGATACTACTGCTTGCTTTAATATTTTTATTATTAGAACTACGAAGTCCATGATAATGGTTAGCTTTTAATTAAAGTATTTGATGGATATTAGCTCATTATATATCCAGAACACTATGTTTCCAGAGCTGTGGTGAAGTCAGCCTATGCATCAGCGTCGCAATATTTTTTAAAATAAAATGTGTTGGGTAGTAGGAATTACAATCTGTGTCACAACAACACATAAGAACATGCTTTCTAAGGTGTTGATGGACGTAATTTTTTTATTTTTTAAAAGAATGAACTTTTTGCTTGCTCGAATAAATGAGTTTCCATAGAATTATTATATATGCTGGCTTGAGGTAAACAATGTGTTATATGATCTTGGTATATGCTTCTAGCACTATAGGATAATCAGGAACCTAATTTTAGCTTTGTTCCTGCAAATTTGAAAAAAAAACAGTATATTGTTGTTATTTCCTCCATCCCATCATGAAATATTGCCCTATAATCTATATCGTACATTATTATGTGAAAATATTTATTATTAAGTTTTCCATTCTTTTAGAAGAATATAAAAAAAAGAAATTTGCGTCCATCAACGTCTTGAAAAGCATTATGTTGTAGAGCCTCTGTCTTAAAAGGTTTATATGTGTTGTTGTGACACATATTGTAATTTCAAATATGTCTCATATTTTGAAATTGCACAAACTTTTTTGAACTTCCGTGAAAACAAAGATGTACAATGTCATTGAAGCTACAATTTTGAGTGGAAAATTCGAAGAGGAAGATGTAGTGTTGCCACGACAGACAGGCCACATATTTCAATGATCCCAACAGATTCAAACGTTTAGTTTCCAGTGTAACTCGCTTTTGCAATTACCATCAACAAAGCACACGGACAGTTACTGCAAGTATGTGGACTAGATTTGGAGAATCCGTTCTTCTCACATAGACATGGACAACTTTATGTGGCTGGCGCGTTAGGAAAACCTTCTGATTTATTCGTGTACGCACCAGGCGGAAAAACAAAAAATAAAGTGTGCCCACAAGTACTCGAATAAATAAATAGAATTAAAACGACATTTTGAAATTCGTTCCATATTAAGATAAATAAGTTGCAATAAAAATGACACAATGTTAATTTAATGTTATCTTTACGAGTTTTCTCGAGTTTTCTTATGAGATAGCGGCAATATGCGACAAATATTAAATAAACAAAACATTTACGCTATTTGGTGTAAAAAATAAAATTTTGAGAGATTTTGTGAGTGATTAAGATCAAAGTAATTATTGTAATTCACTTGAATTTTGCAATTTTCATTTTCATTTCTCAGAAAAACTTCTTTAGAAAAGTTTTTGTGTGTTTCGTGTCGGGTACAAATACAATGCATGAGCACTGTGAACATTTGTGAATCTATTTTTGTTCTGTATAATGTTCTATATAGAGATGAGTGTTGACACACCTCTACTAATTCAATTCAACAAGTCATTTAAATTTTTTTATAGCTTACTCGAAAACTTATTTGATCGCTAATTTTTCATATATCCGAACTGATGAGCTGCTAAAGTACTGATTATTTTTCATTCATATTTTTAAAAACAAAAATTAAAAACTACGCTATCATTTCTCATTACTACTTTTTGAAATCATTGCTACTACGTCAACAAAATGTCTGTGCACAAACTTTATTTATAAGCGTAGCAAAGCTCGCCGGGTCCTGCTAGTGTTATATAAATTTTTGTGGTCTTCGACTAATTAAAAATTTGCATTTATGATTTTAAGTTTAATTTTAAATTTATTTTGGTATGATGTCTAGGAGATGACCGAGAAAATTAACCTCACAAACACTACATTTGTCTTTATTTATTTTTACACTGTACTGGTTGAGTTGAACAAGCACGCTTAAAAGTACGTTTCTGCAGTCATAATAATCCGGCGCATCATTTAAAATATCTTCTAGATAGCAATCCAATCGATATCCAGGCAGAAGTCTTTTTGTACTCGATAGGAAAATTGAGAATACGCTTTTAACACAAAAAGAAGAGGCGTAAATCGACAAAGTTATTTATGGATATTTATAGTATAATATGGCTACCACTATTCACACATTTTATAAACTGTTATTATAATTTAATTATTTGAAAGGTTCTATTGTGGAACTACAACTATAGGGTTGTCCACTCACTAAACTTAATATAATATCTTTTGTCATCCAGGAAAAAATATAATAGAAAAAATTCGACCGATGAATGGCCCGAAAATTTTGTAACTTTGTAGAATATTCAAGACCATCAGCTATTAACAATCATCTTCCTCTTTTCGATTACTAAAGCCAGAATTTAATCACCTGCAAAGTTTATTAATTGGTAAAATAGGTACAAATTTAAAAAATACTCGATGTTTAGGTGACGACGTAAGATAGGTTCAAGTATACCAAAGTCTATTTACATCTCTCAATGCAGACCCACCACAATCACATTCATCACAAGTAAGTTAGTTTTGTTCTTCATTGTTTATGTTTCTTGTATAATTAATTGTTCTCGCTTCAAACTTGTTTAAAGTTTTACTATTTATATTATCTGCCCTTTCCTTAATTTTATTCTTTTTTTGATTGGGGTGGTCTCCTAAGATTGCTTTATAATTGTTTGAACGATATTGGTTTTGTGCATTTGAGTTTTTTTTGTAAACACGCGAAATATTTTGGTTGGTTTTTGATTTTGAAATTTTGATTGGTTTTGATTTTCTGCCATTTACCGATTTTATCTTCTTAACGCATCCGAAAAAAAAATCAAAATTTGCTTATTTGTTCCAATGTCAATTCTACTTCATACTCACCAATATTGTGGTCCTCTTGATGAAATTATCCAGCATTTCATTAACTTCTGAGGAGATACTTTTGACGAACTCCTACTAATTCATCATGTGTTTTTTTTTTGTTTGGTTCATCTGACACAAAATGTTTTTTAATATGAAATCACCTCCAATAATATTTAGCAAAACTTATTTTGTTTTCATTATCGTAATTCACAAAAATCAACCCCTAGAACAAACGGTTGTACCGTATCCAACTAACGGACAGATCAAATTCTGAAATCTTAATTGTGGATAACTCTATTTATACCGATTTATTTGTCATTTGTTGTTTTTATGTATAGTAAAACTAGATAAAATACAATTAATTCAACTTATTTATTTATTTCAATTAAAAAGAATAACATGGTTAACGATATGTTCAATTACATATTTATACATATTATTTATTAAGCTAATTACAATACAAAGCATTTCTTAATTATAATTTATTGAACTACTTAAAAAGTATTTCAGAAATATTAATTTTTATTAATTAGTTTCGTAACTATAACGATATTTAAACAAACTTTTCTTTTACATAACCATTAAAAATAAAATAAATAATTTTTATATTAAATAATGTACTTATAATATATTATACGTAAATAATTCAGAAATAAAATAACGAAACATCATCCCTATACGAGACCTAAATTAAAACTACCGCTTTTATAATTAATTTTTGTTTTTTTGAACAAAGATATCTATATAAAATCAGATTTATTTGAGTTTAGAATTGAAACATAATTTAATATATATATTTATTTTATGTTAAGCCCAATCGATTTAGATAGTTTAGCTTTAATTAACAAGAAGTTTAGATATTCTAAACCAGGGTTGTGCCGTAGACAAAATAGATTACTTTACATGTATAGATTACGCATAGATTGCGTGTAAATTACGCGAGATATTTTCGTGTAATCTATAATGTAAACTATTATGTAATCTATTTAATTGATATGTGCATTCTAATCTTTTTTAGCAATTAAATAAACTTTTTTCAAGATCGCAAGATCTTGTTTTTGACAATATTATTGATCATGTCTTTTGCGAAAAAATCGAAAAAAATTTTCAGTATGGATAATACAATATTTCCACATATTTCTTCTTAAATCAAAATTAATAGATTACACCAAATTTACATAGATGACATAGATTACATTACATAGATTACATGTAATGTAATCTATTTTAGATTACGCGTAAAGGAACAACCCTGTTCTAAACTCATATGAATCTAACAATTTATGTTGTTTTTTTTTTCTTAGAGGCAAAATTTCCACTATTGATTTTACAATTAAAAAAAAAACACAATAGAATTTGCAACTGAAAAAACTGCAACTGACAAGCAAAAATTAAAATTTCATATGAATCTGAGTAAAAAAATTATTAATTTTAAATTATTATTTTTATTTTATATATTTCATCAACATTTCAGAAATTCTCAATTGATATTTGTATCATCTTTAAAAAATTAGTAGCAAATTAATATTATAAGTATTTCTTCAAGATTTTATCTCCAATCTGCCAGTTTATAATAATATATCTGACACTGAAATTGTTATCAGAGTTGGGAACATCCTGGATCTAGATCTTGTGAAGTGCATCGTATTAGTCAGTAGATTTGCTGACAAATCTGGAAAAGGAACACCGACTTTATTGGTCCGTTTTACGGAGATTTCAATGAAGAATAAAATTTTATACAACTATCATTCAATCAAATCTTCTTCAATAACTCTTCGTGATCTGAAGTTATCTGAACTAAACCTAAGAGTTTATCTCAATGATCACCTTAGCAAGGAAACCTATGATTTGTTCAACAAGGTTAAAGCTGAAACTAAGAAGCATCTTAATCTTTTTCGTAGTGTTACTATCCGTAATGGTAGGGTTGCTGTTAAAACCCATAACGAAGATAAATATATCACACTGCTTTCATTCAACGATCTCCTTAAACTTATTAATGAATCTATTTAACATTTGTTTACAACTCATCATATGTATTACGGTATTGTTTTTGTTGTTGTTCTTATTTTTAATATTATTAATTGCTTTTTTTTATGAAATTTCGTTAAATTTTTCTTTTTATTTAGGTAGTGATTTAAAATTAAATTTGTTGTTTTTTTCATATAAGTTAGGTTTATATTTCATTTACGATAAGATTGCTTTGCTTTCAATGTATTTATTATTTGTTATTTTACGGATTGTTTTTGTGGCGAGTTTTTCATTTTTGATTAGATCATTATTGTATTTTTTACTATTTTCCTGTTTTTCGTTTCTTTTGAGTATGCTGTACGGATCCTTTTATGAGCTCCTCTAATCATACTGTCGATGAAGCCATGCAGGAAATAATTCATCCTGTAGCAGGGATAATTAATAGAACCCTTAAATGTTCAAAATACTCTCTTTTGATGGCTCATATCAATGCTCGTAGTATCCCGGCCCATTTTGATGAATTAAGCATGTTTCTCCGTACTTCTAATCTTCATATTCTTGGTATAACTGAAACTTGGCTAAGTCCTAAGAATACCCTTTCCTCGGTTAATATTCAGGGATTCAAACTGTTGCGTAATGATAGATTAAAGATCGGAGGTGGGGTGGCATTATACATAAAATCCAATTTTAAATCAAAAATAATTGCGAGATCGTCCCTAGTTAAAGTCGAACACTTATTAGTTGAACTCTCTCTATCTGGGGGAAAAATATTGATAGGTGTTTTTTATAACCCTCCACCGACATCAGTTTCTGATGTTAACGCTATTGAGGAAATACTGAATTCTGTAATACATGAGTACAAGCATATTATTTTAATGGGTGATTTTAATTTTAACCTAAATGCTTCCCCTTTATCCCACATTACGTCGAATTTTGCTGACCTACTATCGTCATTGTCCCTGTTCATTATTCCATCAAATCCTACTCGTTTAGATTCGCTGCTAGACATATTTTTTATTCACTCCGCGGATATGGCGAGAGTTTCAAACTTCGGGCAAACCTCAACAGGAATTTCGGATCATGACATTATTTTTTTTGCCTTTAATTATCGAGTCCCCACCCCTTCTAACGTTTATATTCATGTTCGTGACATTACAAAAATTAAGTTGTTGGAGTTGAACAGAGATCTTGAGTTGCTGGATTGGCATATATTGGCATATATTGGCATCTAATTTACGAAACAGTTGATCCAAACGACAAACTACGTATATTTAATTCCCACATCTCTGAGCTGTATAGCTTGCATGTACCTGGTAAAAAAGTTCTTTTGCGCAATCCTAGTACCCCATGGATGAAACCTCATATACTTGCTGCTATTGAAATGAGAGATGCTGCGTTTAAAATCTATATTAAATCTAAATCGGCTGAGGATCGTAAAATTTTCTCTAGATTACGCAACAAGGTTACACTGTTAATTAAAACTTCTAAACGTGATTATTATAATTCCATGCTCAAAATCGATCTACCATCCAGGAAACTTTGGCAGAACTTAAATAAATTGGGCTACTCTTCCAAAGAACGTAATGAGCAGACTGACATTCTGCCTAATGATTTTAATAAACACTTCACCGCTATCATACAAAATCCCATCGTTTTGCCACTACCTTATCGCGATTTCACATTTCAGACAACTTTCTCATTTATTCCTTTTTCACTTGATGAAATTGTGCTGGCTTTTTCTAAAATTCAATCTGATGCCGTTGGTAGCGATGAAATCCCACTAAAATTTCTTAAAATACTTCTTCCAAATATTATTCAACATGTTGCTCATATTTTCAACCATTTTGTTTATTCTTCCCTATTTCCTGATCTTTGGAAAATGGCTATAGTTGTGCCCATCCCCAAAATATCTCAGCCAATCTTGGTCAGCGATTTTAGACCCATTAGTATCTTACCAGCACTCTCTAAGGTATTCGAAATGCTTCTAAAGGATCAAATGTCGTTATACTTAAATCAAAATGATCTACTGGATCCTTTTCAATCAGGGTTTAGAAGTGGCCACAGCACCATAACAGCACTAACAAAAGTAGTAAACTCGATTGCAACGCAAATTGATATAGGTAACTTTTCATTACTCACTTTACTTGATTTCAGTCATGCTTTTGAAACTATTGGGCATACGTGTCTTGTACAAAAGCTTAAACTTTTTTTTGGCTTTTCTGATCAGGCTGCCCGGCTTATATTTTCATATCTTACTGAGAGAACTCAAAAAGTTAAAAGTTCTGATTGCTTCTCCACTGCCTTACCTTTGAATTCGGGGGTTCCTCAAGGGTCTATTTTGGGGCCCTTACTTTTCTCTCTCTATCTGATAGATCTTCCAGGGCACCTTGCACACTCTAAGTATCATCTATACGCTGACGATTTTCAAATTTATATTTTTGGATCCAAATGTCACATTGAACGTACCTTTGAGCTGCTTAATCAGGATCTTTCTGCTATTTCTGACTGGGTTGTGAAAAATGGATTACAGCTTAATGTTAAGAAAACTCAGTCTTTACTTATTAGTCGTCCTTCTATTCGCTCAATTATTCCTGCTTTGTATTTAAACAACCAACGCCTTGAATTGCATGATAAGGTCCGGAACTTGGGTGTTATCTTCAACAAGAATCTTGACTGGAATGACCATATTACTAGTGTCTGCAACAAGGTTCAGTATACACTACATCGGTTAAGAACCTTGAAATTCTACACTCCACTAGAGCTTCGCATTTTCCTAATTAAATCTCTAGTTATGCCGCATTTTTTGAATGGCGATATTTTATTTTATAATATGGGTTATGAAAATGAAAGAAAAATTAGACTGGTTTTTAACTCTTGTATTAGATACATATACGATCTTCGATATTATGACCATGTTTCGCCGTATATTAAAACAATTTTGGGAATGGATTTGATGTTTTATTACTTTTTCCGTGTAGTCTTGTTTATTTTTAAAATAATACACTCTCAGCATCCTTCATATTTGTATTCTCTAATCATTTTTGCTTTTTCGCCTCGCACCAAGAACCTGTTATTGCCTATGTGTCGCACTAACCTTATAAAAAGTACAACTTTCGTGCATGGTTTCAAACTTTGGAACAAACTACCGATAAATATTAAAACATTGGAAAGTACAGCGCACTTCAAAAGAAACTGTTTGTTTTATTTTAAAAGCTTAAGAATTACTCCTAAACAATATGATCCGTAAAAATTCCCATCTCATTTCAAATTTAATGTCAATTCATATTTGTTTAATTTTAATTTTTATAAGCTTTAGTATTGTTAGTTTTTAGCTCTTTGTTATTATTTTTGAATTCTGTTTTTTTTTGTCTTGTCTCTATATTATTATTAAACTAGGCAATGTAAGCATTGAGAAGACTTCGTGTCTTATTTACATTGTGTAAAATAAATAAATAAATAAATAAAATAAAAATAAATAAATAAAAATTTTAATTTGTAAGAGTGTTTTTCTGTGTAAATTGTAAAATGTTGAAGGCGTTTGAAATATGTATCTAGCTATAAATGAAAATATTTAACAATTTATAGAAAAAGTGTAGTCACTCCCCAAAAGTCATATTTTGACACGAGCGAACAGTTTATACTCGCCGACGTTGGTATTGGTCGTTAGGGTTTTTGCGTTTATTTAATTATTTTTGTAACCGGAATCATTTGTCATACCCTTTTGAAATTGTATATTTTGTATTTAATATTCCAAAATATAAATAAATGTATAAGAATAAAAACACAAATTTGATTTTTCTATTGTAAAATAGCTTAAGAGTATCACTCAATCAGAACCTTCTATATTAAAACATCGAATTTAATGAAAAAGAAAAGAATAGTTTAATAGAAAGGAAAGAGAGAAACATATATATATTGCAGTTGATATCCTGCATGTTATGAAAAAAAAAACAAAATTCATTTTATTATTAATCGTTTGACATGTTCAACGCGTTTGATAAAATTTTAATTTTTAAAAGTTTTAATAAGAATTGATACTGATCTTATTTTAAAACATTTTGAGTAAATAGTTTTATTTATAATAATTTATGATTGTTGATATCAAATCTCTAATTTGTATAGAATAAATAATAATAGAAGTCATACCGCACCCATAAAAGTCATAGTTCAGGGAGAGTGGGGGAGAGGGGAGGAGTAGATTAATAGTTTCTGTTATATAATTTTTTATTTATTGTAATAAATCCAAGATACAACTACTTGAAAGACCAGATTTTACTGTGAAACAATTATTTTGAAATGATGACATGTGTAGACAAATACTCAACCATGATGAATTTCCACACTTGATCAAAATTCTTTTTTATAGTTTTTTATAGGAAACAAAAGTTAAAAGGTTGGTATTTAAGGACTTGGATAGCCTCAGACTCGGCGTGTGCATTTTAAGTAGTAAGTCGATATATTTATTTATGTTATTTATTTTTGTTGGCAAAACTTGTTTTTGCAAAGTATGTATCGATAAATAATCTAGTGACTAAGACGTGAGGATGACTTCAAACCGGCACCCGTGTAAATTCCAGATGTGCCCTATAACATCTTGAGCCTCACTCAAAATTATTATTTTGTTATGCCGCAATCTGAGGTATTATCTAACCAGTAGTATTTATAAGAGAGTCTACACCCCACTCCAGAACGAGTTCAGGTTCTGTATTGGTGGATTGAAGAAAATGTATGCCTTGGTAGTGAGATTTAATGATCAACGAACAGTCAAGGATACATTTTCTTCAGTCGCCACACTGTTCTATTTTTTTTCTCTCCCTTATAAACTGACTACTTGGTAATCCTAAAATTCAACATTCGTAAATACCTATAACAACAACTTAGTACAACGACAATGCATTGCCTTGTTCATTATCAATAGAATTAATTAATCGCGATATTTCAACAATACGTCGTGTTGATTCATTATCAATTTCTTTTATATTATCTCGGTTAAAGAAAATAACCAACAAACTCACAATTCGTATTGCTTGAATTCGTAAACATTCTTCTACTTTGTTTTAATCAAACAAAAGTAAAACTCATATAGTTGTAATTGCATTTTTTTTCTTTTTATTTTTGTTGATACTATCAGATATAATCTCATATTGAAATGTTTGAAATTGTAATAGTAGTGGTTATCATCTTCTTCATTTAGAAATTAGAATGTTAACGATATATTGATATTTCATTTTCTTGACATAAAGGTAGAAACACAACACGGACGATAACGTCGGACGATAAAAAAAAACGTCTACAATTTCGCTGTTGTAACCACAACAAAGGCGTCAGCGTGTAAAACTGTCAAAAATAAAATTGCGTAAACTAAAATACTTTGTACTTTGTCAAAATGAATTTCACAAATTTCAATTTTAAAAATAACCAATTTTTACTAATAAATAAATAATAATAATTTTTCTACTAATAAGTAATTTTAAAAATAAAATACAAAATACAAATTATGAAAATATATAAATGAATAAAACCGAACTTTAAACATAAACTGAAAATTCAGTTGACAACTCAAATCAAAACGATTACAACCTCAGAAACGCGAAAAACATCAGAAAATGATATTTTTCAGTTGGCGGCACTGTCACAATAACATTAAAAATTACCCTTGCAGCCAAATAAAAATAAAATTGATATCTGGCAATAATCATCGCCGACGATAAATTAGAAATAGAATCTAAATTTTCTCCGACGAAAAAAACTTTTTCGTTTATCGCTGTAGTTGTGTTTGAAATGTATGTATCCTGTGTATTCTAATTTTACTAACGTCGTCGTCGGACGATTTCGTCCGTGTTGTGTTTCTAGCTTAACTTTGCTAACTGAAACAAAACAAACACGAATTATATGTTGTTGATCCTTCTTTTTTTATAATTGTTTGACGATCTCATTCTAAAAAACCGATTAAATTCCTTTGTTTTGGAAAATAAAACAACAGAAAGAAGTATACAAAAGGTTTGAATGATCATCTCCTTCACTCCTTTTCGTTTAAAATTATTTATAGAATGTTTTTTCACATTTTTTCGTCAGTCGATTGAGGATTTTGGATAATCATTAATTGAAAGTTCGTTCGTGATTTTAAAATCAGATAAGTTTAATTGAAAATTCTCAAGTTCAGTTTGATTTTCTTGGCAATAATTAAAAATTTTGATAAGGCGCGTCCGATTTCAAACCAAAATAAAAGAAAATCTTTTTTTAAGCCCGCGCTGATATTTCAATTAAAGTCGGTTTGTGATGGTATATTTTCAAAAAAAGAGAACCAATGTTAAATTGGTATCTCGATAAAGTGTGATAATACAGTAATTATTATATATAAAGAAGAAAAAAAATTTTCCTTTTGGCTGTAAATAATTAGTTATACTTTGAAGTTTTGCAATATAAATATATATATCATACAAGTGATTTGTGTTCAAAATAAATAAATACAGATGAAAAGTTGTTAAAAAGAAATCATAGTGACGTGTGTGATTTTTTTTTATTAAAATTTACAGTTCACACACCTATAGGGTGAACACGAAGTTAATAGGCACGGATCATTGCAAATTTGTTGATGCTGTTCTTGTGGGTGAATGTCGACTGTTGAAGGTCGTGCATTTTATAGTTTTTGTTCTATTCGTTGGAATAGAATAGTATGGATCAACTTACCTCAAACAAACGAAAAACCTGGATACTATATTGGTGAAATAAAAAGGTCGGTGAGTTGCATTTTACTAAACTATCATACAGCAATTTTCCTCAATTGAATATATAAATACATTAATGGATGTTTAAACACCTAAATAGGTTGACAACAACAGGGTGTTATTATTGGGAAGGCAAGTTAAGGTCGAGTTGTCTAAGTTTACAAAAAAAAGGAAGAAAATAAGAATAAATAAAACCTCATCAATCCACAAGTCAAAAGCAATTCGTATACATTAATTTTAATCGCGTATTTTAATATAACTCTTTACATTTTGATTAGTTATATTTACTATTACGACACAAGCGTAAGAATGAAATATTAGTACCAAAAAATTTTAGAGATTTTACCTGGCAAGAGCCATAACGGAAGTTTCCTTTCTTTTGGTGGAATAACTGAAACCTCATTTTTTTTCTCTATTGTATATTTATATCCCGGATACATGTATGAAACGTTTATATAACGCTTCATAGCATAATAATTTGTTGTGCTTCGGTTAAAACTAACAACCCTGGGATGACCCGAAAAAATAGTTGAAAGTGAGAACCCTAGGAGCAAGATTGGCGCCGAAATGGGGAACACAACAAAAATTTAAACAGCACAATATTAAGCTTTAACTAGAAGATTTACCGAATTGAATGTTTAGATTAAGTTTTAACTAGAGTTATTATTTGTATAATTAAAAATTTGTAATTATTATTTTTAGGTTTTATTTTTTCTTCATCTATAACAACGACAAGGGTCAATACAGCCGTTTTTAATAGTTGATGTGAAATCAAACATAACCTAAAAGGCGTTTTGTTACTTGTATTAAATTTCAATTTAAAAGTTTCATTAGAGCAGTTGAAATTTCTTTTAAAAACTTAAATGCTACTTTTTGAATTACTTTTTTATAAAGTTAATACAAATTGTTCATATCTTAAGGTTTAAATTCGTTTAGATTACCTAAAAATTAAATACGCTATGAAGAATGTATCATCGGTATTTGCAATACAGTACTTATTTCAAAAAAGTTATTGATATGACAGTGAAACATGTTATTATCAACAAATGTTATTACAACACTCCTGGCGTTTCTATTACTAAACCGACTTCTGCCCAACCTGGTTTCGATCTGCCATGTCATACCTGGACCACACTAAACCGAATAAGAACGAATCATGGACGTTGTGCTGATTCTTTCTACAAGTGGGGCATCTCAGAGTCCCCTCAATGTGACTGCGGAGCTCCACAACAAACCATAAAACACATTGCAACAGTGTGCCCACTTCGACGATACAATGGCGACATCTCAGACATCCAATTGGCAACTCCCAATGTAGTAGCATGGATAGACTCACTCGATGTAAACATCTAATGTTCAAAAATACTGCCCAATGTTCAAATATATTAATATTTTAATTTTTAACTAAAAGACGCGCAATCATATTGATTGTAAGCTCATTTAATGTGTATTCATGTTTTGTTTTATGTAGATTTCATATGAAAATCTATCTATTTTAAGTTTTACTTTTGTTTTATCTTTGTTTTTAATGTGTCACAACAAAAACCATACGCTAAATAAAATCAACAAATCATTCAACTCCTCTATATTAAGTGATGTTATGAAATTGTTCTAATAGTTTCTTCTTTATCGATATTTTCGATATTATGTCCAATTGTAGACACAACCATGAAAACTAAAAATTTGACATCTGAAGTCTGAGCCAAAAATGTCATATAAAAACATTGAAGACTGGTTTTATTTAATTTAAAAAAAGAAACAAAACCAAATGTAAAAATTTACTTATATTTTAACCAGTGTCATAATGATGATAAAATGTTTGCTAGTCGAGTTTTTTATATATCCATATGTAGGACTGGTTTGATTATGGGTATTTGTTTGGTTAATGTTTTGCCTTCGAACCTAGGTATTCAACATATCTGTAAATTCTATTAAATAAATAAAATATGTTTTATTTTTATTTTTAGAGACCTATCATTGTGAAAACTACATGCACCATTTAATAGAACATCCCAGTACGAAACAAAGATTTGCAATACTTGTGCCATTTCGTGATCGATTTAATGAATTATTGGATTTTGCTCCACTTAAGACTAAATTTTTAAATAAGTAGAATATACCTCCTCACTTATTTGTATTAAACCAAGTTGATTCATATGGGTTTTGTAAGGTTAGTGGACATAATTAAGAATTAATAATAATACGGTTGGTGGATATAATAATTAACTATGCTATTAACTATGCAATTGGGAATGGTTTGATTGTTCTACCCATGTTAGTTTTTTCCCCTGGCCTTGTTACCCGATAAATGAGATGGTGATTTGGAATGAAATTTTACGATTGTTACTGGTCCATTGCATTTATATCATTATTTACGTTCAGTTTGTTAAACTCTGGTACAATGGGCTGCAATAAATGGTGGTTTGGGATACACAACAATTGTAGACAAATTGTTATTAAATTCTTTGCTAGTCTTTTAGGATTGTGGAAACATATTAATTATATAGAAAGTGATCAATCATTAGACTCTAACGTACTGTAGAAAATTAAAATTGTAACTATAAAGTATAAATTGAATCGAAACTTTGTTCAAATAAATTAAATTAAAAGTGCTTGTTTTTATTTAATAAAAATATATTGTGGGAGGTTAACCTTTTAACCCCTTCAGTACCACTGAGTGGTGTTGCTATAAAATGATAGCAAAACCAAAACAAAATTGTAGAATTTGTTGGTAATTGTTGGAAAAATTTTCTTGGGGTAGACTAATAAGAGTGACGACAAAGCGATTAAGTCGATCATTTAGATGGTGAATATTTTGATGGCGCGTAAAATGTCAATTACATAAGGTTTCTTTTTGGATTGTGGCCTGTGGGTTTTTTCTTTTCTCTTATTCTCGACGAGAGACTGCTTTCTTGTTCAGAGTGGGACCGGTTTTTGTTTTGGCGCGCGTATGAGATGGTGAATATTTTGATGGCGCGTAAAATGTCAACTACATAGTTTTTTCTGATTGTGGTTTTTTTCTCTTCTCTTATTTGCGACGAGAGACTGCCTTCTTGTTCAGAGTAGGACCGGTTTTTGTTTTGGGCGCTAATCAGATGTACCAAAGGGAAAGAAAAATAAGGACAATTGAATGGGTGATTTTTGTTCAAATATTAATTTAATTGATTACTTTTGTTATAATTATATGAACCATTTTGGTCACATTATATGAACCAAATTATATGAAAAAAATAAGGACAGTGATTAAATAATTGAATTGGTGATTTTTGTTCGAAGTATTAATTGAATTCAATTCGAAAGATATATAAAAACGAAGCAACATATGTCAACAATTTGTGTACGGTTCGAGGGGTTAAGGAGGATAAAACTGCATTTATATTGTTGATGTTAATTACTATATTTAAACCAATTTCGATGTCTGGCTAGGAAGCCAAAAGGGTGAGGGAGCGGGATTTTACACCGCTAGGGAAGACAAGGTCAGCGCGATTTTATTTGTTATTCTTGATTATTTCTGGCTTTGTTTGGATTTAATAACATTTACTATTACTAAACATAAATAAAGTAAGTTAAGGTTGAATGGTTGGTATTCTTGGTCGTCTCTTCTCTTTCTCAAAGGTCGTCAGAACCCAAATTTCTCCGGTTTTCCTTTTTTTTCGTTTCCACCCTTCGTCATCTTGCGTGCATACTGTTTTTTGGATAGTGAATGAGAATGCACTTCCGGCTCGAACTCACTTGACTGATAGCCAGCCGGCGAAAACCTTTTAGTCACGCAGCATTCTATCCAGGGTTGTTACAACTCTGGAATCATATTCATTACAGTGATTAAGTTAAAACAATTAGTCAAATGTGTGAAGAGAAAATATGTGTAACGACTAACAAAAATCTGTTCAGTAGACAACAGTAGACAATTTTAGATTTTTTTTAAAATCTAAAATAAACAGTTCTTACATAATCACAGATACATTCTGCACTATCAAACAGTTTGGGATTCGTTTCATATAATAACATCTGTCTATTTATGACTCGTGATCTTCAACCGATGACTAAAAATAATGATTAATTTAATTCAAGCTCATAACAAAAATTCTCATCAGTTAGAATGGAAAATTTTGTGTATATGTTATCAACATCCTATTTTTATACAAACAAAAATATTAGAATTTTTAGGCCTTGTAATGGATAGTCTGGACTAATGTCAGAACGTAGTGTATTACAGTCGCAGTTTCCTTAGTTGTTGTTCCTTATATTAATCTGTACCACTTGTAATAGATTCTCATCCCTTCATCATCAATAGTCATATTTCGTGTAGTTTCCTTAACCCATAGTTTCCTTATATATTTCTTAAAATCTAACTAAATCTGCAATAGCCGGACAAACGTATAGGAGAAAGAAAATTGCACTAATTACCCTGATTTATTTATTCATTCATATAACATAATATTGGTTAATTTGAATTAATTAATAATTTTCTTTAATCATCATCCGTATAACCACTAAAATTTAATCAGAATTTAATCTTGCAACGCACTAAAATTGACGCGCGTTATACTTCCATTCGATTGTTCTCGCCTTACTACTTGAGTTTAAACTCTTCTTTTTTTTCAAAACACAAACCGTAATGAAACAACGAAATTCTCAAAACCTCATAACAGCTACGTGTATTCTGTTTCCAATCGTCAACATACAACGAATCACTATTCTTGCTTTGCTAAACATTTGATTTGTCTTTGTATGAGTGTTTTGCTTTAAACAATCCTTCCGTTATTGAACTGAACTTCACTGTACTGATATTGCAGAATGTAGTTAATAAATGTCTAAACATCATATCATTGATCGAATCTGTATTTGATTCATTTTGAATTCAATTATACGTGTTATGGATGTGTCGGAAATATCTTGTGTCCAAACCTTACTTTAGTACAATATTATCAAATAACAAACGGTTTTGTGAACTATAATAAGTTCCCAATAATTTGAAAATCTGATGTAAATTAATTATCTCCCATCTAAACACTATATTCGAGTTATTGCGAGACTAAAAATTTGACTATATAATGAGCACTGTAAAATTATTCATGCTCTTGTGCAACTGATATTTCTCTCATGAATGACAAAATTGATGAAAAATTTTGCATTCATGCATTTTTTCTTAAATTTAAGTTAACAGCTAAGTAGTTCCAATTTTTAATTAAATTAAAGTTATTTATTAAATAGTTCAATTAGCAAATTTATTTTAAATGTTCCGTCCAGATAGTTCAATTTAAAAAAAAATTTAATTGTTTTGTGTAGTGTTGTTTAAAACAAAACCAAAAAAAAGATAAATCATATATTGATTTGTGCCGTTCTATTAGTCAAACTTAAAACACAAAAAAAATTATTATATGCATTTTGTGCGGTAACGGAAAACAGTAAACGCGCTCTCTTGATATGTTTGTGTCGTTTAAATTACAAACATAAAGTCTCTTAGTTCTATTACATTTGTTTTTTGGTGTTTGGACGGCTGTCAGTCGTGCATGAGAATTTGTTGGAGGAGTGTTCTTCTTTTACTACGTCGGCAGTTCTCAACAATAAAATAAAATTCACCATGAAGATGACGATCGTGAGTGATTGTGATACATATTACTTTTGATGGACGTCTGGTCCTGCATTTCGCGAAATTGTGCCAATTTGGATAAAAATATCACGTCAAACTTTTGGGCTTGGCTGACATTTTGGATAAGCGCGAAAAAGGATTAGTAAAGGTACCAAAAATTTTATAAAACTGTGAGAATTTATTAGGGACCTGCATAATTCGCTTAACGAATTAGCTTTCTGTTCTAAATACCTATTCCGTGTTCCGATAAATTGTGTCATCATGGTTATTAAATTATTGATCTTTAATCGAGTGAATATTTCTAATTTATTAAATATAAATATCAAAAAAAATCATTATCTGTAACTATAAATTATACAAATACACGGGACTGGCATGATCAATTTAAAATAATTATTACCGTGTTAGTTAAATTGTGTCGTCATTGTTCTTAAATTATTGAACTTTAGTCTAGCGAATATTTCTAATATATTAAATATAAATATCAAAAAAAAAATCATTATCTGTAACTATAAATTATACAAATGTACGGGACTGGCATGATCAATTTAAAATAATTATTACCGTGTTAGTTAAATTGTGTCGTCATTGTTCTTAAATTATTGAACTTTAGTCTAGCGAATATTTCTAATATAAATATCAAAAAAAATCATTATCTGTAACTATAAATTATACGAATGTACGGGACTGGCATGATCAATTTAAAATAATTATTACCGTGTTAGTTAAAATGTGTCGTCATTGTTATTAAATTATTGAACTTTAGGCTAGTGAATATTTCTAATTTATTAAATATAAATACAAAAAAAAAAACAAAAAAATCATTATCTGTAAATATAAAATATAAGAATGTACGAGACTGGCGTGATGAGTTGTAAATAATTATTACCGTGTTTATATAACTTTTGTCGTTCTTGTTATTAAATGATTAAACTGTAATTTAAAGAATAGTTCAAATATATCTTAAATAAAAATAGTTTATTCAACGAATTGGATTATAAAATTATTCACCGATTTTGATTGCAATTGGGTTCCATGAATTTGAATACAAATTTAGTCAACGCATTTGACTACAAATTTATTCAACGGTGTGGACTTTAAAATCATTCAACGCATTTGAATTGCAAATTGTTTCAACGTTATTGGTTATAAATTTAGTCAACGCTTTTGACTACAAATTTATTCAACTATTTGGATTACTAATTTTATCACCGCAATTGATTACAAATTGGTTCAACGTTATTGTTTATAAATTTAGTCAACGCTTTTGACTACAAATTTATTCAACTATTTGGATTACTAATTTTATCAACGCATTTGATTACAAATTGGTTCAACGTCATTGTTTATAAATTTAGTCAACGCTTTTGACTACAAATTTACTCAACTATTTTTACTAATTTTATCAACGCATTTGATTACAAATTGGTTCAACGTTATTGTTTATAAGTTTGGTCAACGCTTTTGACTACAAATTTATTCAACTATTTGGATTACTAATTTTATCAACGCAATTGATTACAAATTGTTTCAACGTTATTGTTTATAAATTGAGTCAACGCTTTTGACTGCAAATTTATTCAACTATTTTTACTACTTCTATCAACGCATTTGATTACAAATTGTTTCAACGTCATTGTTTATAAATTTGGTCAACGCTTTTGACTACAAATTTATTCAACTATTTGGATTACTAATTTTATCAACGCATTTGATTACAAATTGGTTCAACGTCATTGTTTATAAATTTAGTCAACGCTTTTGACTACAAATTTATTCAACTATTTTTACTAATTCTATCAACGCAATTGATTGCAAATTGTTTCAACGTTATTGGTTATAAATTTGGTCAACGCTTTTGACTACAAATTTATTCAACTATTTGGATTACCAATTTTATCAACGCACTTGATTACAAATTGGTTCAACGTCATTGTTTATAAATTGAGTCAACGCTTTTGAAGGACAAACTGACTCACGATTTTAAATACAAGTTTATGCAACGCTGCTGATCACCAATTGATTCATCGTTTCTCCATAACGTTCGCGACATACAAAGTATTTTTGCGAGATTTCAAACCTGAACAACGTGCTGATGGAGGGCTGATGGAAGCAGAATAGGAGGACGGGGTTTAATCATGGGGTGAGTAAAGTTATTTTATTACTTCGGTCATAATGATAAAAGGTGTGTGTGCGTGTGGGTGTGTGTGTGTGTGGGCGTATGTGAGTGAACGTAGGGGTTGGACGTGTTGATCGTGGGTCTTTCGCAACAGGGGTCGCCAGAGTCTTCGTTTTTCCACTTGTATTTCTTTCCATTTCGATAAATTTTCGTGAATAGCGTACATGTCTGTATTTGTGCTGAAGTAGCAGGGTTACTTTATCGTTCCCATGGGCTGAAGCTAGTTTGGGGCTTGAAAATCAATCTCGCTAGGTACGCTTCCTGCTATGTCCTTCTCATTGGTTCGCCAATGAGAAAGCGCTTCATTACAAATTGGCGCCCAACGTGGGGCTTCTCTAAGGGTCCCTACCGCAATGTAGGACTCTGGAGGAGTCCCTCCATATTTTCAAAAATTTTGAAAAATTTTTTTTTGAAAATTTTTTTCTTCAAATTTAATTTCATTTTCCACTAAAACAATAGTAAAGACTCTGGCGGCGTGGAAGCAATTCCCTGCTTCAAGCGCGCAGGAGCGGAGTTAGTCTGAGATCTCTCAGATTGACTTCGATGGGGTTTTGCGTCCCCACGCCTCCAGCTGTAACTCCTTTTTTGTTCTATATAACGCAAGGGTGAGAATAATTCATCGGAATTGTTCTCAATGGGGGTTACAGTCCCACGTACCCTAGTAACGGATGGGTTGCTTGTTGGCACGGGGAATGCCAGGGGTAACCAGGTGCCAAGCTTAGATATTTGTGAATTGGTGTATACACCTATCACATCCAGCTTGGTCATCTGGTTATGCTCTGGGTTCGCTGTGGCATCAGGTGGCTCATTCGGCTAACCATTGTCTAAACGTTAGAGACCCCTCCCGGCAATGTTAGCTCCCTGTGGCTTAGGTGGGCTGGTTGTCGTCAGATGATACCGAGGAAGTTCCTCTAAGACAGCTTGGCCAGCTGTCGAGAGAAGATTTCGCTCGGCCTTCATGCTGACGAGCAACTGGTTCTTCTTTGCTACAGCACCTTTCCGTATGTGTTGGTGGCGTGGATCGCAGTTGGCGAGTGTTGATTGATTGAATGATGGTTCAGAGGATTTATCTTCTGACCATCCCATCAGCACTCGTCCACTGGGTGAGACACCATCAGCACATACCCCACCTTAATCCTTTCCCACCTTACCTTTTTCCATCCCTATACATCCTATCTTGCTCCTGTTCCTTTTCCTTTCCCATCCCTTTAACGTAGGTTATTTTAAACTTTTCTTTGGTCCCAAAAACAAAATAAATTTAAAAAAACTATAAACCAATTAAAATCAACATAAATATTTATTTATTTATTTATTTATTTATTTATATAAAGTACACAAAACAGACGGTAAACGCCCAATACATGTGTAACAATCAATCAAAACAATTATACAAAAATAATAATTAAAAAAAAAAAAAAAAATAATAGAAAATTAAATATACAAAAGTAACAAACAATAAAAGTGACAAATCTTGAAATAATAATCAAAAAACAATCGAATTAAATTAATTTAATTTATGGATTTTAAAAACTTATTAAATTTATATATAGGTGTGAAGAAGAGATCAACTTCAGATATCGTGCAATATTTGTTCCATATTAACATCATCCTGTTAACTGGAGCATTCAGTCCAATATTAATCCTGCTATTATTGGAATAAAAAACTTGATGTAATGTAAATAATGAAAGACCGGCGATCACCTCTTCCAACCCCAGAGTGGTGGACTCCCCCCGTGATTGGTCCGTCCGTCCGTCGTCAGTAAATAAGTAAATAAATAAATATATTGAATAAATAAATAAATAAATATATTAAATAAATAAATAAATATTTATTAATAAATAAATGAATAAATATTTATTAGTAAATGAATAAAACTGCTGATAAAATCATGTACTTATTGGTTTTTTTCTCTATCACAATTTTAGATACCAACACGATAAATTATACTTAATAAAGTAACAAAAGGATAAAATATACATAAAGTCAAATCAAAGGACAAATCTTACATATACCATAATCCAGATAGAAGTCCACGGCAGAAGTATTAATTTGTAAATATTAATTTAAGTAGCTTAGAGATTTCCTTAAATTATATTCCTGCATGTTAGGTTAAATTTTTATATATAATTTTTTTCTTGTACAGGCAAGATTCAATTTTGTTAATTTTAAGTATTTTCTTGCCGAACCGGTAGGCTTGCCGCACTTCTATATATTTTTTTTTGTTTGTTACTCAGTTTTGAGTATCGGGAACCGTCAGACCTGCCCGGAATTGGGTCTGTAAATTTTCTTTTGTGCTCATCTTCTGCCATAGTTGTAGTATACCTATTTTCTCTCACAGTACAATTTTTACCTTGTTTGTTCAAATCAAATACAAGCATCAGCCAAGATAGTTTTTTTTGTGTGTTACACACTCGGCTGTTGTCAGATTAACATTTTTTTTTAAAAGTAAAAAAAAAAAAAAAATTATACTTGTGTCGAATTGGTCAGATCTCGCGCGGCTGTTCAAGGTTGGAATACTTACATCGTCTTAATAATAATTATATCGACATACCACTCTTTAAACGCTACTCTAATATCTTTGAACACAGTAGTATTTTCGTAATTGCCATCTTCTGCCATATTTGTAGTATACTTATTTTCTCTCAAATCTCACCGTTTAATTTTTTTTGTTCTGTTCATATATCAGCACCTTGGAAAACAATTGTAAATAGTAATAAAATAATATCAAGATAATAATAAATCTTATTTAATATAATTGTCGAATTGCGAAAGATATCGCGCGGCTGTTTGAGGTTTGAATAACGAAATTTCCATACAACTCTCTAACTTCTGCTCTAATATATTTTAAGTACTAAAATATTGTAATAAAGTATATTTTTTTTCTGGTGGTAATTAGATTGTTTATTCGTTTTAAACATTTGCAATAAGTAACAATTAGCTAGTGTAACAATTTTCTCTCCATATACTTGTCTTTATTGGTCTAGTCCTGTGCGGCGGTTTGAGTTTTCATAATGTCTGCGGTTGATAAGATTGACGTTCTGGACAGGTCCAGCTCTTGTGCTGTTTGTCAACACGAAATAGTGCCGGCCGACGTAAAACTTCTCACTCGGTGTAACCATCTCTTTCATGACATCTGCCTCAACGACTGGTTGTTGCAGAATCGCACCTGCCCAATTTGTCGAGCCGCTTGTGAGCGTGCAGAATTACAGAGGTTGCCTCGAGGGATAGATAAAAATAATTATACAATAGTGCCTCCCCCACCGCGACCTGTGACTCGATCTGTTACCGCAGGTTGGCAACATCGTTCCAGTACCGGAAATCAGCCCTCGTCTACGCCTTTGGCAAACCGTCTTCCACCATCTCGACTCGCCGATGAAGTGCGAGTGAATATAGCCCAACGATCTCCCATATATGGTGCCGCTGCAGCGGAGGATCAAGGTTTTCAGGAAGCAGTAAATGCTCACATCGATCAGGAAATTTCGAGAATTAATCACTCAATGTTGCAATCACGTGCTCCGGCACCTGAAGTGTTACTACCCCTAGCGCATAATGTAATCTCGCCCACCACCCCGAGACATCAATCGGTTCATCCCGGAAATTATACACCAGTAAATGCGTTTGTGCGGAATAACGTACCGGTACCACCAATGTTTGCTGAACCTCATCCTGCTCTTGCTCCAGCTAGATTACAAACACATCTCGATCAGCACTCTACCACAGTTAGAAATTGGAACGTAACGTTCTCCGGCAGACCCGATGGTCTGGATGTTGAAGCGTTCATCTTCAGAATAGAGCGGCTGACAGAGATGTGTTTAAATAACGATTTTACTATTGTCACCCGTTGTCTGTACCTGTTATTCACAGATCGAGCAGCTGATTGGTTCTGGAGATATTTTCGCCAGAACCGACAGCTTATTTGGACTGACTTATGTCATGCTCTTCGAATAGAATTTCAGGACAGACAGACGGACGAAGAGGTAAAGGAGCGGATGAGGGCCAGGAAACAGCGGCCCACCGAATTGTTTGATGAATTCTTACAATCAATTTATCGACTAGGCGATAAACTACGAGAACCGATGCCGGATGTGGAGTTGTTCTCCTTGATTCGCAACAACCTACGATTGGAAATTAGAAGGGAGCTACTTTATGTCACCATCTATGGACTGGAACATCTGCGCCAGCTCTGTCGTGACCGCGAAAAATTATGGGCCGAGTCAATAACCAGACCGCGCGATTATAATATTAGACCATCTAGACCGGTGTCTGAGGTGGATTTAGAACGTGAATTTTCACAAATACAAATTAGCGAATTGCCAACTGAATCGTTACCAATTACATCCAACGAACTTGCGGCAATACAGCCTGCCCCTAATATGAGACGAATAACCAGTTCAACTATTTGTTGGAACTGCAAACGACCTGGTCATCGGTGGCACGATTGTCGTGAATCACAGCGATTGTTTTGTTGGGGATGTGGGAAGGACGATGTGTTATGTCCTAATTGTGAAAATTGTCAGGGAAACCGAAGGGGGGGCCAGAATCCCAACACCTTTTCTCGCTCCCAGGACCAGTCTTAGATTCATCTGAGACCACATTTAATTTGCCTCCTGATCCTTCGGATATTTCATCTACCAATCCCAATAACTTACTAGTACATGATGCACTGTTGAACCGAGCTTCCACATCCACTTTTGTAGAACACCCGTTGAATACTACTTCTGGTACAATGGTACCCACTCATGATCCTAATGTGAACTTATGGAAATGTACACTCGATCATACTGAACCACCTCCATTATGGACCAAAATCAAATCGTTCCAACAACGATTGAACGAATACCTGAAAATACGCTCAAACATATTTGTCGATTCATTATCATCTTTGAAACTTCCATCGCGCTCTGCGCTCCGTTCTCGTATTTATTGGCAACAACGACATTTGTTTAAATCCAAAACCATTTCCTCCATTGTGAAATTGGCCAACGATGTGAGATCTTATGCCACAGTTTCCATATTGGGTAAACAACATACTGGACTGTTGGATAGTGGAGCGTCCTTGACTGTAATTGGTGGTGATTTTGCTAAGGAAATCGTGCAAACCCTAGACCTTCTGACTTATTCATCTGCGGTAGTCCGTACTGCAGATGGCCAAAGGCAGAAGATCTTGGGTTTGATAAGAACCAAGATTTCATTTATGAACCAAGTCAGAACCTTGGATGTCTACATTATCCCGTCTTTGACACAGAATCTATACTTGGGTATTGATTTCTTTAACGCGTTTGGCTTATTTAACCCTTTGTTTAATTTACCTACATTACCGACTACGGAGTCAGTGCTGTCCGAGTTGTCGATGGACGATCAAGCCCGTCTACAAAACACTATTCAGCTTCTACCATCATTTTCAAAAATGGGTCTGGGTCGAACACATTTGTTGGAACACGTTATTGATGTGGGGACTGCAGCTCCCATCAAGCAACGACACTATCCGATATCGCCCGCCATTGAGAAACTGATGGGAGAAGAACTGGATAGGATGTTGTCTCTGGGTATTATAGGGGTTTCAAACAGCCCATGGTCAAGTCCTGTGGTCTTAATTCGCAAACCCGGGAAGAATCGTCTTTGTTTGGATAGCCGAAAGGTCAATACCGTCACTAAAAAGGATGCTTACC
Organism: Diogma glabrata; assembly: GCA_963693315.1. Classification (NCBI taxonomy): domain Eukaryota; kingdom Metazoa; phylum Arthropoda; class Insecta; order Diptera; family Cylindrotomidae; genus Diogma; species Diogma glabrata. The sequence goes on along the minus strand of OY856188.1, from coordinate 188,935,346 downwards.
CCCTTCCACAGATAGATGGAATCTTGAGTCGTCTGCCACAGAGTAATTTCATTTCCAGTTTGGATCTGAAAGACGCTTTCTGGCAGATACCTCTGGAAAAACACTCCCGAGAGAAAACTGCTTTTACGGTCCCAGGGCGGCCATTGTACCAGTTCGTAAGAATGCCTTTCGGACTGTGCAATGCGCCGCAAACGATGACTAAATTGATGGACCAAGTAATTCCTCCTCATCTCAAGTCGTGCGTCTTCGTATACTTGGATAATCTTCTAATAGTTACAGATACCTTTGAGGCCCATCTGAAACTGTTAGAAGATATCTCCCAGTGTCTTAGACGTGCGAACTTGACGATAAACGTGGAAAAAAGTAAGTTTCTCTTGCCGGATGTAAAATATTTGGGATATGTTGTGGGAGGTGGTACGTTGAAAATTGATCCTGATAAAACTCTAGCTATTTCTGAATTTCCTACACCGCGTACGTCCAAACAGATTCGACGTTTCCTGGGTATGGCGGGTTATTATCGCCGTTTTATATCTGATTTCTCTGCTATGTCCTCTCCGATATCAGATTTGTTGAAGAAAAATTCTAATAAATTCGTATGGACACCAGAAGCTGAAATAGCATTTATAAATCTCAAAAATGCTCTCATATCAGCACCAGTCCTCATAAACCCCGACTATACTAAACCTTTTACTCTCCAGTGCGACGCTAGTAATGACGGTATAGGCTGTGTATTACTTCAGTGTGACATGGACGGTATGGAACATCCCATAGCGTACATGTCCAAGAAACTAAATTCTGCGCAACGCAATTACTCCACTAGTGAGAAAGAGTGTCTAGCCGCCGTACTGGGAGTAAAGAAATTTAGAGCGTATGTCGAGGGCCAGGCCTTTAAGATCATAACTGACCATGCTTCATTAAAATGGTTAATGCAACAAAAAGACCTTTCTGGTCGATTGGCTCGTTGGAGCTTGAAATTGCAGGGTTATGTCTTTGATATTGAGTACCGAAAAGGAAATTTAAACATAGTTCCAGACACTCTATCAAGACGGGACTCTGTTGACGTCATTTCTGAATTATGTCCAGTGCCTGAATTAGATCTTAATTCCCCTTTCTTCAACACTTCTCGATATTTGGAGTTGGTAAATCTGGTTACCGAAGCAGACGGTACATTGCCTGATCTGAAAGTAATTTCTGGTCGGGTTTATAAACGATTGGCTTGTCTAGATCTTGATATTCCTTCAGAGGGTGAGGTTTGGAAATTGTGGTTACCTGAGGAATACACTGACGAGTGTATTGCAAGGGCCCACAATCCTCCTACCTCATCTCATGGAGGTCTAGCAAAAACCCTGTTTAATATTCGTAAATTTTACTATTGGCCTCGTATGTACACCCAGGTTAAATCTTACATAGGAAATTGTAAGACCTGTAAAGAAATCAAAGCGACTAATGTTCCACTTCGTGCTCCTATGGTGTCCCAGATGAAAACAGAACGAATTGGACAGCGATTATATATCGATATTCTTGGCCCTTATCCTCGTTCAAAGGCCGGGAATATCGCTATTCTGGTGGTATTAGATCATGTCACTAAATACCCATTTTTATTTCCTTTACGGAAATTAACTGCTGAACCAATTTGTCATCTATTGGCTATCAATGTCTTTCATGTATTTGGTTGTCCCGAAGCTATTGTGTCCGATAATGGGACCCAATTCAAATCAAAACAGTTTGCAGATTTCTTGGCGAAGCACGGAGTGAAACACACATTACTAGCGTTATATTCACCTCAAGCTAACGCTTCTGAACGGGTAAATAGGAGTGTTTTATCTGGTATTCGAGCCTACCTAAAGGAGGAGCATTCTAAATGGGATCTGCACTTGAGCGAGATCGCTTGTGCACTACGTTGTTCCCTGCATCAAACACTTAAATGTTCCCCATATTACGCAATGTTTGGAATACCTATGGTGACTCATGGTTCGTCATATGAACTGCTGAGACGACTGAATAGTCTTCATGATCCAGGTGAAACGATGCTGCGACCTGATTATCTTAATAAGATTCGAATTCGAATTCTTGATTTAACTGCCGAAGCATTTGTCAAAAGTGCTGAAAGATACAATTTACGAGCCCGGTTAACTTTGTTTAAACCAGGTGATACAGTGTTCCGAAGGAACTTTATTTTGAGTGACGCCGGTAAGAAATTATCGGCTAAACTTGCACAGAAGTTTATTGAAGCCAGAGTAATAAGGTTGGTAGGTAGCGCTGCTTACGAACTGGAGGACCTGGCTTCTAAACGTAGAGGTGTTTACCATTCCAAGGACATTCGTGCCTAATATCGGTAGTAATTTTTTTTGTCAGTATGTTAGTAACATTCGCTTGTGTTTTACCGCCATTGTAAGTCAAGATTATCGACGACCATATGAGGGTAGTTTCGTTTTGAATTAACAGTTCAGCGAGTGTGTATCAACTGTGGTGTTCAGGTCTTGTTTCAAAAATTGTTTTTATTTTTTTTTTGACTATTTGCACGCGAAAGTTCCGAGATTGCACGTATTGAATTTGGTTCAATTAGTTACTTTGAAACTATGTGAACAGTTTTTTTCCCAGCCTTCAGAGTCACTTGGACGGAAGCGTACAACAGTGTAGCCCGGCTAGCTCAGTCGGTAGAGCATGAGACTCGTGTTAGTTCAGGTGTGGGTTGCGAGCCTGCATAACGGAACAACGGAATTGTGTCGGATATTTCATTAAAAGAGTCGGTCCAATGGTGTTTTTAATTCTTTTTTTGTGACTTTAGAGTCTCGGGATCCCCCAGATCTGCCCGAAATTGGGTCTGGAAGATGTTAGTTATCCATCGTTTGCAATAGAGTAGAATACTGTTTTTATCGATACCCCTCCCAAAAGTTTTTTTTGTATAATCATAGATGCTTTGTTACTTGGTTTCTGCTAAGACTGAGTTTGTAATACCGATCGAATTGATTGCTAATCTGTGGTACATCGAGGTGCTTCACCATACTAATATGGATGTACAAGGTCTAGTTGCGACCAGCCTATGCCTTTTTCAACTTCTTTTTGGTCGTGAGTGTTCTTCCAAAAAGCACTTGTTCTGTAATGGATAGTCTGGACTAATGTCAGAACGTAGTGTATTACAGTCGCAGTTTCCTTAGTTGTTGTTCCTTATATTAATCTGTACCACTTGTAATAGATTCTCATCCCTTCATCATCAATAGTCATATTTCGTGTAGTTTCCTTAACCCATAGTTTCCTTATATATTTCTTAAAATCTAACTAAATCTGCAATAGCCGGACAAACGTATAGGAGAAAGAAAATTGCACTAATTACCCTGATTTATTTATTCATTCATATAACATAATATTGGTTAATTTGAATTAATTAATAATTTTCTTTAATCATCATCCGTATAACCACTAAAATTTAATCAGAATTTAATCTTGCAACGCACTAAAATTGACGCGCGTTATACTTCCATTCGATTGTTCTCGCCTTACTACTTGAGTTTAAACTCTTCTTTTTTTTCAAAACACAAACCGTAATGAAACAACGAAATTCTCAAAACCTCATAACAGCTACGTGTATTCTGTTTCCAATCGTCAACATACAACGAATCACTATTCTTGCTTTGCTAAACATTTGATTTGTCTTTGTATGAGTGTTTTGCTTTAAACAATCCTTCCGTTATTGAACTGAACTTCACTGTACTGATATTGCAGAATGTAGTTAATAAATGTCTAAACATCATATCATTGATCGAATCTGTATTTGATTCATTTTGAATTCAATTATACGTGTTATGGATGTGTCGGAAATATCTTGTGTCCAAACCTTACTTTAGTACAATATTATCAAATAACAAACGGTTTTGTGAACTATAATAAGTTCCCAATAATTTGAAAATCTGATGTAAATTAATTATCTCCCATCTAAACACTATATTCGAGTTATTGCGAGACTAAAAATTTGACTATATAATGAGCACTGTAAAATTATTCATGCTCTTGTGCAACTGATATTTCTCTCATGAATGACAAAATTGATGAAAAATTTTGCATTCATGCATTTTTTCTTAAATTTAAGTTAACAGCTAAGTAGTTCCAATTTTTAATTAAATTAAAGTTATTTATTAAATAGTTCAATTAGCAAATTTATTTTAAATGTTCCGTCCAGATAGTTCAATTTAAAAAAAAATTTAATTGTTTTGTGTAGTGTTGTTTAAAACAAAACCAAAAAAAAGATAAATCATATATTGATTTGTGCCGTTCTATTAGTCAAACTTAAAACACAAAAAAAATTATTATATGCATTTTGTGCGGTAACGGAAAACAGTAAACGCGCTCTCTTGATATGTTTGTGTCGTTTAAATTACAAACATAAAGTCTCTTAGTTCTATTACATTTGTTTTTTGGTGTTTGGACGGCTGTCAGTCGTGCATGAGAATTTGTTGGAGGAGTGTTCTTCTTTTACTACGTCGGCAGTTCTCAACAATAAAATAAAATTCACCATGAAGATGACGATCGTGAGTGATTGTGATACATATTACTTTTGATGGACGTCTGGTCCTGCATTTCGCGAAATTGTGCCAATTTGGATAAAAATATCACGTCAAACTTTTGGGCTTGGCTGACATTTTGGATAAGCGCGAAAAAGGATTAGTAAAGGTACCAAAAATTTTATAAAACTGTGAGAATTTATTAGGGACCTGCATAATTCGCTTAACGAATTAGCTTTCTGTTCTAAATACCTATTCCGTGTTCCGATAAATTGTGTCATCATGGTTATTAAATTATTGATCTTTAATCGAGTGAATATTTCTAATTTATTAAATATAAATATCAAAAAAAATCATTATCTGTAACTATAAATTATACAAATACACGGGACTGGCATGATCAATTTAAAATAATTATTACCGTGTTAGTTAAATTGTGTCGTCATTGTTCTTAAATTATTGAACTTTAGTCTAGCGAATATTTCTAATATATTAAATATAAATATCAAAAAAAAAATCATTATCTGTAACTATAAATTATACAAATGTACGGGACTGGCATGATCAATTTAAAATAATTATTACCGTGTTAGTTAAATTGTGTCGTCATTGTTCTTAAATTATTGAACTTTAGTCTAGCGAATATTTCTAATATAAATATCAAAAAAAATCATTATCTGTAACTATAAATTATACGAATGTACGGGACTGGCATGATCAATTTAAAATAATTATTACCGTGTTAGTTAAAATGTGTCGTCATTGTTATTAAATTATTGAACTTTAGGCTAGTGAATATTTCTAATTTATTAAATATAAATACAAAAAAAAAAACAAAAAAATCATTATCTGTAAATATAAAATATAAGAATGTACGAGACTGGCGTGATGAGTTGTAAATAATTATTACCGTGTTTATATAACTTTTGTCGTTCTTGTTATTAAATGATTAAACTGTAATTTAAAGAATAGTTCAAATATATCTTAAATAAAAATAGTTTATTCAACGAATTGGATTATAAAATTATTCACCGATTTTGATTGCAATTGGGTTCCATGAATTTGAATACAAATTTAGTCAACGCATTTGACTACAAATTTATTCAACGGTGTGGACTTTAAAATCATTCAACGCATTTGAATTGCAAATTGTTTCAACGTTATTGGTTATAAATTTAGTCAACGCTTTTGACTACAAATTTATTCAACTATTTGGATTACTAATTTTATCACCGCAATTGATTACAAATTGGTTCAACGTTATTGTTTATAAATTTAGTCAACGCTTTTGACTACAAATTTATTCAACTATTTGGATTACTAATTTTATCAACGCATTTGATTACAAATTGGTTCAACGTCATTGTTTATAAATTTAGTCAACGCTTTTGACTACAAATTTACTCAACTATTTTTACTAATTTTATCAACGCATTTGATTACAAATTGGTTCAACGTTATTGTTTATAAGTTTGGTCAACGCTTTTGACTACAAATTTATTCAACTATTTGGATTACTAATTTTATCAACGCAATTGATTACAAATTGTTTCAACGTTATTGTTTATAAATTGAGTCAACGCTTTTGACTGCAAATTTATTCAACTATTTTTACTACTTCTATCAACGCATTTGATTACAAATTGTTTCAACGTCATTGTTTATAAATTTGGTCAACGCTTTTGACTACAAATTTATTCAACTATTTGGATTACTAATTTTATCAACGCATTTGATTACAAATTGGTTCAACGTCATTGTTTATAAATTTAGTCAACGCTTTTGACTACAAATTTATTCAACTATTTTTACTAATTCTATCAACGCAATTGATTGCAAATTGTTTCAACGTTATTGGTTATAAATTTGGTCAACGCTTTTGACTACAAATTTATTCAACTATTTGGATTACCAATTTTATCAACGCACTTGATTACAAATTGGTTCAACGTCATTGTTTATAAATTGAGTCAACGCTTTTGAAGGACAAACTGACTCACGATTTTAAATACAAGTTTATGCAACGCTGCGACATACAAAGTATTTTTGCGAGATTTCAAACCTGAACAACGTGCTGATGGAGGGCTGATGGAAGCAGAACAGGAGGACGGGGTTTAATCATGGGGTGAGTAAAGTTATTTTATTACTTCGGTCATAATGATAAAAGGTGTGTGTGCGTGTGGGTGTGTGTGTGTGTGGGCGTATGTGAGTGAACGTAGGGGTTGGACGTGTTGATCGTGGGTCTTTCGCAACAGGGGTCGCCAGAGTCTTCGTTTTTCCACTTGTATTTCTTTCCATTTCGATAAATTTTCGTGAATAGCGTACATGTCTGTATTTGTGCTGAAGTAGCAGGGTTACTTTATCGTTCCCATGGGCTGAAGCTAGTTTGGGGCTTGAAAATCAATCTCGCTAGGTACGCTTCCTGCTATGTCCTTCTCATTGGTTCGCCAATGAGAAAGCGCTTCATTACAGCCTCCCATTATTGTTTGAATAAGATATTATTTTGCAAAATTGGATTTTTAACACGTAGAATTTATTATATGTTTCCTGTAATGCTAACATGATAAGGTGTGATATTTTGTTGTACCAAAACTATGTAATAAAATTTCGTTTCCTTATGGTCCTTTTATGATAAATAATTTTTTTTGATTATGTCAATACTTAATTCTATTTGACCAATATTTTTTAAACGAAACAAATAATGATAAAAGGAATTAGATCACTCGGTTTTGCATAAAGGGGGGGCTAAAAAGTAGTATTATATAAGGAACTAAGATTGGAAGTAAAAAAAAGAGTTGTTTTTTGAGCTGTAGTGGAATAGTGAGTTCCTTTTATAGTGTAGGTTAGTAAACTTATGAATTCGAATTAGGTAATTTTTTCCGATTATCATCTGGTATACCTCCTGACATATGAGAGGTGGTAATCAGATTGTTTACATGACGTTCCACTATAATGCATAATTTTTTTTATTATTTTAAAATGTTTAACGGATCTTATATTTGGATGATTAATCATTTGTTTTTTTTTTCAATATTATTTTTCGTTTTTCAATGTGAAATAAATCAATGTGAAACAAATATATATTTTGTTAAACAGATATTAAAATAAAGTAAGTTGATGTAATGTCCGTTTTCGTATCGCCTTCGATCAACCTCCAGACAAGAATTTAAATGGTTTTTTTTATATAGTTGAATTGATTCTTATTTCCGGAAATAACTTTCCTTTTTTTTGGTGATACAACCAATTGACTTTGGAATTTTGTGCTCTCCTCTGCAAGATGATATATCTAAAAGATTCTGGATGATTCATGATTTATGATTCTGTCATAATCTATATTGTTCATTTAAAACAAATCACAATTTACCGGTACAAATCTAAATTGATTGTAGTAACATTAGTTTGTTATGACATTTGGTATCAAATATCAACAATGCAACCATTCATATAGGCAACATTATTAGTTCAAGCAACTGTCAAAAGTTGCCGGATGTAAAATTGCCTTTTTTTCTCAAATTTCCTTTTTTTTGTGACCAGATCATTTTCAATGTATAAGTATCGGAATTAAGCATAAAAATGGAAGAAATTTGTAAAAAGAGTTCAGTGTTGTTTGGTTGGAAAAATGGTAAAGATCTTGAGCGGAAATTTTGATTTGTTTAAATGAATAATACAAAAAAGAACAAGTGAAGTTTTGTAATGGCGTATTCGATATGGTAAATATTGTTTGTACTAATTGGGATTTAATTAGTTAAATTTAATGTAAAATTTAAAAAAAATAATAAAGTGATAAACAATCAAAAAGAAAAAAATCAAACACACTTGTATGCAGTAAAAGTTAATTTTTTTGTTCTTGTTATGAGATGTCATTGTGAATGTTATTTATTTTCGTTGTTTAAATTAAACTTTCATATGTGGTTTTTTTTTATCAGTGTAAAGCAACTCCATATTCCTCATTCATAAACATTTGTCCATACCGGTATCGGTAGTTGCAATTCGTTGCATTCATGTTGTTACTGGTAATTATATCAACATCAACATTGATTATCGATACGGTTACCAGTAATTATATCCACGTCAACAATTTTCATCACTGTTAGCAATAGTATAGTATTGCTAATTTGGAGTGATACCGTTACCAGTAATTATATCCACGTCAACAATTTTCATCAATGTTAGCAATAGTTGCGTTGCTAATTTTGAGTGATACCGTTATCAGTAATTGTATCAACATCAACATTTATTCATATTCGCCTAATTTAACAAAGTAACAATCTACCACACTAGCTGCAAATCAATATTATACTTTTGCTCAAATTATATAAAAATACAATACCGTTATCAGCAATTATATTCACATCAACATTTTTCATCACTGTTAGCAATAGTCGCATTGCTAGTCTGGAGTTATACCGTTACCACTGCAAATCGATATTGTACTTTCGCTCGAATTAAATAAAAATACAATATCATCCATCATCACTAGACTCTTTTGCTGCAAATCAATTTTATACAACAAATATCAAATCAAATTTATACAACAAATATCAACAAATATCAAATATCAAATCAAATTTATACAACAAATATCAACAAATATCAAATATCAAATCAATTTTATACAACAAATATCAAAACAAATTTATACAACAAATATCAAATATCAAATCAAATTTACACAACAAATATCAAATATCAAATCAAATTTCTACAAAAAATATCAACTCCACACTAACCAGCTAGAGCAGGAAGAGAAGGAAGAGTTTTGTGCCTATGTGAGTTTATTTATTTGTTTCATTTTGTTAAATTATTATTTAGTATTATAATTATCTATATACACTATTTCCTAATTTCTCGTACGTAAATTTTTTTTGTTGTTTCTATTTTGTTAAATGAAGAATAACAAGTAAAGTAAAGATAAAAAGGAAAATAAATTAGTAAAGTAACGTTAATTGAAGGCAAAGAAAAAAATATATAATATCGTTGCTCAGTTTTTTTTTATGATGGAATAGAGCATCCAGGGGAGGTACCATACATTCTTAATCCGTCCCATGAATTCCCAAAATTTATTTTAAACTAGCTGCAACCATCGTTGTTTTTTTTGTGGTAACGTTGTAGGGAAAAATTAAAACTTATGTTTCAAGCACAAACCCTCTGGCAACCGACCCGAGACACCCCGGCCACCGCTCGAAACAACATCGTTACATTGATTCTGCGCAGGCGTTTGTGTTAAATCATTTATAATGTGCTTTGTTTTACATTTGTTTTACGTTTGTAGTATTAATAGTTGAATAAATTTTGAAGGACACTTTATATATTTTTTTTTATTTGAAAAAAAAAACACATGCTTATTTGAAAAATGAGACAATCAAACACAACGATGAGATAAATGGATTCCTTTTAAAAGAAAAAAAATCGTTCTGTGAAGCGACGCAGATTTACAATTTTAGTTAATTTCTAACTTTCAACAAATCAATTTTGAGATATAAAAGTTGAATACTAATTTTCTAATTCTGTGTAGGAACGAATACCTCCTGTTTTTGATAATATTTTTAATATTATAATATTCTTACTTGCATAAATACAAAATATCATTGTTTTTAAATGCTAGTGTTATTGGATTTAAATTTATTTGATTTGAATTTTTTATAACATTATATTGTTTTTATATAAATTTTTATACAAAATATAATTAACTGTAAATGATAGTGATAAGTGAGTGAAGTAAAGTAAAAATCAGGAGTAAAAACCTAAAGGAATAAAAAAAATGTGGATATTAGCTCCTTCTACAATCAACACATTAAGCTAAGCCTTTTTGTTATTTATAATGATCATTTCTGTTATAATGATGAATTGATTAACTTGAATTAGAGATCCAAATTATAGTCGAAAATTATAGTTAATATGTTTTTTTTGGGGTGTAAAAAAATAAGTTAATAGGTACATTTAACATATTAAGTATACAAATTTAAGTAAAAAAAAATCATGTAATACAGATAGTACACGTATTTCATGTATTAAGTGAAAATTTAAGATACAAAAGTGTATCTAATACATGTATTTAACTTATTACCTGTTGTTTAGCTATCGGTAATTTAGCTGACATTGCAACAGTTATTTCATGAAATAAGTTAAATAGCCTAAAATTAACATAACTACGGAACATTGAAACTTAAAAAAATTCTCAGACAGTTGTTAAGTTAAATAGGTCGAGTTTACATGTAATATTGCATTTAATTTGGTTTAGTGAACGAATGTTAACTAAATTTTTGCTGTCTTTTTCATATAGTACATATAATAAGTATATGTGTTTATAAGTATTCATAAAGATTTATAGCAAATCTCGTTTTCCGATGAGATTTATTATTAGTGCGCAGTATATTGATCAAATCGCTCGGATACAGTCTTTATTATATATTTCTCTCACTAACGTTGTTTTAAATAGTAAAAAATGCCTCTGAAAAACGGTCGATACCACATAATGCGGCGGAAGAGAGCGGCCGAATTCGAAGCAAGATTTGATGCATCAAATGTGTCAACGGACGAAGAAATGGATCGGCCACCGCCACAACAACTGAATGCCATTTTTGAAAATAATTTGCCAGCAGAAAATGCTATGATCGAAAATACCATCCCCGTTAGTGTTACTTGTGATGAAAATGTAGAGTGTGACGATGATATGCCAGATGATTGTACATCCCAAGTTGGTGAAAATGCTGAATTTTTATTATCAGAAGAAGATATTGCTGAGGAATTGATGCGCGAACACCTAGAATATAAGCATAACGCTCAAACTAAAATAGATCTGTTGAACGAACTGAGGCAATGGACTTTGCAAAACAAGATTTCATTAAAAGCGTTGTCACAACTACTGAAATTGTTGAACAAGGCTGGCATTGAAAATTTACCGTTGGATGAACAATGAACTGTTGAACCTGATGAACAATAAAGAAGGAAACATAAAATCAAATTTATTTAACCTAATAATTAAAAGACCGCCGAACAACATATAATAAATAAATCACCTAAACTATATTTATGACTGAAGGATATTGTTTTATTAGATTCATTCATTTTGCTTTATATTTTATAATTTTCTGTAGTTAGATTATTAATTTTTAAAAATGGGTTTTTATTAAACCACCGGTATATATGTAATGGAAATATGGAATGTATCTTACTTTAAAATTTAGCTTTCGAAATGCGTATATAGTAAAAAATAATAAAACTCAGTAAACAAGAATAAGGGTAAGAATAAGGCTTTTTCATTCATTTTTTAAAAAAATTTGTTTCTTATAATATTATTTTTAAGCTTTTTTATGGTTGAATGACAGTCCGATAATAAAGTAAGGTTAAAGAAAAATGGATGGTTCAATTCCATGTAATTCTCATGAAAAAAACATGTTAAAACTACAATATCTGACTTTGGTACAGTAAAATTACATATAATTTGCACTTGCTTAGTTTTGTATTCAGCTTTTCACAGGAAATATACATGAATTTACTCTGCCAAAGTCAGATATTGTAGCTATTAAATGTATTCTAGATAAGAATTATATGATCAATTTTCCACTTAATAGCTATATAATTTACATGTACAGGAATACCTCGCATAGTACGGCTTCGATTAGTCCGGTTTCACTATAGTACGGTTTTGAAATTTTCAAAAAAAAGCATAAATGAAATAAAAAAAAAAATATTCTTAAAAAAAAATAAGTAACAAAAAATAAGTAAAAAAAAGTACATACATAATACATATATAAAATTATTTTTATAAGTAAAACTCAGACAACGATGACTGTGCTGAAATGTCTGCAGAGATTTAACGGCTGAACAGCTTTCAAATCATGATCTCTAAGAGACACTCTGCAAGTATAACTGACGTTCGATCATACACAGGTGCTGATATGGACACCGATCATATGCTTGTCATCTTTAAGTACAAGTGCAAATTATCATCTACATTTAACAGACAAGAAAAAAACGCTGAATAGATATCAGAAAATAATAACACAAAACAGAAGAGCATGACATCTCTCTGAGATGCCATTAAACATACACAAAGAATGGCAAACGCTTCAATCAACCATTATAGCCGCAGCACAAACTACAATCGGAAAACGACCACCGAAATCACACAAAGAATGGTTTGACGACGAGTGCCGCCAATCCGTTGAACATAAACAAAAACTGCGAAAAAACTGTTAACAAAGAACACCCGAAGCTCCCAGGATGATTATCTATGCGCCAGGAAAGCCTCAGCAAAACTTCTACGTAAAAATAAACGCGAACCCATGAAGAGCTGCATCGAAAACATCAGCCAACATGCGGCCAACGGAAATTCAAAAGAGTGCTTTGCCAATGCACGGAATCTGACAAAAGATTTCCACTCAAGATCTACAGCCTTCAAAAATGAAAATAATGAACTTACAAGTGAACGTGATGTGCTAGCAGTGTGGCGATCTCACTTTTAAGACCTACTGAATAGGACGAATGAAGTTCATCCTATTCGAGCAATTGCTCAATCAACTGAGGAGATTTTTGTCCCTTACCCAGCAATAGAAAAAGTGGTAGCTGCCATTAAAGAATAATTGAAAAATTATTAAATAATTGAAAAAAAAGGTTTCGATGGAATTCCCGAAGAACTCTTGAAAATTTGAGGAACAGCTCTGGTCTCACGTATATACGATCTGATTCTTGCAATCTGGGTCCAAGAATAACTACCTGCTGAATGGAAAACAGCTCTCATTGCTCCGCTACATAAGAAAAGTGACCGTGTAAAGTGTGCAAATCATCGTGGCATCGCACTGTTGACTCATCCCGTTTGCCGAGACTATCAGTGTGGTTTTCGTCCCAACCGCTCAACCACAGATCAATGTTTTACATTAAGAATGATTCTGGAAAAATGTTGGGAGTACAACATCAGCATTCACCCGCTCTACGTTGATTTCAAGCAAGCATATGATAGTATCATCCGCGAAAACCTTTGGTCCGCACTCATATGCCTTGGTATCCCAGAGAAACTTGTTTCTCTGTGCAAACTCACAACATCGGGATCAAATTGTAGAATAGTAATCGAACCTTGTTTCTGAACCTTTCGATATAACATCAGGTGTTCGACAAGGTGATGCACTCGCGCCCGTACTATTTAATTTGGCGCTGGAGTACGCGATAAGAAAAAGCCGAATTGAGACACAAAACTGCATATATAATAAATCTAGTCAAATTTTGGCTACGCAGATGATATTGTGCTTCTCGGACGTAGAACAAGCGATATTAAGGATAGTCTCTCTCAGCTTGAAAGAAATGCTAAACGACTTGGATTATCCATCAACACCGGCAAAACTAAAGTGTTAACAACATCTAAGAACATACCTTCCGGAAATCTGGATACTGGCGACTATGAAGTGGAACGCGTGGAAAACTTCAAATACCTCGGGTCTGTAATAACATCGTCAAATGACATGCAGGCAGATATCAAAGCCAGTGTCTGCCGCATACAGAGTTTTCTACGCATAATCAAAACTTCTGCGATCAAAACATCTTTCGCGGTCGTGTAAACTCAAACTTTACAAAGCATTAATCCGACCTGTGCTTACTTTTGGAAGTGAAAGCAGGACACTGACTTCCTCCGATTATAGAATTTTATCAACATTCGAGAGGAAGGTCATATCATACAAACAATTTATGGTCCATGCAAAGTTGCTGAAAATCAGTATAGAATTCGAATGAATCATGAAATCAGACAGCTTCTTGGAGGCTGCGATGTAATCGGATTCATTAAATCCAACCGGATTAGATGGTTTGGTCATGTAGAAAGGGCTCCATTGGATAGAATGATAAAAAAGCGTCCCAACAACAACCAGCTGGTGTTCGTCGAAGAGGAAGACCTAGAAAACGCTGGCGTGATGACATCATTCAAGACCTTCGTGATATAAGATGTTGAAACTGGGGTCAACTGGTCATGGAACAAGATGATTGGAAGCTGATTGCACAGACGGCAAAATCCCTCCATGGGATGCCAGAGAGAGAGAGGGAGAGAACAATAAACAATACAATTCATTGCTACAAAGAATTGTTGAGGAGAAACCACCAAAAATTATCCAGACATCCTTATTGCAATTTTTTGGCAAAAAGAATTAATTAAAACATTAGAATTTAAAGAGAATTGTGTGAATTTTGTTTATCTAGTTGTTTTAACCATTTTAAATTAACTTGTTTTTGTTTGTTTAGTTATTTTTAATAAATATATGCACATTTGAATATATTACTCTCGTTTTCTTTATTGAAAAACAGGAAAAAACAAATTGTATGGAACAAATTATCGTTTTTTGTATGTAGTTAGTTCCTCGATTAGTCCGGATTCAAATAGTACGGCTAAATGGTGGAACCGATTAACCGTACTATGCGAGGTATTCCTGTATTAAAATTTAGGTTAAATTTAAGTTATTTCATGAAACACCTGACAAAATTTAACTTAAATAACAGGTAAACAATTTTATGGCTAGGAATTATGGATACGATATTATCTATCTCCCAAACTAATGCATTTAAGGACAAAATAGGTTTTTATGACAATTTCTAAACCGACTTCAAATAAACATTTTTACATAAAACAAAGAGGAAAAAATAATAAGAACAACCCTTAAAAATACAATTAAATATTTATTTTTTTATAAACTGAATACTTTAATTTTTAATTTTCTTTTCGGTATTCGATAAAAAACATTAATTATTGTAATTATAATAATAGTTTGTAGTATACTATAAAGTGAGCTTATGTGATCATGAGGGGCATACATTTCGGCATTTCGGAGCATACATTTTGTGGTTCGCATGTGTAACAAACAAGTTAAATTTAACTAATAATTAGCTAAAATATAACATAACATTTGCACTTATTTAGCTTAAAATTTGGTTCAATTATAGTTAAACTTAATCACATATTAACCAGCATATTACATAAAAATTACATGAAAATTTAACCAATATTTTTAGGGAAAAAGTAGGACACTTAGGTTAAATTTAACATTTTATTGTACATAAATTTAGGTTAAATGAGAATGTTCACTAAAATTTTGTACAGATAATATCAACCTATATTTAAGCTAAAATCCACCTATTGTGTTAGCTGGGTGATTGCAAAATAAATGAAGAATTACTGCCTAAAATTGTCGGTAGGACCACCGTAGTTGCTAGACTTTAATTTATTTACGACAAATATTAATACTTTATTACAATTATAATCGTATTTTTCATATAAAATAAATTGATATCATAATGCCATTTCAGCATTAATCGCCACATACAAGGCTTGATATGATGAGTCTATTCAAGGAGGGCTGAGAAATGGTCAAATTTTTCAAAAAATTTCTGATTCTCTGCGCGAGAAAAATTTTATATTTACGCATCAGCAATGTAAATGGAAATTTTCTGCTCTAAAATAAAAATATCGAAAATACAAGGATGCCCAGAAAATTGGTAATTCTGGTGGTTTTCCAATCAAATTCAAATATTGGGCGGAAATGGATGAAATTTTTGAAAAAAGCCACAGCAGTGGGTGGGCTACCGGTGGAATCTTCATCATCGCGATATGTCCTAATCCCAACACCAACTGAAATACTTGAACCCGATGAACACGTACAAGTAACTACTGCAGCTAAAAAACTAGGTGCGTTACTGTTGCAGAAACAATTGGAGATTTTCGGAAGGAGGCTGAGGAACGGCACGGAGCAAAAATGGCCAAGATGGACACTGCAAATGCACTCACAGAGCGGCAAATGGCACTACAGGAACGAGCGTCGGAGGAACACAAAAATTTAATGACGCGATTAATAAATAAAATATGATTTATTTATTATGAAAAAACTTTTTTACAAATATAATAATAAAATTATATATTTTTAACTATGATTTATGTTTTCCATCATTGAATTTCTCACTGAATTTCTTTTACTTCTTGTACTTGTATTTGTACATCTTGTACTTGTTTGGGGTACTGCGTTATCGTCTGAGTTATTAATTTTCGCCTGTTCTAAACCTGCGTTTAGATTCTGCCACAATATTATCTGCGAAGTCTATACATATGTTATGTAAAACACAGGCTGCCATAATGGTTGCTGAGGTTAATAAATAATTATTAGAATATAAAAAACAATTTCTTACCGACACGAAGCGTGAGTTTTATTAAACTTTTTTGAGCCTGCGTCAGATTTCCGCGATCAACAAATGGAGAACGAGGAATACACCATGATTCTAAGGGGTAGGTCTTATCGCCCAATATTTTCTCATCCTCGTCAAAATAAAAACTCACGTTTTGTTTTACATTTTTTTAAAAATCAGAATTTCTAAAAATTCGATTATCATGTACAGAACTATGGTACCGTACAAAACAGTCGATGTGCATTTTGTGGTCACAAATAACTTGCAACGTTACTGCTGTGAACATTTTTCTGTTTGTATAAGCCATTTTTTGATCCGTGCTGTGCATGGAACATACGTACCGTCAACTAACCCTACTACTCCTTTATGTCCATTATTTCTTTCAAAGTAGTTTTTTATTTATTTCTAATTTCCGTTCACTGTCCGGAAAGTTTATAAATCTATTTGCGACACGATTTAAAAAATCAAATCGAATCTTTCCCTAATAGATCTGTTTAAATCAGGTGTAGTCAGAATCCATATAACTGCCAACGATTGCTTTTCTGGCGATATCGATAAAATTTTCCCACCACGTACTAAGTGCATATTTGTATTGAAAACATTGAGGAGTTTCTCAAATGCTTCCCAGGACATTCTGAAATTCGGCTAAAACTGGCATCTTAAAAACTATCAAACAATATCACATTTTAATGCTTTTTAAGAATCACAAAATAGGTGATCTAGTTTTATTCGAACATAGTTTGACTCAATGGCGAAAAAGCTTTTCATTCATCGTACAAGAAAACTTGCCTATACATGATAGACCAAATTCAATATCAAGTCCAGTATTGAACTTATCAAATGCTTCATCGCCATGTTCCTCATCAGGAACGGCTTCACCTGAAGCCACCAGTTTTGTTACATTATCGGATATTTTTACAAAAAATCAAAAGTAGTTACAAAATATTATGAGGTAAAACTCTAAGTTTCTAGACGAGCACAGGCATATACTTATAAGCTTAAAATGTAACTACTTTGAGGAAAATAACTTGCACCAGTTATAATATTGTTACGTTTTTCCAAACTTCCTTCGAATTGGCCTAACTCACAATTCGATAAACGCAATTCCCAATCTCTTTCTGAGTTCGATCACTGATTAGTAAGCAAACACACCAGGTTTTATTAAGTATTCAACACCTTAATTGTTCCACAACAACAGGAAAACAATACAGCAAACAATATTCCCAACTAGAATATTCTTCCAACAGCTTCGAAACTCCAACGGTTTATTGTAGAAATTTCCAATTCACAACGTTCAAAATAATACACAAAATATTTCTATTTAATAACACTTATAACTTTATTTACAAAAACTTTACACAAAAACTAATTTAAAGATCACTTTTATAATTTTTAACTTCACAATCGCAGGTTTAAAATAAACTAATTAAAAACTACAAGAAACATTTTCCTTATATACCTTCTGCTTAATCTCTAGAAATTTCTAGGTAACTTTTTAGAAACCTTGAGAAAATATTAGAATATTCGATTATTTTACGTTACGTTGATTTGATTTATAAAATCATAAAACAAATAGACCTTAATTCTAAGAACATGTACAACAACAACAACACTATTTCATTCACTTTCTGTTGTGTTTTGTTGATTTTATTTTCCTGGAAGTGACCGTAATCGTTTAGATCTTTCTGTAATCGTCTAGATTTTTCTGCAATCGTAACAATATAAACTCTAAGCAGAATTAATAAATAGATTTCCTACCGAAAGGGTAGTATTCGACCCGTGTTGGAAAAAAAAAGTAAGCTATATATATATATATAAAAAATACTATAATACCAAAAAGAGCTGCAAAACAGTTTTAAAGCGACCATGTGATGCTAATGCTTTTCATAGTGAATCTAGTAAAACACTTTTTGCTATTGAATTTAGTAAGTCACTTTTATTTTCAATATATTGTTTAGAAACAAAAAATATATAATTAGATTTAATCGCACACATATAACCATTTGTTTGAACTTTAACACTCTTTAGCCCCTGACATTGATGCTGAGTAATATATTAGAAGCCTCAAATATAACAATTTGTCGAGCGCTGAGTTTGACAGTTGTTGGCAGTCATGCAGCCAATATAGACTGCAAGAAATCAAGGAAGCAGAGTCTCTATCGAGTTTTTTCGAAAAATGTCCGGAGTAAGAGAAACCAAGTAAGAAATACTAATAATTAACAATAAATAATATTCATATTTTCTTCGGAGTGACGTGAAGTAAGAAACATTATAAAGTAAGTTGTTATGCCCGCCAAATTACGTGATATTTAACAGGTAGCATTTATAAGAAAATCTACATCAACTCTAGAACAAATTTAAGTTTTGTACCGGTGGATTGACAGGAAATTAGATTTTTGTAGTTATAACTACAAAAATCTAATTTCCTGTCAATTTCCACGGCTATGGCTTACTAATAGTAAAAACTAAATTCCTATTCAACCCACACTTATCCATTTTCAATTACGATACGACTCCGATATAAAACAACTGAGGATCATAGTGTATTTTTTCATTTATATAAATTTATTTCTCAGTCAGCTGTTTATAACAGTGATCCTTTCACTGCCCATGTTTGACTAGATGTTGGTAATAATAAATGTCGACGCCCTTATTAAATTGATTATTATCAAATGAAACTCGATTTAATGTTAATGAATAGATTGGGCGTAGTTTATGATTAGAATATTGTGTCTCTTTTTTGTTGTAATTGAGTATGATCGTGGTTGGTTGATTTTCGAGAAATAATTCTTATGTGATCAAATTTTAATTACTCTCTTTTGTATGTAATATTAAGAATATAAATGACAAAATATTTTTCAATCTTGTTGAGTTGGAAATTAAATCTAAAACAGATATGTTCAAGAACAAAAAAAAAGAAATTATGGGTTGTGATTGTTATTTTTATATTTATATATGTAAAAAGTAGTTTTATCATGAAATGAAGTTTTAAAAAAATATATAACACAAAAAAAATGTTTTTCTGTTTTTATGATTATTGTTAATAAATGTACCCTTGGATAACTAGATACCTTGGGTATCTGTTCTATTAGTGAAAAGTCCTACGTTTCAAAGTTTTAGTTTTTTATTAAAGTGAAGAATAAATTATTGGTGAAATATACAATTTCAACAAATGCTTTATAATAAAAATAAATGTTACATTATTTTTTTATATTAAGGTTGATAAAGACTTTGGAATCATTTTTAAAAATTGCTCCGGATTGCTTTACCAATGGCCTGAGCAATCTGGAAAACTAAAACATTTTCTTTTAAAAGAAAATCGAATAAAGGATAAGAAAATTTGAAAAATACATCAAGCCGATATAGAATGTGGCAAATTACTTACTGACCTTAATAAAAAAAAACTATAAATCTGTGGGTGGGAGATAAACTACACCAAGTCACATTTTTAAAATTTTACAGGGAAGCGAAAAAACTGTTTGAAAATCACAAACCCTCTATATCTCTATTAAGTGCTTCCCTTACCCCGAAAATTTTTTTACCTTGTAATTTTTTTTTAATTTCCATGGTAGCCTTAATTAAATTACGTCATATTATGTAACGGTTATTTGTTAAAAAGGACTTGGTGTGCTTTACCTCACAATGATGAATCTCAGTATTCCTAAGTCCCTTGAAACATACAGCACCAAGTTCAAGACAATTGTACATAAAAGGTGTTTCCAAAAATAATGAAATAATGTTAAAAGATTTTTTATGAACTTTACTTCAAAATATATTATTAACAATGTAAGTTTAACGTTAAAAAACGTTTAAAATTGTTTACATTTTTTAAGAAACTAAAAGAAAGACGTTAAAACCAAAAGACACATTGACTAAGTTGACTTGGTGTTATTTACCTCTAAATACATTGTTGTCGTCTACAACACCATTTAGTCATAAACAGAACTATGTAGACTTGATGTTCTTTACCTCTTAAACATTTGGACTTGGTGTCAAAATTTGTTCACTTGACGTTCTTTACCTCTAAGGGCTTTGGACTTGGTGCCATTTACAATTGTTCTATCTCGAAAACTACACTAGTTAGGACTCAGTGCTATTAACCTCTCGGTAGAGAACAAAATCCTGATTCTAACAGTATAAAAAAAAACGTATTTTGAAAAAATGTGACTTGGTGTAGTTTACCTCCCACCTACAGAAATATACATCTGTTTATTGTTTTTTCTTTGTTAAATATAGACAATGCTGCAGTGAAACTTATAAAGTGCTTGCACGAATATTTGTTTCCTACCCAAAAAGCCGTTCAAAAGCACAATACAGGAAAAAAGAGAGTAATTAAATTTACAATAAAAAGATCTCAGGAAGCTTTCATTTTTGTGGGTACGAGCGTTCAAGAAATTGATGTCCACATTGATTTTTTAAAAACAAAGTGTGAAAAAATTCAGCCTTTTTTACTGGCTTTAGGTGATAAAAATTTTAAAACGTTTACCACTTTTTATGTGTATATGGATGGCATACAATTTATGTTAAGTATTTTTCTAAGAGCTGTTGTTTTTGAGGGCATTATCACCGTAACGCTGCATTACGATGATAATGACCACTTTAATTTTGAGGAAGCAAAAATACTATTTAATGAACAAAATAAAGAAACAAGGGAGTTTTTTGAATCTTCTGAAATTTTGAAACATAACGATTCCATCAATATCAGAACTGATTTGAGAAAAGCTAGTGATATTCATTTCCTTTTCTAAAAAAAAAATTTAAAAAACACACTTTTTGAAAAACGAACTAAAAAGTAGAAAATAAATTTTGCATTAACACCAGCGTTATGTCTTTTATAATTATATTTCCTTGGAAATTGTGAGAAGAAAAAATATTTAAATGGTATTTAACACATCTTAGCATAGATGCAAATATTAAATTTTTGACTAATTTAAAATGCTAATTTTCGATTGACAAACAGTTTTCCGTTCCCATTTATTACATTAAATAAAAGTGGGTGACGCATACATTAATATAGAAAAGGAACAAATGTATGCTATATTAATCTCTAACAAGAGAGACTACCAACGTTTATTCCCTTTCCTTTCTGAATGCGCCACCCACTTTTATTTTATGTAACAAATGGGAACGGAAAACTGTTTGTCAATCGAGCTAGTTTTCAGCTGTATAACAATATATTTTGACTCTTTTATAAAGCCCTTTGCTCTAAATAAAGGTCTTAAAATAGCAGTAAGCAGCAAACAAAATATATTTGTTTTAAAATGGAATCATTTTACACCATCAAAAATTTCGTCATCAAAATATTGAAACGAAAATTAATTTCGAATCGGTTCGAACGATGTTGGACGAATCCATTATATAAATAACTAAATTTTCAATGGAGATTGATTTAACAAAAATAACAGAATTATTTATTTGACAATTTGGTTGATATAAACAGAATTGCTTATGCAATTTTATATTTATGGTGTTATTTATTACGATACCTACAAAAATTGAAATGAGCCACTAAAATATATAATATTTATTTTTATTATTTATTAAAAATTAATATTTTAATTTGGTAACCAAAAGTTGTATTTTTCATTTTCTTTAAGATAAATTTAATTCTTTTAGCATTTATTTGTCGAAAATCCCTCACTTTTCATCTGTAACATATGGAGGGGCTGAAATCTCACAGCTCTGAGATATCAAGACTTCGGTCTGGGTAAAGGATTTTGATATAGTTTTCGGCAAAAAACTTTTACGAGGACATGGTATTTAGTTTTGGGCAGCGATGTATATCAAACATCACTCTTTGTTAAAGTACTAGTATTTTTTATATCTGTTTAAAAATTTATTACAAAACTAACCCGAAACACATCAATACGTTGCCGGAAAATTATAATCAAAATTCCAAAAATATTGTTAAATTAAATAAAATCAAACTTTTTCAAAATTCCAAAAATATTCCAAAAATTAGAATGAAATCAAATATTTAATTAAACCTTTTCTAAATTCCGATAATATTCCAAAAATTCTTAAAAATTCAAAATTTTCCAGAATTCTAAAAATATTGCAAAAATTAAAACAAAATCAAAAATTGAAATTTTTTTCAAAATTCCTAATATTATAATAAAATAAAATATTTAAATTTTTCAAAATTCTAAAAATATTCCAAAAATTCTTACAAAATCAAAAATTAAAACTTTTTCCGAAATTCTAAAAATATTGCAAAAATTATTACAAAATCAAAAATACAAACTTTTTTCAAAATTCCAAAAATATTTCAAAAACTATAACAAATTCAAAAATTTCCATGTCCAATTTCATTTTCAATTACATTTACGTCATAAAAACAGCTACATTTTTTTCCAAAAAATTGGCTAATAATAAATGAAATCATTTTTTGACACACTTGACAACATTTTTTTGACAAACTTATAATGCCATAATTCTCTATAATAATAATAAAAAATTGGGGAAATTTTCCAAAAAATTGGGTAAAAAAGTAAATAAAAGTCTCACCTTTGACACACTTGACAACATTTTTTTGACAAACTTATGATGCCATAATTCTTAATAATAATAATAAAATTTCATTTCAAACAAACAATTTTATTTTTTTCCAATTTAATTTTATCTTTAATATGTTTAACAGTGAATTCTTTTCTACTTGTTGGGTATATGTTCCGACTCCTAATTATCGTAATATGTGTTTTTTGACATTGTGCATTGAACAGATAGAAAAGAATTAAATTAATTTAAGTATGTTGAATTATTTTTTTTAGATTTGGATATACAATTTATATTAAATCATGGATTATTTACACAAAACAATAATTATTATTATGGATTCAATAATAATTATTGTTTTGTATAAAAAATCCATGATTTAATATAAATTGTATCTAAAAAACATAATTCAACATAAATTAATTTAAAAGTTTTAATAAAATTAATTATACATTACCACTATTCTCCATATTTTGAAATGTCATAATAAATAAAAAAAAATGTCGGCAAGCAAAATTAACAAAATTTGTACTAAAAATTTAACAGTGTATTTTTTTCGATTACTCAGCGAAGAAAATATCATCGATTCGTTCATTAATCGTTGAAGAAACTTCTTCACTGAGCTGTAGAATCGTGATGGAATATGTATGGAAATTTGTTTGCAGAAAAATAAAATGTCCGCTAGATTCTTGAACAAATAGTCTACTACGATTCATCATGTAGTACTACCACTTGAATCGCTATGGGATATTCCCCAACGATTCTATAGTGCAATTATAACAACTTTCTTCAACGATTCTTTGTAGAAATTTTGTTAGTTTTCACCTTCGATTCTATTGGTCAATTTGAATAAAACATGCAATAATTAAAACATATTTCGTTTTAGACTGTGTTCCAATCCATGCTATTCAGTACCAAAATTCTAAATTGTACTAAAACTGTCAAATTGGCAATTTTATCGTTCCAATTCAAATATATTCTAAATTGACAGTTAAACATTGTTTTGTTTGTTTTTTCATTTAATGTTAAAAACTAGAATTATATACGGTCTGTCCGACGAGGAGATTTCAATATAAAATATTGAGTTGCTATATTATATGTTTATATAAGGCATAAAAATTTAGAATTAAATGGCGGAAATAGTCAACTAAATTTTTGACTATTTCAATTTAGAATTTTAGTACTAATCAGCATGGATTGGAACACAGTCTTAGTTGAATTTAATTTTATTTCCAATAAATTTATTTATTTAGACTTAGTAAAATATATAGTAAAATAGTAACATAGTAAAATATATGTAGTTTTACTTTACTTTAATTTAAAATTAGTACAATTTACATTAATTTTTACGTTGTTCTTTTTCTGATGTATCTGAAAACGTAAATTTTTATTGAAATAAAGATAAAAACTATTTTTTAATTTAATATTACCGAAAAAAATGATTTAAAAATTGTTTGATTGTTTTCCATGGCGATTTTACTTTTCTCTAGTACTGCCTCCTAAGTTTATTGTTATCAGAACTTGATTGATTGAGTTGCCATAGTTATTTACTTTATGTAAAAATTTGTACAAATGTTATTTAAACATAAACGTTTTCAGGAAATTTTTTAATCTTCATTACTTAATTTTTTTGGAGTGCCCTTTCACGTTTTTATACTATAATGATTTATAATGTCGCGTTCTAATAATAATTTTTATTTAAAAATACATGTGGGATAAATTAAAATATATAAAAATTAATTTTTTTTAGCAAACACGAAACCTATCCCGAGCACAAGCCCGAAACTAATCCCGAGTTATTAGCTAAATGCATTAAAATTTATTTGGACGAAGTGGAAGACCCAATAAGTCAAAAACATTTAGAACTAATAAACAAAATAGCAAATTTAAAAACGAACACTATAATTATGGAATTTAATTTGGAAATAGAAATAAACGATTTATTAACCTTAGTTAACCAAAATTTGCTCAACGATCAAATCTTAAATTTTTATTTTTATTTAATTAGAAAACGAAATGAAGAAAAAGGCTACCTCAAAATTTATACTTTCAATACTTTTTTTATGGCAAAATTATTAACCACCGGTTATGACGGTGTCAGGCGGTGGACCAAAAACCTTGATATTTTTTCAATGGATTTAATTATGATACCAATCAATGAAAAAAGAAATCACTGGACTCTGGCAGTCATAGATTTCGGGAGAAAATCTATAGACTACTACAACTCCATGGGCGGGACAAATAATCTAATTTTAAAAAAATTGTCCTTGTATCTAAATAAAGAATGTTTAGATAAAAAAAAACGAATTCGAAAGCAGTCAATGGAAATTAAAGAATATCAAAAATATTCCTCATCAAGAGAATACATTTGACTGTGGAATATTCTGCTGTCTTTATGCGGAATTTCTTGCAAGAAACCAACCAATACAGTTCAGACAAACAGACATATCACTTATACGTAACCAAATGATTTTTGAAATAATAACGGGAAATTTAATTTAAATTTTATTTTATATATTTTATTTTTTATATTTTATTTTATGTATTTTATATGTTTTATTTTATGACTTAATTTTGTACTTTATTTTATTTTTTTTAAACCTTAATTTTTAAAAAATATGTGATGTTATTTTTATTTTGTTTTTTATATTTGAAATAATTTTTTTACATTTTATTTTATATATTTTATTTTATATATTTTATTTTATGTATTTTATTTTATGTATACTTAATTTTGTACTTTATTTTATTTTTTTTAAACCTTAATTTTTAAAAAATATGTGATGTTATTTTTATTTTGTTTTTTATATTTGAAATAATTTTTTTATATTTTATTTTTTATGTTTTTAAAAAATGTGATATTTTTTTTATTTTAATTTTGTATTTTAAATATTTTTTATTTTGATTTTGTATTTTAGATATTTTTTATTTTGATTTTGTATTTAAATATTTATAAAAATAAAAAAAAATAAAATAATTTTATTTTTATTTTGAAATTTTTATTTATTAAATGTGATATTTTTTTATTTTTTTTATATTTGAAGTGATTTTTTATATTAGGTTTTCTCTGTTCAATGTATATACTAACGTATGTACATTGAAGCTGATCTCTTTGATAAAATTGTATTACCGTCTGCGTTTTTTATTGGTGGTTTCTCGCCACAAAAAAAAACACCCAAGCTATAGATCAATAATTTAATTTTTATTTAAATATTTCGGTCCTTATTTGGGACCCTCCTCAGTAACTAAAATTAAAAACGGTTTACAATTAAAATCTAAATCTAATAAATATCACAACACTTAACACTTAATTCAGATACTTTTACTTACATAGTTTATGTTTAAACCTATTTCGAACTATTTTGAATACTAATTTTAAATCAATCGAACACAAATTATTTATACTTTACAAAACAATAAAGCTATAAAACAATAAAATTGTTTGCCTATATACATACAAGAATATAAATATTTTGAGTTATAAATATTACAGAAAAAAAAATTCAATTATATAATCAATGAAAAAAAACTTATATACTATACTATACTATACTTTATGCAAATGAGTTCGTTGCTCTATGATCTAGTAATATCTACCAAATAGATTTGGTTCATATGTACTTATTTGTTTTTTGCTTGTTTTCCTATTTATGATTTTTTTATATTTTATTTTATATTTTTTATTTTATTTTTAAAAAATGTGTTTTTTATTTTGATTTTGTATATAATTTTAAATATTTAGAAAAATAAAAAACAAATTAAAAACATTTTTTATTTTTTTATTTTAAAGTTGTTGGGTTTTTTGCTTGGTTCTAAAAATTGGAATTGCTGAACGCTGAATGGAGAGGTTTTTTACTAGTTTGCTAATTGTATCATTTATTCACTAATTTATGTTAATTTATGATATTTTTTCAATTAATGCTTTTGTGAGAGTTTTTGGAATATTTTTGGAGTTTTGAAAAAGTTTAAATTTTTGACTTTATTATAATTTTTGGAATATTTTTAGAATTTTTTGAAAAAAGTTTGTATTTTTGATTTTGTTATAATTTTTGCAATATTTTTAGAATTTTGAAAAAGTTTCTATTTTTGACTTTATTATAATTTTTGCAATATTTTTAGAATTTTGGGAAAAGTTTAAATTTTTAGTTTGTGGATTAAAAAATTTCGCTATAATTTTGGAATTTTGAAAAAGTTCCAATTTTTGATTCTGTAATAATTTTCGGAATATTTGAATATTGAAAAAGTTTGAATGTTTGACTTTATTATAATTTTTTGAATTTTTAAAGTTTGTACTTTGATTTTGTTATAATTTTTGCGATTTTTTAAGAATATTGGAAAAGGTTTCAATCTTTGATTTTGTAATAGTTTTTGATAATAATTTTTTGATTTTATTATAATTTAGAGAATATTTTTGGAATTTTGAAAGAAAAATTTTGATTTTGTAATATTTTATTGAACCACTAAATGTATAGTTTTTTTTAAGTAGTTTGCTGATTGTATCATCTTTTCGCTATATTCTGTTAATTTACGATCTGTTATTATTTTTCGACAACATATTGATGTTTCATGTTTTTACATAGAATTTTATGTTTTATATACATCGCTGTCCAAAACTAAAAACAATGTCCCCATAAAAGTTTTATGCCGAAAACTATATCAAAATCCTTAACCTAGACCAAAGTCTTGATATCTCAGAGCTGTGAGATTACAGCCCCTCCATATTTTTTTTGTTATAATACTAGAAGCGTGTGAAGAAAATGGTGTGTTTTGGTACCCACCATCAACAATCAGCACAAAACAACGCAATGTAATTGTTAACAATGCATTTGCAAAACCCAAAGTTGCATGGGTGGCTCGGCCTTGTGTTGTGAAAAGAAAAAACATAAAAAGTTTTGAAAGCGCTGAACAGTATGAAGAAGAGCTTTTGGCAAAAAATGTGACGACAGCGATAGTTATAGTGATAGCCAACCGACACCTAGAAACAAAAAAGCACACACCACCAGATCACCACAGCCAAGTTTTGAGCAAATAGCCCAAGAATGCTTGAGTATTGAGAGGGATGCAAACCCAATTGTTATAAACGATCATTTCAAAATAACAACGTATCTGACATAATGCAATTAGATAATAATACTATGTATAATGAATAACAATTATAGTATTTATGGTTTAAAAGATATAAAATTAGACGAAATTCTATTAAATCAGGATAATATAAAACAAAATCAACAACTAATAATAGATGAATTGGCAGACATTAAAACTAAATGAAAAATGGATTTAGCCAAATTTTTACGCAAATTGAATATTTGACAAAGAGTGGATCTCTGGAACAGGCGACAATGGTTGATCAATCAACGAATGAATTGTTGTTTTCTCTTACAACATATAATAAATTTGATTGTCTAGACTCTAGAGACAGCAAACTCTTTAGAAATACTTCGCCTATCATTCACCAACCGGAGACAAAGAAGGTTGTTTCTTAATTTAAAAAAAAAATCATAAAATAAAGAAATAAAGAAAAAAAAAATAATCGAAATTAAAAAAAAAAATAAGTAAATACATTAAGTGTGTGTTAGTGTATATCAAAATAAAAGAGAAGTGAGGATAGAACGAGTACAATTATATAATTGGTGAGATTTTTCTTTATTAAGAAATTACTTGGTATTCTGTATTTGCTGTTACCAGGCACAGGTAAAAATTTTACCTTTTATTGCTTTGATGTAATTGTTTTTTTATTGCTTTGTTATTATTTTAAAGCATTAATTTGTTTTTTTATTGCCTGGTAACAAGCAGTATAGAATTTCGTTTTAGTTTTTAGTTATTAGTAGGAATTTCGAATTTATTACTTTATCTGTACTCTTCAAATTTGTTAGTGTCTTTTGTGTTCCCTTCTTTTTGTTTTTCCCTTATCGTACAACTGTTGCATGAAACCTGCTATCGTGTTTTTGAGACTGAGATACCCAGTTTTTTGTATTGTTTAGTACTGAAAATTTAGGCCTGGTCGAATTTCGGTATCTATACCTGCAATGGCAAAGAGTAAGTCTGTGTCTCAACAAAATGGCCGCAGAGTGAACCAACAGCTTAGCATTGATTTCACAAACATAAGAGGACTAAATTCGAATCTAAACGAGGTTTATCACTATATCGAAAAAAATAAACCTGACATATTGTTTCTTACTGAAACAATTCTCAGTGGCAAAGCACCAAAATTAGATCTGCATCAAAATTGGATCTGCATCTAGCATCTAGATAAATACCGAATACCCAGTTACGAATTGGAACATTCCTTTTATAACAAACATGGTGTCTGTGTATTCGTTCGAAATTCAGTTTCATGTATGAGAATTAAGGCATACGAGATGAACTCAAAGCACCATAATTCTTTGGCATTGAAGATCTCAGGTGCGGATAAAACTCTGTTTATAATAGGAATATATAGATCCCCCAACTCTCCTCCTGACTGTTCTTTTTTCGACAAACTATCGTCCAACCTCGACAAAATTTGCAAAGACTACCCCGTCTCGCTATTCTTGGAGACTTTAACATACATAACAAAGAGTGGCTGAAATACTCATCACGCACTGATGACGTAGGAAGACAAGCCGAACTAATGCTGGCAGATTACCATGGTTTGACTCAAATGATAGAATGCCCCACGAGAATACCGGACAATATACACATCATAATAATAATTTGCTGGATCTGTTTTTGACAATCGAACCAGATACAACGAAGACAAAAGTTGACCAACCCCTGGGATCATCGGACCATTTACTAATATCAGCAGTAGTATAATTTACATCACCTTCACCAATTAAAGCCAATCCTCGTCGCGTTTGGAATTATAAACGCGCAGAACTATTTGTTGTGTTGAGCAAGATCCTAGCACATCAGCACTAAGAGTTTCCGAAGTCATAAAAGATGGAATGCGGCGGTTTATTCCAAATCGACTAACCACTCCCAAAACTGAACCTTGGTTCACGCGGGATGTTGATGAGGCGGTTAGGAATAAAGGCAAAGCATTAAAGGCGTATAACTCAAATAAAACACCTGAAACATATTGTGCCTACAAGAAAGCAAGAAATATTAGTTAATACAAAATCAATTTGGACAAAGACGCGTTCATCCAGAAGAAAGCGAAAAAATTCGCCGAGCACTCTTCTGGCTCTCGTAGTTTCTTTCAAGCAGTTAAATCAGTGCAGAGCAATTTTACTCGATCCTCTATTCCAACCTTAGTTCTGAATGACATTCCTGTGAGTGATTTAAAAGAGAAAGCGGATCTTTTGGGTCGTATTTTCGCAGAAAACTCAAACATAGTTGAACCACCCCATCCTCCTACATTTCTACCTCCAGTTGAAACAAAAATGAAGCCAATTGTTTTTCGATGTAATATTGTACGAAAAATGCTTCTTTCAATCAATATCAACAAATCCGCTGGCCTCGATGGTATTCCACCCCTCATTCTTAAAAACTTTGCTAGGCAGCTCGCTCCAATTCTAACAAAAATATTCTATTTATCTTACAAAACCGGCATATTTCCCAATTCTTGGAAACTGGCTAGTGTTTAACCTATATCGAAGAAAGGTAGTAAGATTGACCCGCATAATTATAGACCAATTGCAATTCTGTCAGTTTTGGCTAAAATATTTGAAAAATATGTTAACTATAATCGAATAGATTATTTGGAGATGTCACGAATTATTGATGATAAGCAGTATGGTTTTCGTAGAAGTCATGCAACAGGTGACCTATTAGCCTACGTAACCCATATGTGGAACAAATCGCTGGAGAACCATGGTGAAACATTTAGTATTTCACTTGATATTTCTAAAGCATTTGATAAAGTATGGCATAGTAACCTAATAACTAAATTAAAATCTTATGGTCTAGATCATCTTACTGTTTCATGGATTCAAAGCTTTCTTACAGGTCGTCAATTTCATGTTAATTTAGATGGTATCACATCCAATATTTTCACAACCAATGCTGGTGTTCCTCAGGGCTCCGCACTCTCACCAACCTTGTTTCTACTATACATTAATGATTTGCTCATTTCCACAGTACACCCAATCCATAGTTTTGCTGATGACTCCACATTGCATGCATCACATGCATCCCCTAAAGTTCGATTTCATACTGCAGTCACAACTGATAGAGAGTTGGTAATTGATTCTATCAATGTAGACCTGCAGCGTAAAATGGAATGGGGCGATCGTAATTTTGTTGCATTTAACCCAACCAAAATCAAACTATGCCGTCTATCACGAATAGAGAGACATAAAAAATTCCCTATTAAGATAAACAATGAGGAATTGTATGAGGTTAAATCAGTAAGACTTCTTGGAGTGGATATTGAAAATAATCTGAAATGGAATAAACACGTGTTCTACCTGGCTAAATCTGCAATGCAAAAGTTAGGATTCTTGAGTCGATGTAAAAAGTTCTTCAATCCCGAGCAAATTTTGCTGATTTATAAGTCCTTTATTCGTCCATGCATTGAATACTGCTGTCATGTTTGGGGAGGTGCTTGTCAGTTAACAATAAAATGTCTAGACTCTGTACAGAGAAAGGCGATACGGTTGATTGATAATACAGAACTAACGGATCAGCTTGATTCACTCCAACACCGAAGAAATGTGGCTGAATTGTCAATCTACTATAAATATAACTTTAGCGAATTCTCTTCAAATGAAATACAAAATATCCTTCCATCAAGTGCGCAGTACAATCGACGAACAAGAACTTCAGAGTCATCCCACCCATTTGCTGTCAAAATATCTCGTTGCAGAACTATGTCCTTCCAGAACGATTACTTTAATAGAGTGGCCAAATTATGGAACTCATTGCCCGCCTCCGTATTTCCCGATGAATTTGCCCCTCAGACATTTAAAGAAAATGTCAATCGCTATTTAAAAGAATTAGTATAGCTTTAAATAATTTATTTATTTATTATTACAATACAATGCAGGAAAGTATTGTTAAGGTAGGTAAGTATTATAAAGGTAGGTAAGTATTGTTACAGGTAAGTATTGTACAGTTGTTTTCCGTTTCTCGCTCTTTGAAAAAGTGCGAGAGAATGAAAAATATTGTTTTAATTAAATAAATTCTGAGATCGGCCAGTAGAAAAAAAAATTAGTATAGTTATTCCCATATCCACGTATTCCTTTCATTTTCCCCATCTCCTTCCTTTCTAGTTGACATGGTATCTTCGGATATTCAAAGAGTCTGAATAATGAATATTTCATATTTAGTGTGCTAAACATGAGCCGTTCACTGCACAACACGATTAACTCCATAAAACAAAATGTTGAGAAAATTGAGTTTTTTTAAAGGTCAAATAAATTTCGATATTTAGTAGTGTTAATCTTTATCATTCAGGAATGTTATTATAAACATAATTTATTTAATTTTGGTTACTAAGTATATCAATTTGCTATTATAGTAGTAATTTAATTAGTATAATAGATATTATTAGTTTTTAATGTCAGGTTTTTAATAGTCATTTTTTAATGGTCAGACAAATTTGGACTTTTAATGGTGTTTATCTTAATTATTCAGGAAAGTTGTTTTTAACATAGAAAGTTATGACTATAGCAAGTACTTTGACATTTAAATTTAAAATTTTCCAAAAAGTGGAGTTAGTCGGTCTGTGAAGTGAACGGCACACATGTCTAACTAATTAACAAAAAAAAAAAAAAAAGAAAGAAAACGCACTCAAAAAAGAAGAATATATGACGTGCATGGTAAATTATATGTTAAATATTTAATTTAATATAACTCTAAAAATTAAAATTCTTTGTTTCGTAGATATCTCAAATGGCGAATATTGTTGGGAAAGGAGAAGAAAGAGGAGAAGACGGATGGACATGTTGCTACGAACTTGTGGATTCATTTTTAAAAGGTCATTCCTAGCCGAATTCTCATGGACTGGTGCCTCCACATTACATGAAGAGGGTAAGATACCCTTCCGCTTATTTCGGAATGTTATCTTATGTTTTGCCCAAATAATAATGCACGCCGATCCTAATTTCTCTTCTCGCGGCAACCCAGAGTTTTTTCAAAAGTATACTACGGAACTCGACCAGGTTCTTGAGTCAAGAGAATAAGCAGTGCAGAAAATCTTCGCGAAGAACCGGGCGACATCAAAAGAAAAGCCACAAAAAGATTGAATGATAAGAATAAAAAGCCACGAATGATTGAATAATAAAAAACCACGAAAATATTGAATGATTAGGCCAGATAAAAACGTATTTTTACTTTTATTTTGAATTAAATTTTTTTTTTATTATTTTTAACTTACCATGAATTTTATTTATATTATTTTAATAAATGAATTATATTGTTACGTTTTTCCAACCTTACTTCGAATTGGCCTCACTCTCAATTCGATAAACGCAATTCCCAATCTCTTCCTGAGTTCGATCACTGATTAGTAAGCAAACACACCAGGTTTTATTAAGTATTCAACACCTTAACTGTTCCACAACAACAGGAAAACAAGGCAGCAAACAATATTCTTAACTAGAATATTCTTTTAACAGCTTCAGAAACTCCAACGGTTTATTGTAGAAATTTCCAGTAATTCAACGTTCAAAATAATACACAAATTATTTCTACTTAATAACACTTTAAACTTTATTTACAAAATAACTTTACACGAAAACTAATTTAAAGATCACTTTTATAATTTTAACTTCACAATCGCAGGTTTAAAATAAACTAATTTTACATTTAATTTCACTTTACTGTCGCAGGTCTAAAATAAAACTAATTAAAAACTACAAAAGGTATTTTTCTTATATACCTTCTGCAATACTTCTAGATAATTCGACATCACTTTCCAGAAACCTTGAGAAAACATTAGAATATTCGATTATTTTACGTTATGTTGATTTGATTCATAAAATCGTTTATGTTGACCCTATTTCTAAGAAGAGACAACAACAACAATATTCATTTCATTAATTTGTTTGTTGATTTTATTTTCCTGGAAGTGACCGTAATCGTTTAGATCTTTCTGTAATCGTCTAGATTTTTCTGCACTCGTAACAATATTTACAATTTAATTTAAAGAACTTTTATTGTGTGATTAAGTGGAATAAAAACTACACTAATGTTATTATAAGGAACAGCAACTAGTTTACATTTAATATCAGTCAACTTATAAGGTGCTTCTGCATTTTCATCCAATACGCATGGAGGGATCAGTTTTTATTAATTTGTTAATTTTTTTCTATTTTTTGATCCACGGGTGTGACAACCCCGCGTACTCCAGTCCCTGCTATTAGCATATGAGTTAACGTGAGATATCACATACCACTGGCAATAGCAGTGAGATATCACTAGCCAAGGTGATATCTTAGGGGTGCTGGCGGATGAACTGTATTCAGTCAACGGTAGCACTCTCAATCTTAGCTAATGAATATTCCTTGATGCTGGAACGCTGTAGCTTGCTCGAAGAAACGAGCCTCCATATAACTATATATCTGAGCTTTAATCATTGAAAAATATACTGCGTTCCATAATCAAGGATTATGCCATTAGCTGGACTATTGGCAAACCAATTTTAGTTTTGTTCCTGCAAATTTTTAAAACAAATTTGCTTTTTACCTCTTGTTTTATTTTTATTTTCCCTATCCTATCACGAAATATTGGCCTATGTCATATTTTATATGTGATAGGATTTATGGTTTAGTTGTCCATTATTTAACAAAAAAATATTTAAAAAAAACAGATTTGCGTCCATTAACATCCTTAGAACGCATGTTGTTGTGGGACCTTGGTCTTAAAAGGTTTTTATGTGTTGTTGTGACACATATTGTAATGCCTACTACACATCACATTTTATTTAAAAAAAAAAAAATAAAGACAAATGTATATTTAAACGTGATGATTTAATAGGTGTTGAAAAAAAATCAACACTATTCGTTAAGGCCTTTCCTTTGATTATGATTTGATTATTTTTAAACATTATATTATGAACTCCAACAACTTCGTTATCTTTAGATAAAAACCATTTGTTAGTATCATTGCTTAAGGTAAATTTATTCAAATCGATTTTTTTATACGTTCCATCTCTATTCTGTGCTCCTAATTTCGGATCTTTTCTTTTCACGGGTTGGTATTTATATGTTTTACTAATTTCTCCAATCCTTTTGGCCGCTTGAGCCAATGGAATATTTCCAGTTCGTAGCATTAGTTTTATTAAAAATAATTTATTTTCAAATATGTTATGCCCGACAAACTACGTGATATTTAACAGGTAGCATTTTATAAGAAATCTACACCAACTCTAGAACAAAAAACTAATAGTAGAAACTAAATTCCTGTTCAACCACCAAACATTTCCATTTTCATGTATAATACGGCTACATTACATTTTTTCATTAACAAACAATCAGTATACATAATCTTTGGACTTCCTGTAAAAAGACATCAAAGGCATAATAGTTTTTTTATATGTTTGAATTCCCTCAAAAATCTTTCGAATTTTAATTGTTATATTTTATCGCTTTGCTAAATAAAACGAAACGGAAGAGTTCATAGATCAACAAATAATCACTCTCTTTTTTACTTTATTTTTAATGTTATAAATACAATAATATTTTTAAATCATGTGGAGTTGAAAATTAAACCTAAAACAGATATGTTTTAAGAACAAAAAAATTATTATGTGTTGTGATTGTTGTTTTTATATTTATATACGTAAAAAAGAATTGTTTATAATGAAATGAAGTTTTAAAAATATAACACAAAAGATGAAAATTTAATGCAACAAATCCCATATAATGTAAAACCATTTTCCATAATATGGAGTCTAATGACAGTGGAAAAATTCAACTTAAGTAAAAATAAATAAGTGATGAAGAAGTTTCAACATTGAAATTGTCATCGCCTCAACGGCGTAATCGATAGCGTGTCTGCCCAAGGATTCGAGCCGGGCACTGACGAGGTAGGTTCGAATCTCAACCGAAACACGAAAGATGTGAAGTGGAGTTTTTTTCTGAGAAACTTCAAACCATATCTTTGAATTGAAAATATTCCAATTACTTCTTTCTCTACTTGAGTTTAATTGATCTCAAAAATTCAAAATTAACAAAAGAAAATGTTTTTCTATTTGTATGATTATTGTAAATAAAGGAGCGATGTAATTAATTACGACTAAGTCTATTAAAATATATTGAACGCATTCAAGACACAATTAATGTAAGCTTTTTTATATTTTTGATTTATATAATTTTTGCGTCATAGCTAATTTTCATGTATTAAATTATTACATTTTGTGTTAGCTAAAATTTTGATGAGTAAAATTACTCAATAGTGTGAGTTAGAGATTTTTGCTTGGTAGAGTCCAAAAAAACCGTACACATCCATATATAGTTAAAATTATAAAACCCTTGGATAATAGATATCGTAGGTATCAATTACAATAAAAGTCGATTGCGACAAATATA
Organism: Diogma glabrata; assembly: GCA_963693315.1. Classification (NCBI taxonomy): domain Eukaryota; kingdom Metazoa; phylum Arthropoda; class Insecta; order Diptera; family Cylindrotomidae; genus Diogma; species Diogma glabrata. The sequence goes on along the minus strand of OY856188.1, from coordinate 188,898,739 downwards.
TATATGAGTTAAAAGTATTTAAATTTCTAAATTGGGAAACTTCGTCAACCAGGTGACATAAGTTATGGACGTTGCTTGTAATCGGTCCATGCTTGTAAAGCTCCATGTATCGTTCTACATAATGTTCAAGTAGTGCCCTAGCGAGTGAAAGAAACATGACATATGTTTCGGAAGAACATATAGTAATACCACAAAAAAAAAGATAAAAATGCTCATATGCGCCGTATCGTAAGAAGTCCTTTAAAATAACAATACCCAAATATAATAAAAACATATGGTATTCAGTACCTTTCCAGTGTGGTAAACATTCTAATCCTCTTACAGTTCGGTGTATTTCTAATGGCATTTTTAATTGCTCAAGCTTCTGAGATTGTTATGAATTGCTCCATAAACTATACAAAATTCTTCCAACCATTAAATTCAGTTGGTTCGTTGAAGTGTCACAGCTTATCAAAGAAATTGATTTTAAAGCTTTAGCCAAGGTACCAACCATTGCGCACGTTCAAAACATTGTCTTTCTGATATTTTTGAAGCTGTTAGTTTTTGCTCAGTTGTATTTCTTATTTTTCGTTGTGCTTCTTGGGTTGTTATTATGTTCTCTTGTCAAAATGTCAAGTTGGTTTTTTTAAAACATTGTGACAGGAAAAATAAATGCCATGTTAATGCGGCGCAATACAAGGGAATTCAGGACAAATAGTGTCCATAAAATTGTCTCATTTTGGTAAGCTTACTCACATTCTATGGTATGTTTCTATATAAACTTTTGTTTTAGTGGAGACGTTTATAACCTCGCCGATTGGATGTTATAAAGAAACTTTTGTTGGAACATTGCAAGTTATACATTTTGTTAGTTATAAAAATCGGAAGAAAATTTAAAGGCACAGAGTACAAGTACGTCCACCATTATTCATAGAAAAAAACTCAATAATAAAAATCACAGATTCGTATAAACTTCTTCTACCTTTTATGTTAATTATTCAAATATATTTAATTGTACGAAATTATTAATATAATAATGACGTTATAAAAAAATTCCTGTCCATGTAGTGTAAATACAATTTAATATTAAAAGTCAGTGGAGAGTAACAAAAATTCATCAAAGCTTTGATTAGCAAAATATTTAAAAGATAATAATTCTATTTTAGACAACTATCACGTTTTGATCAACCGCTGAGCTGGTAATAATAATTGTTAGGTCTCAAGTACCACAACTAAAACAGATGATACTATAGTAACGAATAGTAACGAATCGTTACTATTCATAGGCATTTCGAATAGAACTTTTTCGTTTGTAAAAAAAAAAATTCTAGTGGTTCGGTTGAATTTTTACACATATCTAAAGGATGTGATACATTGTAAACAGTTTCAGCAGATCAAAATGTACACGAACATAGTTTAGCGAAAATGATGCGCTACTGAATACAAAAAAATAGTAACCATTTGTTGGAACATTGCAAGTGATTTTATTCGGTAAGCTTGCTCTTCGAAATCTTTATGTTTACGTTGTTTCTCACAAAACCGGTGTGGAATTAATGGCAAACTTAATATTAATCGAGCACAATTTAATAATGCTTCCTCACTCGACGAAAATGAAGACCAAAATTCAAAATTCGACATATCATTTAACGTTGTTTCATTTATTTAAGAAGTTTTCCTATTCATATATAATGACAAATTCTTCTTTGTGTGTGTTTGTGTGTGTCAGAGTTCATAGACATCATAGAAATTGCCATGACATGTGACGTCACAACTATGATGACTTTCTAATTTTTCTTTCTCTCTTTTCTCTGTTTTTTTTATAAGTTGGTTATCCATGAGACTCGTTATGGGAGTTCTTTTTTGTACGTGATAAAACGAAAAACCGCCAAATTTTTTTTCCGTTATGCAATGGAAAATTACCAATTTTTTTTCTTTTAAAATTTGTTTGGATATGGAATTTGATTATTTAGTAGATGGTGAATTGTCGTCGAGTATAGTCAGAAATGAAAATAAAATAAGATTAATTAATGACTAGAGCAATATATAGTTAAGTAGTTATAGAAAGTTTCTTTGGGATCTTAGAGTATCCGAGTGTTTGTTACAAAAAATTTAATTAAATTAACTAGAAACAGAACCACTAACCGCTTAAGAAAATAAAGGAAGAAATTAATTCTGTTGTTTTTTTTTGTTAAAACGTGCATAAGTTGTTTTTTTTTGTTGAACGGTAGTTGGTGTTCCCGGTTCGTGTGTAGATGAGCCGGTTCTTGATGGTTGAGCCTCATTGCCTCCGTTTAAAATATCGTGTCAACTAATGTGTGATATCACGTGCTAATCATCCTCGCCTCCGAGTCAACTATTGTAGCGACTGAATTAATGCTTCTTGGCCGATCGTTACCGCAACTTCAAATAGTTCATCAACCAAAGACATATTATTCCACGTCCAATTCAAGTATGTTGCCACCTGGCGGAATTACTAATTTCGTTTGCAGAACGTCACAATTACAGATTCATATACTGTAACCAAATAATCTACTAATTTTGTTTGCTGAACGTCACAGTTACAGATACATATACTGTAGCAACTAAACTGCTAATTTATTTGCTGAACCGCACAATTACAGATCCATATATTGTATCAACTAAATTGCTAATTTGTTTGCTGATCATCACTGGCACAGATTCATATACCACATCAACAACTTGCTAATTCGTATGCTGAACGTCACAATTACAGATTCATATTCTGTAACCAAATAATCTACTAATTTTGTTTGCTGAACGTCACAGTTGCAGATTCATATATTATATCAACTAAATTGCTAATTTATTTGCTGAACGTCACAATTACACATCCATATACTGTAACCAAATAATCTACTAATTTTGTTTGCTGAACGTCACAGTTACAGATACATATACTGTAGCAACTAAACTGCTAATTTATTTGCTGAACCGCACAATTACAGATTCATATATTGTATCAACTAAATTGCTAATTTGTTTGCTGATCATCACTGGCACAGATTCATATACCACATCAACAACTTGCTAATTCGTATGCTGAACGTCACAATTACAGATTCATATACTGTAACCAAATAATCTACTAATTTTGTTTGCTGAACGTCACAGTTGCAGATTCATATATTATATCAACTAAATTGCTAATTTATTTGCTGAACGTCACAATTACACATCCATATACTGTAACCAAATAATCTACTAATTTTGTTTGCTGAACGTCACAGTTACAGATTCATATATTATATCAACTAAATTGCTAATTTATTTGCTGAACGTCACAATTACAGATCCATATACTGTAACCAAATAATCTACTAATTTTGTTTGCTGAACGTCACAGTTACAGATTCATATATTATATCAACTAAATTGCTAATTTGTTTGCTGATTTGAACTACTATTCATTCAAATACCTTACCTAGTATTGTACTGATGTCTCGTTAGAGGATTCACGTGTGAGAGGGATCCACATTCGCTTATTGAAGGTACGTGAATTGTTTTGTGTTTTATTTTCCTTATATGAATTCAATTCAATAGAATTCCTTATATCGACATGATTTCCTAAATTAATTTTGGGTTGGTGCGCAGGTTCTCGGTGGTCTCTCCCGCATTTTCCACGGTCGTCGGAACTCAACTTTCCTTGCATTTTTCCTTCCGATTATCCATCCTATCATCTTGGCGTGCATAATATATTTTGTGATGAATAGAAACCAAAATCCGCCTCGTACCCCGTAGAGCAGCCGGAATAATTGATTAGCCACGCCGGTTTCAGACTTTCTTTTGAGAGGCTAGCATCGTTAGCATCTCTGAAAAATTATTCGTTACAAGATATACTCTGAATATCTGCTGCAGAAAACCTTATATCAGTTAATTTGAATAATCCATTCGTCCATCCTAACAAACATTTTTTCATTATTCCTATTAGGTGCAATGAATCGCCAACAGGAAATTGCTCAATCATATCTATTGTTATCTGTTCTAGAGGCGAACATAGTTGTGATGAGCTCCATAAATTTTATCACGAAATCCTTTATTTGTTCTTTTACTGCAATCAGTCCTTAAGAAAAAAGTACGGTTTGAAATATATTCTCCTACCACAGTGCATTTCAAACATCCATGCTTTCCATTAAAATAGGTAACACCTGTAAAACAATGTTGTTTATAAACTTTATGATATTTCTGACTTTTTATTAATACCTTTAATATATGCTATGGCTGGTGAATCACAAATAAAACATCTGATACTAACTTTTATATGGTATCCTCTTATCGTTAAACCATTTTCTAAAAGATCTCTACATTCGATGACAAACTGATCTAAATATTTGTTTAGTTCCACTGGTTTTCCACAATAGATGCCGATAAAATTTGAAAAATGTGCAAAAAAAATGTTTTGCTATTATTATTGTGATTTTGTGTGTCACAACATTTTATTGTGCTAAAATAATAGTAGTTTATGTAACACGTACGCAAAATATGGTTTAAGCGGACGAACCGTAATGTTTCCGGACGAGGCGCTAGCCGAGTCTGTAATATGAAGATGAGTCTGCTAAAGCCATTTGCGTACGTGTTGCATACAACGTTTTTTAGTATTAGCTCTTAGGATTTTTTTTCTAATTTATTGCTTAATTTGTATTCTTGCGTACCTAAAAATTTGATTTTTGAACAAAACTTATCAAAGCAATTGTGATTATAATTTGAAAATAATTATAATATAAAATGAAAACAGATTTTGAATCCGCTAAATCATAACGACTTTAAGTACTAGGCCGCTAAAATACAATTTTGCGAACTCTAAACAGTTCTAAAAGTAATCATTTTTCGGAGCTAATACTAAAAAATAATATAAATAAAACAAAGGGAAATAAAATGATGGTGGTATGATTAGGGCAATGATACATTTAAAAGAAATATCTTTCAGACATAAAAAATTTGGCATCTAATTGGTTGAGGGGCGGTAACAATTTTTAAATTTTACAAAAATATTTTTGACTGACAGACAGAAAAAATATCTTTAAGACATAAAAAAATAACCAAAAAAGATATTTTTGCTTGACAATTAAAACCGATTAACTAAAAAATGGATTTTAAAAGTAAGTTTCACCAATAATCAATTACAATTAAGTTAATTTGATGATTTAATTACAATTAATAGTAGAATGTATTACTAGTGCGAATGCGTTTTCCAAACAAGAGTTAGTTTGCCGCACGACCGTAGGGAGTGTGGCAATAACTCGCGTTTTGAAAACGCATTCGCACTAGTAATACACACTATTTTTTGTTACAAATGTAGAAAATTTATAAATATTTATTTAATTGTTAATTTAACATTTATTTAACAAAGTTATAAACAAATTTGAGATATTTAAATAATTGAAGTGCGCCATATTCGTGGTAATAGTTGTAAATTATAAGAATCCAACTACCAGTAAAAAATAAACATAAGAATCCAACTACCGGTTTTATAAAAAACATAGGAATCCAATAAGATAATATAAAAACTGAATCTAAAAAATTATGGTGCAAATTATGAAACTTTTTGCAATCCATACAATTTTAGAGCGATCTAGTTTCGAACCAATGAGAAAATTTTTAAACTTTAAAAAAGTTTATCATTCTCATCAGGGCTAGCCGACTAGATAAACTCTACCAAAAAATGTTAACGCTAATGATTATAAACCAAAAATTAGGTTACAACTCTAGCGAAGTGTAAAAACAAAAAATTTACATAAACATACATTTAATAAATTCAGGTTTAGTAAAGGTTTATTAAATGTATGTTTATGTAAATTTTTTGTTTTTACACTTCGCTAGAGTTGTAACCTAATTTTTGGTTTATAATCATTAGCGTTAACATTTTTTGGTAGAGTTTATCTAGTCGGCTAGCCCTGATGAGAATGATAAACTTTTTTAAAGTTTAAAAATTTTCTCATTGGTTCGAAACTAGATCGCTCTAAAATTGTATGGATTGCAAAAAGTTTCATAATTTGCACCATAATTTTTTAGATTCAGTTTTTATATTATTCTTGATGGGAGATTTTCCATCGGGGTGATGTTACATCACAAATAATTTACTGAATTAATTGTTAATCCAATAAGAGTTGTCAAAATTGTAAACTTTGAAAACCCAAATAAATTGTTTTTTCTTGCAATTTCAAATGATGCAATGTGTTTAAGTTGTTTTTACTATATGGTAAGTTATTTAAATTATTATTTTGATATTTTAGTGCTATAAAAATATTATATATAGGATAGATTTAACTACAAATCTCACATGCAGGCGGCGTGCGTGCCAGGCATACAAAATATTTTGTGGTCATATGTGCGGAAAAGTAGTTTTTTCTTTAGAATAGATCTAGTACAAAATTGAATATTTTTTATGCATGTGTTACAAAAAATAATTTGTTTGCTTTAGGCGATAATCGCAACAAAAAAATAAAAATTTGGTCTAATGTGAAAATGCCAAAATCTATATGAATAAGTAAACAAATTATTTTCATTGTAATTAAATAATCAAATTAATTTAATTGTAATTGATTATTTAAGTTTACTTTTAAAATCCATTTTTCAGTTAATCAGTTTTAATTGTCAAGCAAAAAATATCTTTTTTGGTTATGTTTTTATGTCTTAAAGAGCCTGTCTGTCTGTCCAAGACTGTCCAAGCAAGATAATTTTATTTAAATTTAAAATATAACGTAATGTAACGGAGTTAAAAAATTCTGAATATGCGTGTTTGATTATTTTTTGCATCACAATTGATGGCCAAAAATAAAATCTAAATCATGTCGTTACTGCTTCTAAATTTGATTCATTTGTTCAAAGCATTTGCGACTGGTTTTAAAATTTGATAAAGTTCTCACGGATTTTATCAAGCCTTTGTTAAGTATCTGATAAAAAATGTTAATATATATCACTGATATGAAATACGTAAGCCAATCTTTAATTTACTTTTCAAAATTGAGATGTTCCTTTTGATCCACAGGAATAGCATATATTTACCACTTTTTTATTTAACAATTAAACAAATTGCACTTGATCCTCCATTGAATGTCTGTCGGGAATCGAATAACACATCCTTCAGCACATTTCTAATAATAGTTTGGCTAGTATTGACAAACGAGTGAACGTGAGATATTACATACCACAGGAAATAGTAGTAAGATATCACTACCTAGTCAACCCTAAATTTTATCTAGAAGTATTCCTTGGTAATGGCACGTTATTGCTTACTCGAGGAATCGAGCTTTGATATTTCTCTTTGTGTGGGCTTTAATAATTGAGGAAGACAGTGCGTCACATGATCAAGGAATATACCACTAGTCGGATTATTGGCAACCCCCTTTTAATTTTGTAATTTTGCAAATTTTTAAAAGACATTTTCTTTTTATCTCTTATTTTATTTTTATTTTATGTATGCTATCCTATCATCATGGGATATGTCATATTTTATATGTGATAGAATTTATTGTTTAGTTATTCCTTCTTTGAAAAAAAAAAAAAACAAAACATAAAGATTTGCGTTCATCAACACCTTACAACGCATTTTATTAACAAAAAAACATATGAAAGCTTTAAAATTTTTTAAAAATTTTAATGACGCTTAAGGTGCCAAAAGGTGGTCAAATGTATTAAAAACGTTAAAACACGATAACGTACAACAGTTCTATTGGATAGCAAATAAGCAACATTGCAATATTAAAAAAAAACAATTTTTGTTTAAAACATTGTTTTTTTCAAAAAAAAACAATTTGTTTTAAACACTGTTTTAAACAGTGTTTAAAACAAAAGTGTTTAAAACAAACCAACTCTGATTTCAATACACCAGGGTCGAAAAATTTCGTGATTTTTCAACACCCTGTATCTTAGACAGGGTTAAAAAAAAACTAAAAACGCAGAAAACTTTTTTTTATTGATGTCAACGAATTCTAATTATACAAAATTAAAACCTCATTTCCGAACTTGCTGATTTCACGTGTTTTTCACCCGGCATTAGAAATATGTTTCTCCTCGACGCCTAATAAATTCATTTTGTTAAAATTTTATCCGGAACTCCAAGAATTCCCATTGCAATAGGTAGATTTTATATGAAATCTACCTAAAACAAGCAGCTCAAAGGATAAACTTATATCATATTATTTAGAACATCAGCAGCCAAATTCTGTAACTGTGAAGCGGTGTAGTGATAAATTTTTTATCACTTCACCGTAAAAAAATCTAAATTAGTGAAATGTTAAAACTGAAAAGTTAACACTGACTTTTGGTTTGTGAAAAAATAAAATGAATGCTTTTGTTGCTAACGTCATTATGTCAAAAAACACAATTACACCAATGTGATTTGTTTATTTAAGATTTCAAAATAACATCAAAAATTTTTTTTCAAATTTAACTTCGAAAATATTTAAATATAGTTAAATTGATGTTTAAATTGTGTTATTCAAAATGATTGGTATTTATGTGTTTTAGACCGTAGTTCGGAATTAATATATCTATATGTATATACGTATATACAGTCAACTAGATTTACATTTCATGTATCAAAACGCTCATGTTTGTCGTAGGTTTATGTATTGTTTTCTTGAACTTAATGTTTTTTGAAAATGAAACTGGCAATTACAAATAATGCAAGAGCACAATACCATTGAAGACGTCATCTGTCTCTATCTGAACACTTATGCCGAAGTGTGTTCAGAATATTGTTAAAAAGATCGACGTCTGCTATCGTAGTCGTGATGAAAATAGTACTTTTACAAATATTACTTTTTATCCAGAACGGTAATATAACATACTTCTAATGAGATATTATAGAATTCTTTCAAAATCTATATTTCTTGAACAATAGAGGAACAATTCCTGTTGTTAGATTAGAACTTTAATTATGACCCCACTAGAGTCAAAATAAGTCTTATCTGCAAAAAATAGCAATATACTTGACATCTCGTTTATTTCAGCATTTCTCATAAATATGTCTTTGCATAACTGACGGCATGAATTAATTGAACAAATCTTTTATTTAATCCAATTAAAAATTAATTTCGCTCAACCATTATATTTTGTTCACAAAAAATAATTTATTTTGAAAATAATAAAGAAAGGATTTTTTATAATAATTCTATTAAATAAAACAATCAATGAAAATTTTATGCATTGACGTTTGATATTTAGTGAGTCGCCTACTTACTATAAGATTTTTTAACACTTACATCGCACATAAATTGCATATAGAATCGCAAAAAATGTTAAAATGATAAAAATTTGGTGATAAAATCGAAATAAAGAAATTTTTAACACTTCACCACTTCACAGTCACAGAATTTGGCTGCAGCAGCCAAATTCTGTAACTGTGAACCGGTGAAGTGATAAAAATTTCTTCGTTTCTTTTCATTAAAAAACTTATCACTTCACCGCTTCACAATTACAGAATTTGGCTGCAGGTGTTATAAATATATCACAAACAACGATCTACTGTATCGCTTTGATATGATTAAACATTAATTTTAAGGTAAATGTATTTTTGAGCCATATAAAGTAAAAAAGTTTTTAGAACACATAACCGCATAACTACTTTAAACCCAATTTGTTTAAAGTTATCATAAGACAAATTATTGGAAAATAATATTTTTAAATTTCATAATCTATTCTTTTAGAACTCATGTATTCAAATTTAAAACATTAAATTGATACAAATTTTCATACATAGATTTTGAAATTTAAAAATATTTTTATCCTACACAACCAAATCAAATTAAATCAATTTAATCAATGACCAAAAAAAATTGGCTAAAGTCAACAACCTAAACATATGGTTAAAGTGCATTTGAAAGATGAAAAATAAATCAAATATCTATCTATGTAGCCAACAACAACAACGCGTAACCCAAATTCTTCAAAAACTGAAAAATTATTTTGACCATTTTTAACTTACAAAAACAAACCAAAATTATCAATGAATTCTAAAAACCTTTATATATTTATATAAACATGTCAAAGGAAACACTAATCCATGCGAGTTTTTTTTTTATTATTAATTGTATTTTATCATCGTATTTTTTGTTGTCTCATTAGTAAAATAGAATATAAAGCAAAAGAAATTTCAAATACATATAAATGTTTCTCTTTTTTTATTTTGATTTGTTAAAGTATAAGTACTTTTCATCTCTGTTTAGAAATTTATTTCAAAACTAACACGAAACATCAATACGTTGCCGGAAAATTATAACAGATCAAAAATTAACATAATTTAGTGAAAAGATGATACACTCAGCAAACTACTCAAAATCATCTCCATTTAGCGTTTCGAGAAAATATTACAAAATCACAAATTCATATTTCTTTCAAATTCCAAAAATATTGTAAAACTTAAATAAAATCAAACTTTTTCAAAATTCCAAAAATATTCCAAAAATTAGAATAAAATCAAATACTTAAACTTTTTTAAATTCCATTAATATTCCAAAAATTCTTAAAAATCCAAACTTTTTCCAAAATTCTAAAAATATTGCAAAAATTATAACAAAATCAAAAATTGAAAAATACCAAAAACATTCCAAAAATTAGAATAAAATCAAATATTTAAACTTTTTCTAAATTCTAATAAAATTCCAAAAATTCTTAAGAATTCAAAGTTTTTCCAAAATTCTAAAAATATAGTAAAAATTATTACAAAATCAAAAATACAAACTTTTATCAAAATTCCAAAACTATTTCAAAAACTATAACCAATTCAATAATACCAATTCATAAAAACAGATAAATTTTTTTTTCCAAAAATTTGGCTAAAAAAATCAATGAAATCATTTTTGACACGCTTGACATTATTTTTTTGACAATCTTATAATGTCATAATTCTCTATAATAATAATATATTTTCATGCATACATATTATTAATTTTATTTTTTTCCAAAAAATTGAGTAAAAAAATAAATAAAAATCTTTCTTTTTACACACTTGACAACATTTTTTTGACAAACTTATAATGCAAAAATCTAGATTTTGGTCTCCCATACCAATCCCGACCATCATAATTTCTCCAAATTCAATGTTCCTACTCGTAATCACTTAAAATGAACGTTTTTTAAGCAAAAAATATGCAAATTTCCTTGTTTTGACACACTTGACGATTTTTTTGACACGCTTCCGGTACAGCTATCGAACACATCGTCCTTTCGGCTCTTTCTATTGAGTAATCCTATTTTTAGAAAAAAAAATTTCAAATCCGTTCAGCGGTTTTCTAGATTTCGTAGGTTGTGACGGACGGACGGCCGGCCGACAGACAGACATACATTTTTGTTTGTCGCTTTTTTAGAATCAGTAGGTCCTAAAACGTCGAGAAATGCCAAAAAAGCATGGGTAAGAATTTCACTTTGAGCTCATGAATGTAATCTCAGATCTTTCAGACCGAAGTAATTATATCAAACACGACCAAATGAATCAATTTAAATCAAACTCTGACCAAACTAAATTGATATATTCTAAAATCTAAAGTCATCGACCTAGGACAATAAAAACTTAATATAGTTCAAATCCATTTAAAAAGAGATGAAAAAATAAATAAAAAATCTTGACAACAAAACAAACAATTCGTAACCCAAATAACAAATTCAATCATTTGCTTCTTCAATATACAAAAACAAAAAATTATCATCACAACACAATCCTTAAATTATATATTTAAACACTCATACATACGAGTACTTTTTCTATTTTATAATTATCGTATTTTTTCGTATTTAAGTAAAAGTAAAATAGAAAATATACAAAAACAAAAAATTATCAATGAATGAAATTATATTTGTTAAATATAAAAAATTATCATCCCAAAACAATCCTTAAATTATAGCCGTGTTCGATTTGACTGAAACAACTGAAGCAACTGAAAAATTAAATGCAATTGTTGTTGTTTTTTCAGTTGTTTCAGTCAAATCGAACGCACCTTATATATTTAAACACTCATACATACGAGGACTTTTTTTTTATTTTCTATTTTATAATTATCGTATTTTTTCGTATTTAAGTAAAAGTAAAATAGAAAATAAAGCAAAAGAAATATTTCTCTTTCAAATATAAATTCTCATTTTTTTATTTTGATTTGCTTTGTTTATTGTTTCATATAAGACAGAAAGAATGCAATGTATAATTTGTAAAATTTGTATATTGCTTAACCTTTCATCTCTGGTTGTACTTTTATTTGTATTATCAGTATTCTATATACAATTTGTGTGAATAGAGGTTACGTCTCTCTATATATGTTTCTCTATGGTAACACGGTAAACCAATTCTTTTTACGCATATCTATTATTAATTTTATAATCGTTTACCTTTGCTAGCTTAAAACTTTTTGTTTGTGCCGGAGATGGTTTATGGAAAATTTTTTGTTCTTTTTGTTTTTTGGAAATTAAAAGTAAAAATGAGAGAAAAAATGAAAAATAAAAACAAAAAAGACGGCAAAAGAGATGAAAAAGAAAGGTGAAAGGGATAGTGGATTATCAATATTTTGATTTTGGTTCTTTCATTATTATTATTAGGGGAAAATTTTTATGGTCTTAGTTATTTTTGGAGATTTAAATTTTGTTGTTATTTTGTTATTTTATGGTGGTTTGTTTCCTGGATATTTCCTAGTGTTGCAGTAATTGTGTGTAAGTTTGTTGTAAATTTTTTATGTCTGTTTTGAAATTTAGTGCGGTGTTTTTAAATTTATCTATGTGTAATATTTCTTTTGTAGATCTTTTTTGGTAGTTTTCCTCGATCTCCAGAACTCGAACACTGTCGAAATCGAATTTATGACCCGTGTTTATGGTGTGTTGGACTGCTGCTGTTCTGTCAGCTCTTTCTTCTTTGTGGTTATGATCCGATTTATGTAGGGCTATCCTGTTTTTTAGTTTTTGAGATGTCATGCCGATGTACTCACCAGTGCATTGTTTGCATTTGAATTTGTATATTAGATTTGTCCTATCGTTTTTTTCCGTTTTGTCCTTCATTGTTGTATGTAGTGTTTTAACATTTTTTTTAGCTTTATAGCCAATTCGGAGTTCGGTGTTGTGTTTTCGGAATAATCTGGTAAGATTCTCTGTTAAAGTGTGTACATATGTCATTCCCTTATATTTCACGTTTTTTGGTTGACCTTCTTCAGTTTTTTTGTGTTTTGCTTTCCAGTTATATTCCTTTATCATCCTATTGATCATTGCTTTCGGGTAGTTGTTCTTAATTAAAATGTTATGAATTTTTTTTATGCTTTCTTGGTGGAATTCTCTTGAGCTTAAAGTAAAGATTCTAGATATGAGCCTGTATGCCATTCCAGTTCTTTGGGATATTGGATGTTTTGATTTGTAATTTAGTAGCCTGTTTGTATTGGTAGGTTTTTGTTAGTAGTTCGTTGATATCGCTCACAAGTGAATTTTACGTCTTTGCTTTTAGAGTTTAAAATATTGAACATGTTTTCTATTTCATCTTTTTCCATTATCATCAGTATATCATCAACATATTTTGTGACTAGTGTTGGTGTTATTGCGGACGCTTCTATCGCCTCATCCAGGATATCTGTTATAACAAAATCTGCGAAAATACCAGAGGCACAACCACCTGTTGTTAGCCCTGTTATGGGCTAGAAACTAGAATGAATGAAACTAGAATGAATGACCTTCTACAGAATTCTAAAAAATACAGAATACTTACCAGCAATCCAACAGATAAATTACAAATAAAAAACAATAGCATTGTCAAAAAACTATATGAAAACCAATATATTGATAACAAAACAAGAAAATCACTAACAACTTATACATCACAAACACCAAAATGCTACCCAACCCCCAAAATTCATAAAATTGGCACACCATTACGAATCATAGTATCAGGCATAAACAGTCCTTCCTACAAAATGGCCAAATACATTAGCAAAATCTGCAGTGAAGCAATACCTAACAACCAATACAATATAAAGAATTCTTTTGAGTTAAAAGAAAGATTGAATAGCATAAAAGTAAACTCGGACGACAACATAGTATCATTTGACGTGGTCGGAATGTTTGACAACATTCCAAATCACTTAGTCTATAAAGCGATTCAAAAGCGCTGGTCTAGAATATCATGCATAACAAAGATTCCCATAAATGAATTTTTCAAAATGATAAAATTCTGCCTAGAGGACACAAATTACTTCCAATGGGCCAACAAAACATACAAACAAATAACAGGGCTAACAACAGGTGGTTGTGCCTCTGGTATTTTCGCAGATTTTGTTATAACAGATATCCTGGATGAGGCGATAGAAGCGTCCGCAATAACACCAACACTAGTCACAAAATATGTTGATGATATACTGATGATAATGGAAAAAGATGAAATAGAAAACATGTTCAATATTTTAAACTCTAAAAGCAAAGACGTAAAATTCACTTGTGAGCACCAACAAAACAACGAGCTTCCATATTTAGACATAAAACTTATACTAAATAATAACTATACGATATCAACGAACTACTACCAAAAACCTACCAATACAAACAGGCTACTAAATTACAAATCAAAACATCCAATATCCCAAAGAACTGGAATGGCATACGGGCTCATATCTAGAATCTTTACTTTAAGCTCAAGAGAATTCCACCAAGAAAGCATAAAAAAAATTCATAACATTTTAATTAAGAACAACTACCCGAAAGCAATGATCAATAGGATGATAAAGGAATATAACTGGAAAGCAAAACACAAAAAAACTGAAGAAGGTCAACCAAAAAACGTGAAATATAAGGGAATGACATATGTACACACTTTAACAGAGAATCTTACCAGATTATTCCGAAAACACAACACCGAACTCCGAATTGGCTATAAAGCTAAAAAAAATGTTAAAACACTACATACAACAATGAAGGACAAAACGGAAAAAAACGATAGGACAAATCTAATATACAAATTCAAATGCAAACAATGCACTGGTGAGTACATCGGCATGACATCTCAAAAACTAAAAAACAGGATAGCCCTACATAAATCGGATCATAACCACAAAGAAGAAAGAGCTGACAGAACAGCAGCAGTCCAACACACCATAAACACGGGTCATAAATTCGATTTCGACAGTGTTCGAGTTCTGGAGATCGAGGAAAACTACCAAAAAAGATCTACAAAAGAAATATTATACATAGATAAATTTAAAAACACCGCACTAAATTTCAAAACAGACATAAAAAATTTACAACAAACTTACACACAATTACTGCAACACTAGGAAATATCCAGGAAACAAACCACCATAAAATAACAAAATAACAACAAAATTTAAATCTCCAAAAATAACTAAGACCATAAAAATTTTCCCCTAATAATAATAATGAAAGAACCAAAATCAAAATATTGATAATCCACTATCCCTTTCACCTTTCTTTTTCATCTCTTTTGCCGTCTTTTTTGTTTTTATTTTTCATTTTTTCTCTCATTTTTACTTTTAATTTCCAAAAAACAAAATGAACAAAAAATTTTCCATAAACCATCTCCGGCACAAACAAAAAGTTTTAAGCTAGCAAAGGTAAACGATTATAAAATTAATAATAGATATGTGTAAAAAGAATTGGTTTACCGTGTTACCAATAACAAAATACAATTACACATATCAAAAAACATCAATCTAAAATCTAAAATCAATCTAACACTTTATTTTATGTTTTACAGGCAAAATTCCTTTGTTGATTTTACAATTTAAAAAACGCTGTTTTATATATTCAAAATAACTTTTAAAATTTATTAAACAATTGTTTTTTCTTATTAATTTTCTCTAACATGTTTCGATTATATATCATCTTCAGAGAGATATTTTGCAACATTTTCTTCAGAGAGATATTTTGCAATATTTTGCCAGTTGCAAAATATCTCTCTGAAGATGATATATAATCGAAACATGTTAGAGAAAATTAATAAGAAAAAACAATTGTTTAATAAATTTTAAAAGTTATTTTGAATATATAAAACAGCGTTTTTTAAATTGTAAAATCAACAAAGGAATTTTGCCTGTAAAACATAAAATAAATTGTTATATAGTGATTTTACCGCACTCCGAAAACAAAAATTGAAAATTTCAATCTAACACACAGAAAGATTAAAAAATTGAAATTCATTTTGAACGGAATCTTAATTTTAGAGTTCATTTACATTAATTTTTCGTTTTTAGTTTTAAATTATTTTAAATTATTTTTTCCGATAAGCTGTATATTTGTGTTTTTTTAATTAGATTAATCATAAATTGTTGTTTCATTTTTAAAGAAGAAAAACAATTTTTAATATTTTTCTTTGTTAATATCTTTTAAGGACTTGAAGAAGAGGCCAAAAAAGTCTCGAAACGTATCCGAACAAAAACAAAAAATTTTTGAAAAATAAATTATTTTGGAAATAAAAAATCGACGCTCGAAAAAGATAAAAAATGAAAACTGGTGTTTTTTCTTTTTAACATTTTTGGATGTGGTCGTTTTATGATAAAACCAAATAATTTAGAAAACGGTCTAGAATCCGACAAATCTAATTGGAACTGATACTTCCAATAAGACTATACAAGAAAAAAATCATATATAAAAACAAAGACCGAGTGAAAAAAGACGGTTCCAAAAACATCATCAAAAAGAACCTTCTGATTCACAAAAAACAAAGAATTATATATATATATATATATATATATATATATATATATATATATATATATATATATATATATATATATATATATATATATATATATATATATATATATATATATATATATATATATATATATATATATATATATATATATATATATATATATATATATATATATATATATATATATATATATATATATATATATATATATATATATACACTCAGTTCTGTTTTTGCACGAATTTATTATACACGAATTTGAAATAACACGAGTTGGAGCAAAAAATTAATTTCGTTTATGCACGAATTTTTTTGAAATAACACGAATCGACCAAACATTTAAATTTTTTCGTCCGTTTATCTGATTTTTCTAGAAAAGAAATTTCTTTTGTTGTACCATATATTTTTAAAGGCCGCTTCATATTAAAATATATTTGCACAAAAAAATAAAATTAAAATGTGGAGTAGAAATATAGTAAGTATTTACATTGGTACTCTCTATTCATTATTGTACGATCCGTGATACGAACGTGCACAAACCAAGCAATCCTATTGCTGAGAACATGCACAAACCAAGCAAACCGTCAAGAAGAACGCTGATCTCAAAGTTATATCGGATTCTACACTCCATCGTTTGTCTTAAGTGGACCAAAAATGTGGGTTAGGATATTACGCTCATATACAGATGAATGCGATTCGTCATTTTAAGTAAGGGTCCACGTTTGTGACCCATACATCACAACCGGTCTAATCAATATCTTGTATAACTTGAGCTTGGTGTTAGTTGATACATACGGTGATCCAAGGAGAGGTTCAATGAGAGTTTTAATTGAGTAGAAAGTTCGACTATCTGCAACGATTCGAGCTTTTATATCTGTAGGTATGCTGTTGTTTGAGTCAAGCATTGATCCCAAATATATGAAAGATTCAACTCCCTCATATTGTTCATCGCCGCACATCAAGTCTTTCTTCTCATCCTTCCTTGAAACATTCATATGTTTGGTTTTATCGTAGTTATTTTGCAGACCAATTTTTCTAGCACCATTCTCAAGTGACTTGAAAGTCTCACTCATAACATTTTCACTTTGACCGAGTATGACATCATCATCAGTCGTCATTTGACGCACGAATAAGCTTTGCTCGTCGCCCGACTTGTTCCTGGTCACTTAAAAAGATTCTCAAAATAAGCGGCACCAGTATCTAAAATATTTCTAAGGTCTACTTGTAGCTCCCCATCTTCATTTTGAATAGCAGTTGATATAGTTTGAGGTCCCTTTTTTAAGGTTTTAACCTGTTGAAAGTAGTAACGGGTTTGATGTTCCTTATTAAACCTTTCAATCTCCTCACACTTCTTCTTCAGGCATTCTCTCTACATTCATCTACATGGCTTTGTAACGGCTTCTCTTGCCAGCTTATAGTTCTCCTTCGTGGACCTGATTTCGCCAATGTTTGGCAATATGGTTTTGATAGCTCCCTTCTGTTTCAGCTTTCTTTAGTGATTAGATGTTAAAAGATTCTGTTCTTTGAATTTTGGAATGCCTGGATTTAGAAAGTGGAACCTTATCTTAGCACATACAAGAAAGTTGGTGTTCACTTCCAATGTTTGCACCTCTAAACAATCGCGCAATCAGATCCCTCTAACAGAAACTTGCTGTTTTTAGCACGTGATCAAATTGATTTCAAGTTTTTCCATTCGGTGAGACCCAAATCTGCTTATGAATCGATCGATGCGAAAAGTATTGGAAATTCTTAATTTATTTGATAATATAAACTCAGCCATTATCTCAACATTATCATTCGTTTCAAATATCTCTTCAAAACTTCCCATTAAAGTCACCAAGTACCATAATGAAGTCGCGTGTTGGCATTTGTTTCATAACCTCTTCCAGTGGTATGTAGAAAGTATCCTACTTGTCGACGGTCTAAGGTAGGTGCATGCACGGCAATAAGAGAAATATTGTTGTATGTACCGCGTACCCGTAGGTAGCAGATCCTCTCATTAATCATGATGAATTTCATCACGACTTCTTGTATGCGTGCACCAACAAGATACCC
>OY856188.1:188823827-188879854 GCA_963693315.1 Diogma glabrata | reverse complement strand
AATCCTGCTTTGGTATAGCTTATTTATTAATTTTAATAAACAAAAAATTTTCTTTTGTTAAACTAAATAAAATATTAAATTAATAATTTAAAAATGTTTTTTTTATTTAAAATATGTTACATATAATAAATATGCTGGAACTTAGGTTCAATAATTGGAATTTAAATCCAATAATTTATGGTTGAATTTCACATTTTTTATGGTTGAATTTCACAAGAAGACTTAATTCAATCGATTCGTTTTATATGGTGATCAGTCCATAGAGTGTTTTTCCATTTATTAAACATATTGGTTGACTACGAATAATTTCAAACCGGTGTGTTAATGGTTGTTAATGTTTTGCTTAACATTTTTTAACATTATGTTGAAAATTTTATAACGTTCTATGCCAGGCGACACTTTCAAAACGGTTTCATTACCAAATAACTCGGCGTTGGCAGTGATAGTGTGGCCTATCGGCATAGTCAAAAACTTGCCAATATGCAACGCAAAAAAAAAAACAAAGAGAAAATGAAAAATATAGAGAAAAAGAGAATCAACAAAGACAAAAGCTTCATGTTGAAGAGAGGCTGGATGTCGAAAAAAGAGAAAATGAGAATCAACAAAGAAGAAAGCGTCTTGCTGAAGAAAGGACGGTTGAAAAATATAGAGAAAAAGAGAATCAACAAAGACAAAAGCTTCATGTTGAGGAGAGGCTGGATGTCGAAAAAAGAGAAAATGAGAATCAACAAAGAAGAAAGCGTCTTGCTGAAGAAAGGACGGATGAAAAATATAGAGAAAAAGAGAATCAACAAAGAAGGAAGCGTCTTGCTGAAGAAAGGACGGATGAAAAATATAGAGAAAAAGAGAATCAACAAAGACAAAAGCTTCATGTTGAAGAGAGGCTGGATGTCGAAAAAAGAGAAAATGAGAATCAACAAAGAAGAAAGCGTCTTGCTGAAGAAAGGACGGATGAAAAATATAGAGAAAAAGAGAATCAACAAAGACAAAAGCTTCATGTTGAAGAGAGGCTGGATGTCGAAAAAAGAGAAAATGAGAATCAACAAAGAAGAAAGCGTCTTGCTGAAGAAAGGACGGTTGAAAAATATAGAGAAAAAGAGAATCAACAAAGAAGGAAGCGTCTTGCTGAAGAAAGGACGGATGAAAAATATAGAGAAAAAGAAAATCAACAAAGACAAAAGCTTCATGTTGAAGAGAGGCTGGATGTCGAAAAAAGAGAAAATGAGAATCAACAAAGAAGAAAGCGTCTTGCTGAAGAAAGGACGGTTGAAAAATATAGAGAAAAAGAGAATCAACAAAGAAGGAAGCGTCTTGCTGAAGAAAGGACGGATGAAAAATATAGAGAAAAAGAGAATCAACAAAGAAGGAAGCGTCTTGCTGAAGAAAGGACGGATGAAAAATATAGAAAAAAAGAGAATCAACAAAGACAAGAGCGCCATGTTGAAGAAAGGGCGGAAGTTAAAAATCGACAAAAGGAAAGTCTAAAAATTAAAATTAAACGAAAAGATAAGAAATACAGACATCTCGAAATGGCTACTAATGTTATATATCAAAGGAAGAAAAGATCTTCTATTAAAAAAAGAGTGGTCGAAAAGGTTATTGATCGTGACGCAAAGCAAAAAAGGCGAAAAAACCTAACGCTTCGCAAAAAAGACAACGAGGCAAAACGTCTTCGTAAACGATCACTAAGAATAAATGATATATGTGCTTTTCGCGAAAAACACATTTTTCATTTACAAAAGATTATTAAAGATGAGCTTGATAAAAAGTCAAATGTTGCAAAGGCAGCAAAAGAGCAATTGCTTTTTATTAAAGAAATTCGTCAAGTGCCGAAATATATATGTTGCTGTTGTATGGGTCTTTTCTTTAAAAAATCTGTACAACAATTAAACATGGATAAAGCAATTAAAGCGTTTAATAAAAAGACTAAATTCGAACAAATTGAGAGCGAATCCGAGTTTATAAAAACTTTCGTTGGATATAACTCTGATTATATTTGTAAAACATGCAACGGTAATATTCAAACAGGAAAAATACCACTAACCCATCCAAATTGTGGATTAGCATTTAAAAATGTAGATCAACCAATAGCAATATTAAATCCACTAGAAGTGCGCATGATATCGCCTATATTGGTTTTCCTAAACATACGTGAGTTGATGTATTATATGATAAATCCACAACTCGGTTTAAAGGGATCAGTGATTAATATTCCTATCGAGGTGAATGAAATGACGCAAGTTTTACCGAGAGAATTCGATGATCTCTCTGTAGTACAAATCAAGTTGAAAAGACACTTGAACCACAAATCGGATTATATGTTCGAAACCGTTAGTCCATCCAAAATTATGAATGCTTTAAAAATTCTTGTGAAAAAACCACTCTATATAAAAAATAATATAACAATAAACGAAAACGCCTTTAAAAATTGCATTGAACAAAACTGTGAAGAAACAATCAATTTTGTATTAAACAAGGCGGACTTACAAGAAATGGATCAAGATAACGAAGTAAAAGGTGAAAAACTAAGTTTAAATCCTTTATTAATCGCCACAGCTACGAATGAGGAAGTTGCTGAAAATATTATAAAAACTCAATGTAATCAAATTGAAACAATGGATGAGGATGACTTTTATATCGATGAAGAAGATATAAAGAACCTCGAACGAATAGAAAATATATTCATCGAGAACCAGGAACATCCAGAACATGATATGAATTGCCAAGAGGTAATGGTTAGAAAAGATGTAAATCTTCAAAAATTATTAAATGAAAGAAATTTAATAAAAATTATTGCTCCTGGTCAGGGCAAAAAACCTATATCTCCCAAAATTTTTGAGCATTATGAGGAATTAGCATTTCCTCAATTAATAGGTGGAGAGTTTTACGTGTACGATGAAACAAAAATTTCCATGACGAAGAAAATAAAATTTCAAATTAAACATCATGACCGTAGGTATTGTACACCCGAATCTGTTTTGTTTAAAGCTTCATTGAAAAATGAAAATAATTTAAACAGCGCTATCATAACTGCTCTTAGAAAGGTTTATAAACCTCAGCTTATGACGGCAGCAGATGTTCGAGGCGAAAATAATATTCGCTCCCTGTGCTCAAATAATCAGGCATATCAGTTCATGTCGAATATCAGATCAAGTCCTGCATATGCAGAAAAAGCAGGCAAACGAGCGTTGGCAATGATTCGACAATTTGGCTTACCTACATTGTTTTACACAATAACAGCCTCTGAATCCGCCTCACCAGAACTGATCATACAATTAAAAATGAATGAACAGAGAAATCAGCAAGGTTCTGAAAAATATGAAAGAATTACAGTTTTGGAAGCATTGGAAATGCAAAAAGCGGATTCTGCTCTTCTGATTAGAAACGATCCGGTTTTGTGTGCAGAATACTTTAACAACCGATCGTCAGCATTCATAACGTACGTAACAAATAAAAATGGACCATTTGGAGATAATTATGTTACAGATTACTTCAGAAGAAGGGAATATCAAATGAGAGGCTCACCGCATGATCATGGTATGCTTTATCTAAAGGATGCACCTATTGCTGATTTTAAAACAGGAAAAAATTTTGAGGAAATTGAGAATTTTATAGATAAACATATAACATGCGAGTTTGATGAAACAAATCCATATATGGTTCAATATCATCAACATAGATGTAATCAAACTTGTTACAAGGGCAAGAATAAATCTGAGTGTCGATTTATGTTCCCCAAATTTGTTTGTCCAAAAACTCAAATACTATTACCAATTCCAAAAACACAACATACTGATGACATAAAAGAAATTTAAAAAAAAATAAAAGCACAAATGATTTACTACAGTAAAACTAGAATTACTGAATCATTTGAAACCATGCTTAGAAACTTAAATATAACAGAATCGCCATATATGGAGGCATTAAAATACTCCATAGATAAGCCGACTGTTTTTTATAAAAGAATGAGTAATGAAGTATCAGTGAATACATATAATAAAATTATTCGTGATGCATGGGAAGGTAACACAGATGTACAATTCATACTTGAACCGTATGCAGCTATTACGTATCTATTCCAGTATTGTTTAAAAAGTGATATTGGAATGGTAACCACCATGAAAGAAGCTGTAAAACAATGTAGGGAAAATGACAAAACAATGAGGGAGACGTTACGATCATTAAGTAATGCATTCATTAATTCTAGTTTAATTTCGGCACAACAAGCCGCGGATGAATGTTTATCTCATCCGATGATTGCATTCAGCCCAGATGAGCAATTTATTAATACGAATTTGCCAAATAAACGAATTGTCCTCAAAAAATCCGAAAAAGAATTGGCTGATATGGAAGACGATAGTACTAATATTGCTAGAGAGGAATATATAGAGCAATACAGTAAACGACCAAATCAACTTGAACATTTATGCTTAGCTGATTTTGCAGCATGGTATACAAAAAAAACGTTCGTATACAAAGAATAAACCATACGATTACGCCCCGCAAGATAGCGATAATAGCGATGGTGAAGACCAAAATAAAGACAAAAGCATATATATGAATGAGCCAATGTATGAAAAAAGAAAGAAAGCACGCATTATTAGATACTGTAATTTTAAAAAGGAAAAGGATCCAGAAAATTATTACAGAGAACAAGTTATGCTTTTCTTACCCTGGCGAAATGAAGAAGAAGAGCTCGTATATGCTGATTGTAAAAAAATTTACAAAAGAAATTTAAAAACAGTCATTCAAAAATTCGAAGAATACAATAAATTGTCTGATGAGGACCTGCAAGAAATAAAAGATCAAGCAGAAATTGAAATGTTTGAGTTTGGTCAAGAGGAAATTCAGGAGTTTAAAAAAAATGAATTGCCAGAGGATGAAAAAATAGATATTTTTAAACAACTCGGCATCAAAAGCACAACAGACACAATATATGAAAAACAAGAATTTCAAATTTCAGCCCCACCTCGCATCGATCCCGTTGATTTACTAAAGCTAAATCAAAGATTAAATGAAAAACAACGGGAATTGATAATGCATATTTTACATTCTTTTAAAATTTTAAAAATGGTGTAAAAGATGAAAAATTAATTGTGCTTGGATCTGCTGGAACAGGAAAAAGTTACTTCATCAATTGTTTATATCAAACAATGACGCATTACTTTGATAACATTCGAGGTGGAGATAAAGGAGAAATAAAAGTGTTATTAACAGCTCCAACGGGGATAGCTGCTTTTCTTATAGGGGGGGCTACATGTCATAGTGCATTTAGTTTGCCAACTAAACGAATGATTTTGGGGCAAAAATCATTATTAAATCCAGATACAGCAAACACAATACGTGCAAAATTGAGGCATATCGAGATTATTGTGATTGATGAAGTATCAATGGTATCAAACACAATGTTGTATTATATAAACAGCAGGTGTCAGCAAATTTTTTGTTGGGAAGAGCCATTTGGTGGGAAATGTGTTGTTTTGGTTGGCGATTTTCTTCAACTACCTCCTGTAAAGGCACCAGCAATATTTGAAGAACCAAAAAGTGATTTAATACAAGAATATTGTTTAATGTTCTTGTGGCAAGAATTCAAGTTGTTTGAATTCACAGAGGTTTTGCGTCAAAAGAATGAAAAATTCATTGACGCTCTAATCCATTGTGCATTTTCTACAATGACAAAGGAAGATATAAAACTAATTCAAACACGTAAATGTAATCACGCTAATGTGCCTAACAACGCCATCCGATTATTTTATAAAAACGAAGATGTTCGAAATTATAATGAAACACGAATTTCCAACAGTACTGGAATACTACACATTGTGGAAGCAATTGATACTATAGACAAAAAATTTCCACCTCCAAAACTAAATATGATGTTAAAAAAATATCGTGAGAACGATATTGCCGAATCCTATGTTCCATTTGAACTCAAGGTGAAAATCGGCATCAAGTACATGATTGTGACAAATTTAAATACGCGTGATGGTCTAGTAAATGGAGCTGTAGGAACCCTACAGCACATTACTTTTGACCTAAAAGATTCAAAAAAGCCCATCAGTTTGTGGTTAGCTTTCCATAATTCAAATGTCGGTAAAGAAGAGAAAGCACCGTTTCTTGAATTTATGAAGCAAAATGGTATCGAATTAAATTGTGTACCAATTCAAAAAACTAAAACCACAATAACGTCTACGCGAGCTTTTAAAGAGATACACGTTGCGTATCGTCACCAGTTTCCTGTCGTTCCAGCAGAAGCCATCACAATTCACAAATCACAGGGCTCAACTATGCAACAAGTCTGTTTAGATTTTAGAAAAAAGCAGCCTGGTTTAACAGCTGCTCTAAATTATGTTGCTCTATCACGTTGTGACATCGAGGGACTCTATATTTTGGGCGATTTTGAACCACCCAAAAAAACAAAAAACGAAAAGGAAAACAAATTTATAAAACAAATGGAATTCTTGAAAATGGAAAAAAAATTACAATTGAGTTATTACAATTTTGATAATAAACTGGGAAAAAGAATAGTTTATCATAATGTAAATTCATTCCAAAAACATAAGGACGATGTTTTGAATGATATTTGGTATTGGAAATCAGACATTATTATTATGGCTGAATCTAATGTAATAAATGTAGATGAATCTGAAATACCAAATAATTTTAAGGTACTAGCACCATTACCTGAAAACAAAATAATTAAGTTAAAATCAAGAAGATTAGTAATTCTGTCAAGAGATAAAAGTGATATACAAAATCTCTCACCACTATGCATCGTGGAAGGCAGAAATGACGAAACTAAACATAATTGGCATATCGACTTAAGAACATTTATAATTGACGGACATTATTTCATAACTGGATATAAATCCCCCCATACACCAAATTTAATCTTTCTAGAAGAATTACGAAAAAAAATAAATGCAGCCCCTTCTACATATTTTACAACAATCATAGGAGATTTTAATTTTAATATGAAAAAGCAAAATAGTTTGAGTAATATTTTGCTAAATTTAAATTTTAATAATCAACTATCAAGTAAAGCATCTACAACAGATGCTAACACTCAAATAGATATTGTATTTTCAAATTCTACGGAAGGATTTGGGGGGACTCGTGCACCACTTTTCCTTATACTACCAAACTCGGAAATATAACAATGAACCAATTAAAGAGGAGAATTTTAATAAGGAATTCGAGAATGGTCAGATAAATAGTATAAAGAAAATAAAATTAGAAAATGAGCAGGAGGATATTAATATGCCAATTGTGAACTCTAGGGCTAAATATTTAGCAAATATTGAGCAAGATACAATTCATTTGCACATGGGCTGCTCACTTTGTTAGAAACAAACTGTGAGTTTTTAGAAGCTGCTATTAATAGTGCTGATAGATTGTATGGAATTTTACTTATTTTAAGGAGAAGAAAGAACAGAAAACAACGGCATACATCATGGATCCAATTTTTAAGCAAAATTATGATTGAAAAAAATGTTTTCGAAAGAAGGTTCATCCAAATTGAAACAAGTAATGAATATGATATGGAAGCTGATGTGACAGACATCGCTTTTGATTTATTAAATTTAAATTCATATGAAATTATATCATCTTGTTTGGACGAAAATTGCACTAGTATAATACAAAACAGAGGAATAAAAATAATAGTTCTTCGTATCGAAACAGAAAAATTAGAATGTTTTCAACAGCTAATTTTAACAACTGTACAGGAATATGGAAAAAGATACGAAACTTGCAACGTTTGTAACAGGCTCGCAAATAGAGAAGATGGTTTTCAAGATTTCATTTGGTTAAATGTATATAAAACAGGAACAGTTGTAATACAAAATGAAACCTATAAAAAATCAAAACAAAAAAATGTGTTACCTGCGATACAACCTGAATTTACTGAATTGCGTTTGCAAGATATACCAACAACGTTGCAATTAAAAGGAAAAAACTATCATTTCAACTATTTAATTCATTTAATAGATCGTCATTTCACTTGTTATTTTTATAGCAAAGAGAAATTTATTCATATTGATGATGTTCCCAACAGAAATAAAGCAACGTTTGTTGATGGAACTATAAAAATTAGACCAAAACTAATTCTTTATTCCATTTACAAAACGAAATCTGTTTATACAAACAAAACAAGTCAACTGATTGATATTCATACTAGTTAGGACAATTACACATGAAAATTTAAATATAATTCCAAATAAGAGGAAAAATAGTTCATGTTGAGGAGCAGACCTCATTAAAAAACGGCCATTGGGTCAGATACTAATGCTGTATCTCTGATGATGACCAAAGCAGGTCGAAACCCAAAGAAAGAAAAACAGTCAAAATGAGCTAAATACAAAAAATAAAATTAAATTAAAAAAAAAATATATAAAAATAAAATAACATTAGGAATGAATCAAAAAAATTTTCTTATAAAAATTTTTATCAAATAGTATAAAATCAAATAGTATAAAAATTTTCATTTTTAACAGTGTAAATAAGAAAAAAATGTGAGAAAATAATAAGCGCTAAATTTTTCCGTTAAAAAAAACGAGAGAGAATTAATAAAAAATAACTATACGCGAAAAAGCGCCAACCATTTTTTATTATAGTTTAACCGTTGAAACCGAATGTTGGCTTTTTTTTAAATTTAAATTTAAAATTTAGTGAATTTAAAAGTGTTTAAAGTTTAAAAAAAATGGATAATAATAAAGAAAACAAAGTGATTAACAATCAACTACCACAAATACGGTAAGTTATTTTTTAATTTAAAGTGAAAATTTGAGAATGTCTATGAAAAAAATTAGCGTCCTACAACAAATTAAAAGGACGCTAAGGTTTTTTTTCATAAACATTCTCATATGATCATTTTTTTAATTTTTAATTTAATTTTAATATTACATTTATCATTTGTAAGTGTAAAGTCACTTTGTAAGTGCAATATATATATATATATTTGGATGGTATGGTACATTTTCACATATACATTGAAAATATCGTAATGAGGTGGAAAACATGGGATATATAAAAGATTTCACAACTCTCAAGCCTTTTAAAATAAATTGTCTTAATATCTCTAAATTCTTAACCAACCATAATTTATTGTCTTGTCGTTCCTTCAATTTTGATCCTTCTATTCGTTCTTGAACCACATAATTTATTTTACATTTAGGTCTGGGTGTGACTTTAATTCTGATCCTGGAAACGTATTCATAATCCACGACAGTACAGTAACATATTCGTTTCCTTCTAGTTTTTCATATATTGCAATTACTTCAAGCTAAAACAAATAATTCGTTTATTACATTTATTTGTTTCAATAGCAATTTTTTACCTACATATTTGGATGGTATGGTACATTTTCACATATACATTGAAAATATCGTAATGAGGTGAAAAACATGGGATATATAAAAGATTTCACAACTCTCAAGCCTTTTAAAATAAATTGTCTTAATATCTCTAAATTCTTAACCAACCATAATTTATTGTCTTGTCGTTCCTTCAATTTTGATCCTTCTATTCGTTCTTGAACCACATAATTTATTTTACATTTAGGTCTGGGTGTGACATAAATTCTGATCCTGGAAACGTATTCATAATCCACGACAGTACAGTAACATATTCGTTTCCTTCTAGTTTTCATATATTGCAATTTCTTCAAGCTAAAACAAATAATTCGTTTATTACATTTATTTGTTTAAATAGCAATTTTTTACCTACATATTTGGATGGTATGGTACATTTTCACATATACATTGAAAATATCGTAATGAGGTGGAAAACATGGGATATATAAAAGATTTCACAACTCTCAAGCCTTTTAAAATAAATTGTCTTAAAATCTCTAAATTCTTAACCAACCATAATTTATTTAAAATAAATTTAATAATTTTTTGCTTTAACAACTTTTTTATAATATTTTGTTACATGTTTCAACCATAAATGGTCATTCTCAAACATTTGAAAATATTGAATACATTTGAATTTATTGTCTTATCGTTCCTCCAATTTTGATCCTTCTATTCGTTCTTGAACCACATAATTTATAACTTTAAAAACCGTTGCTGAACTTTTGGCGAACATTCTATTTTTGTCTAATTTGTTAGGTTACGATAAAATTATATGAGGTAAAGCTATCAGCAATTGTTGGTTGCAAACAGTTAAATAAAAATCAGACTGTAGTATGATAGAGGTGAATATATGTGGTTATCCGTTATATATCTGTTCCAATGGTTTTCCGTTGCAAAATTCATATAACGCGCCTAAAGAAGTTTTACTTCAAAAAAAATATTATTATCATATATGGCTAGTGATATTTGGCTTGTGAATCATTTAAATTAAAAAAATAGTTTTTTGGTTCAAGCCAATTGAACGTTTGGGTTTATTTGTTCCAATTTATGATCATCAGGTCGCACCATTCTCCATTCCTTCGAAGTTGAATATAAAACATTATATAAGTAATTACGAACTAAAACAAATTCAACAACAAAATAAAATCACTTAGTGTCTAAACTTCTTTTACGACCTTTAGAACGTTTCGGAAGTAACTTTTGTTTTTCTTCTTCATTAACTTCTTGATGATAACTTAAATCTTCGCAAAAAATTCACCACAATCCCCACAAAATATGCGCTCTTCATTCTTTTCACACGAATGTGTGGTTAATGATAGTAAATTAGAAAAAGTAAAATAACATATGTGGTTTTCGATTGGTAAAATCAGATTTGATCGAAAAAGATCTAGATTTCGGCGACCAATCGAACATAAAATCAGCTGTTTTTACTATTTTTGTTGTATGTGTAAAAAAAATGAAATTTGCGACATGTGCTTTGATAATAGTAAACTACTTTTTACACACTTCACGCACTTTACACACTTTTATTTAATTTAGAATTATTTATTTCATTTAATTTAATTTAATTCACAATTAATAAACTCATCTAAAATTTAAAATCTCATATTAAAGAATACAATTGACATATGTCAAATTTCATTTTAATTGGTATTTGATCTCAGATCAAAAATAAATCAATTTTTTTTATCTGACGTACCAATGAAACACAAATTTGCTGTCAGATCAAAAAAAAATCGATTTTTTTTTGATCTGACGTGCAAATCGAAAATCACAATAGCATCTGTCACATTTATGATAAGTTTTTCCATCAAATTGTTTCCCGTTTACACAGTAAAAACAATTACATACCAAATTCGAAACTTCAAAGAGATTTTTAGGCCCGCTATACACTTGAGCTAAACTATGCGAACTATGTTTTTAAAAAAATAATGTTTTAACGCGAATAATATTTTTTAAACAAAATGTAATGAGTGTAATGTTTGCTTTTTTATTTTATTTTTTTAAATTATTTGTTTCCGTAATGTTTTTTTGTATAATTACGATGTATACAAAAAACATAGTTCGCATAGTTCACATAGTTTAGCTTAATTGTGTATAGCGGGCCTAAGAGAGTTGTTCGGTTTGTTTCATATCTATAACTAATTGTTTTAATTTTACTCCACCGTTAAAAAAAAACCGTTAAACGCTTTCAACATTTAGGCATAACACTTCTAAATTTTTTATTGGTTGTGGGTGTTCCGTCAAAGTTTAACTATTTTGAAGTTATGGCAATTTTATACTATTTTTCAATCACATTCTGTTTATCTAAACGATATTATGAATATTTTTTCTTGATTGCACACAGCGTAAATTTTAACTTTACAAAGGGTAATAATTATACAAATATATATATTTACTAACTATTTAGTAAACATTTGTGTGTTGCGGAGATTATTCAGACGTTTGATTCTGCCACCTAAATTCCCAGGTGTATAGTATTCATGTAGGAAAAAGATTAATCAAATCTCGAAATTTAAGTGGAATAAGCTAAATTAAAATCACTCAAAACCTAGGTTGAACAAAACTCATGGAGCGATATGTCATCCGTATATGTGCGGCAGTTTTAAATACATATCAATCTGCGATAATTTAACAAATTTAACGAATAAAGATATTCAACAACATAATTATTCTTTTGAAATTTTGAGTTATTCTTTAACCGAATATTGCTCGTTGTAAAAATTGTTACAGTTTTAACCTAATATATTTAATATTATGTCGAATTCTTTTCACCGAAATCCGTAAATAAAAATTGATGTAAATCAAAAATTTTGTTCTATTCACGCAAAAAAAAATCAATTTTTTTTTCACAAAAAAAATTGTGCATTTTTTCGTAAATTTTGTTGACATTACTGATATCTAGTGAGCCTACATAAATATTTATGTAGGCTCACTATTGATATTAACAAAGAAAATTTAAAAAATAAACGTTTTGTTAACAATTTTTATATAACTATTTATAACAATTTGAATTTTTAAACGAAATATTTATTTTAATTTATGCCGGATGGCTCCGGCATAACAAAGCTACATATATGAAATATATCAAATCACCGCATAAAAATATTTAATAACTATATATAGGGTAACCGTTAAATTATAAAAAAGTTTTGTTTCCTTAATTTTTTATCTTTAATATGTTTCATAGTGAATTCTTTTCTACTTGTTGGGTATATGTTCCGACTCCTAATTATCGTAATATGTGTTTTTTGGCATTGTACATTGAAGAGATAGAAAAGAATTAAATTAATTTATGTTGAATTATGTTTTTTAGATTTGGATATACAATTTATATTAAATCATGGATTATTTACTCAAAACAATAATTATTATTATGAATTCAATAATAATTATTGTTTTGTATAAATAATCCATGATTTAATATAAATTGTATCTAAAAAACATAATTCAACATAAATTAATTTAAAAGTTTTAATAAAATTAATTATACATTACCACTATTCTCCATATTTTGAAATGCCATAATAAATAAAAAAAAATGTCGGCAAGCAAAATTAACAAAATTTGTACTAAAAATTTAACAGTGTGTTTTTTTTCGATTACTCAGCGAAGAAAATATCATCGATTCGTTCATTAATCGTTGAAGAAACTTCTTCACTGAGCTGTAGAATCGTGATGGAATATGTACGGAAATTTGTTTGCAAAAAAATAAAATGTCCGCTAGATTCTTGAACAAATAGTCTACTACGATTCATCATGTAGTACTACCACTTGAATCGCTATGGGATATTCCCCAACGATTCTATAGTGCAATTATACCAACTTTCTTCAACGATTGTTTGTAGAAATTTTGTTAGTTTTCACCTTCGATTCTATTGGTCAATTTAAATAAAACATGTCATAATTAAAACATATTTCGTTTTAGTTGAATTTAATTTTATTTTCAATAAATTTATTTATTTAGACTTATTACATAGTAAAATTCAATGTAGGAACGTGTTCAATACAGTCGAAAAGAATACACTATAATGATTTATAGGCGCGCTAAGATTTATACACTTGAGCTTAGCTATGCGAACTATGTTTTTTGTATATAACGTAATCAAATGGATGACTATACACTTGAACTAAGCTTATAGCTTAGTTCAAGTGTATAGTTATCCATTTGATTACGTTATATACAAAAAACATAGTTCGCATAGCTTAGCTCAAGTTTATAGCGTGCCATAATGTCGCGTTCTTTGGCTTGATCGAAAAAATATTGATTTAAATTAATTTTTTCAGCAAATCCGAGATACCCAAGACTAATCCCGCTTTAACAGAAGTAGTTAAGTCTATAAAAAAATATTTTGAAGAAGTAGAAGATCCGATAACTCCGGAACACTTGGAGTTCTTAAACAAAATTATAAAAAAAAATAATCCCGTAATTTTGGAATTCAATATAGAAATAAAATTAGACGACCTATTAACCTTAACAAATAAAAATCTGTTAAACGATAACATTATTAATTTTTATTTGAATTTAATAACCAAAAGAAATACAGAAAAAGGATACCTAAAAGTTATAAACTTTAATACCTTTTTTATGCAAAAACTATTAACCGCCGGTTATAACGGTGTCAAAAGATGGACAAAAAAAATAGATATATTTAAAATGGATGTAATATTAATTCCAGTACATATAACGAAAAAAAATCACTGGACTCTTTTAGCAGTCGATTTCCGAAACAAATCCATAGACTATTACGATTCATTGCAGAGCAAAAATGATAATCTGTTAAAACACATGTATAATTATCTCATGCAAGAATCAATTGACAAAAAAAAATGTGAATTAAACATGAGTGAATGGAGGTTAAAGAATTTGGAAAATATTCCTCGGCAGTTAAATACCTTTGACTGCGGCGTGTTTTGCTGCATGTATGCATAGTTTATTTCGAGAAGCAAAGCAATTGAATTTAACCAAATAGATATTCCTATTTTAAGAAACCAAATTATTTTTGAAATTTCCCAAGGAAATTTAATTTCTAATTAATTTAAAATTTATTTTATCCGCATTAATTTATAAAATGAATTTATAAATAATTTTTATTTTTAATTTTATATTACTTTTTATTTTATTTTTTTATTTTATTTTATTATTTTATTTTATACTTTATTTTTTAAAAAATTTTGTGATATCCTATATATTAATATTAACTAGGAGGACCCGGCGTGCTTTGCTATGCTTATAAATAAAGTTTTTGCGTAGGCATTTTGTTGACGTAGAAGCAATGATTTCAAAAGTTGGTAATGAGAAATGCTAACATATAATTTTTAATTTTTTTTTTTCAAATATGTGAATTAAAAATAATCAGAACTCTAGCTGATCAGTTCGAATATATGAAAAATTAGCGATCAAATAAGTTTTCAAGTAAGCTTATTTGATCTCTAACTTATTTGATCGCTAATTTTTCATATATCCGAACTGATCAGCTAGAGTTCTGATTATTTTTCATTCATATATTTATAAAGAAAAATTAAAAATTATATGCTAGCATTTTTCATTACCACTTTTTGAAATGATTGCTTCTACGTCAACAAAATGTCTACGCAAAAACTTTATTTATAAGTGTAGCGAAGCACGCCGGGCCCTCCTAGTATAAATAATTTGTTTTCATTAAGAGTTGATATTAATATGACAAATAAATAAGATTCATGAAAAGTCACGGTATAGTTGAACCCCATATTTTATACAAAGCTACAAAATCTTAGATTTTTATTCAGTATGTGTTCTACTCATTGACAAACTTATTTATAGAGTGAAACTTTGACGATACACGTCCTTCATTTTATAATTTATCTGACGAAGGTGGTTTTAATATGAAGCAAAAAGAAATGAAACGATATCATTAAGAAAATCCATATCAATTTATGCTTGTTCTATTTTTTTTTAAATATTAGTAAATAGTAAACAAAGAATATCATTATTACTTAAACCAAAGATTTAGTAAACATGCCGAAAAGTTTAGTAAACAAAAAAAAAATTAAATTGTAAACACTAATTTTTTTCCATTTATTTAAAATCACAGAGAGATAAATGTAAAAACTGCTAGAAACATAAAAAAATGTTCAATGGTAAAAACAACAGAAATAAAAGTTTACAAATAATGTCCAAGTTGTTTATAAGAAATGAAATTTAAAAACACAGAAAAATAATACGTTTATCCACTACCAAAGAAATGCATAAACTAAAATATAAAAAAAATAAAGTTTTAAGCTTTAAATTTCGTTTCGTTTGTTGTTTCGTGTTTTTTTTACGTACGAATATAAGGTGTTCTTAAAGTAATTCAATATGATTAAAATTTGTGTATATATAAGGCTTTTAAATTTATATGTAACATTTGTACCGTTCACTGCACAAAGTGACTAGCTCCACTTTTTGAAAATTTTTAAATTTAACTGTCAAAGTACTTGCTATAGTCATAACTTTCTATGTTAAAAACAACTTTCCTGAATAATTTAGATAAACACCATTAAAAGTCAAAATTTGTCTGACCATTAAAAAATGACTATTGAATAAATGACTAAAAAAAACTAAATATCTATTTATACTAATTAAATTACTACTATAATAGCTAATTGATATACTTAGTAACCAAAATTATATAAATTATGTTTATAATAATATTACTGAATGATAAAGATTAACACTACTAAACATCGAAATTTGTTTGACCTTTGAAAAAATTCAAATTCTCAACATTTTGTTTTATGGAGTTAATCATTTTGTGCAGTGAACGGCTCAGTTATTATTTCTTTTATTTGTTTTGAGAAATGAGAATATAAATAAGCAAATTGTAAACAGTACCACCCAGTAGAATATATTTACTTGTATGTAAACTTATAATGTATGTATATATATAAATATAAAAAGTTTGTCATTTTTCTGAAAAAAAAATATATACATGGGCAATTCCATTTGATATTGTATAGGAGGGCCGTTAAATTCAAAAATACATTTTAATTCGTCCATAACTTTTTTTATTTATTTTTGGATTTTTGAGATCAATTAAACTCAAGTAAGTAAAGAAGTAATTGGAATTTTTTCAATTCAAAGATATGGTTTGAAGTTTCTCAGAAAAAAACTCCACCACATTTTTCGTGTTTCGGTTGGAATTTGAACCTACCTCGTCAGTGCCCGGCTCGAATCCTTGGGAAGGCACGCTATCGATTACGCCGTTGAGGCGATGACAATTTCAAAGTTGAAACTTCTTCATCACTCATCTATTACTTCGGTCTGAAAGACCTAAGTATTAAATTCATGAGCTCAAAGTGAAATTCTTACCCCCACTTTTTTGGCATTTCTCGATGTTTTAGGACCTACTGATTGTAAAAAAGCAACAAAAAAAATGTGTGTCTGTCTGTAGGCCATCCGGCCGTCACAACCGACGAAATCTAGAAAACCGCTGGACGGATTTGAAAAATTTTTTTTTCTAAAAATCGGTTTACTCAATGGAAAGAGCCGAAAGGACGATGTGTTCGATAACTGTATCGGAAGTGTGTCAAAAAAATCGTCAAGTGTGTCAAAACAAGGAAATTTGCATATTTTTTGCTTAAAAAACGTTCATTTTAAGTGATTACGAGTAGGAACATTGAATTTGGAGAAATTTTGATGGTCGGGATTGGTATGTGAGACCAAAATCTAGATTATTGCATTATAAGTTTGTCAAAAAAATGTTGTCAAGTGTGTCAAAAGAAAGATTTTTATTTATTTTTTTACCCAATTTTTTGGAAAGAAAAAAATTCATTGTTTGTGTGAAATGAAAATTTATTATTATTATAGAGAATTATGGCATTATAAGTTTGTCAAAAAAATAATGTCAAGTGTGTCAAAAAACGATTTCATTTATTTTTTTAGCCAATTTTTTGGAAAAAAAATGTAGCTGTTTTTATGACGTAAATGTAATTAAAAAGGTTGGACATGGAAATTTTTGAATATGTTATAGTTTTTGAAATATTTTTGGAATTTTGAAAAAAGTTTGTATTTTTGATTTTGTAATAATTTTTGCAATATTTTTAGAATTTAAAAATTTAATTTTTGATTTTGTAAGAATTTTTTGAATATTTTTAGAATTTTGAAAAATTTTTAATTTTTGATTTTATTATAATTTTTGGAATTTGAAAAAATTTTCAATTTTCGATTTTGTAATAATTTTTGCAATATTTTAAGAATTTTGGAAAAAGTTTGAATTTTTAAGAATTTTTGGAATGTTATTGGGATTTAGAAAAAGTTTAAATATTTGATTTTATTCTAATTTTTGGAATATTTTTGGAATATTGAAAAAGAGTTTCAATTTTTGATTTTGTTATAATTTTTGCAATATTATTAGAATTTTGAAAAAGTTTCATTTTTTGATTTTGTAAGAATTTTTGGAATATTTTTAGAATTTTGAAAAATTCTGAATTTTTGATTTTATTATAGTTTTTGGAATTTTGAAAAAATTGCAATTTTTGATTTTGTAATAATTTTTGCAATATTTTTAGAATTTTAGAAAGTTTGAATTTTTAAGAATTTTTATAATATTACTGGGATTTAGAAAAAGTTTAAATATTTGATTTTATTCTAATTTTTGGAATATTTATGGGATTTTGAAAAAAGTTTGATTTTATTTAATTTAACAATATTTTTGGAATTTTGATTATAATTTTCCGGCAACGTATTGATGTTTCGTGTTAGTTTTGTAATAAATTTCTAAACAGAGATAAAAACATACTTGTACTTTAACAAAGAGCTATGTTTGATATACATCGCTGCCCAAAACTAAAAACCATGTCCTCATAAAAGTTTTTTGCCGAAAACTATACCAAAATCCTTAACCCAGACCGAAGTCTTGATATCTCAGAGCTTGAGATTTCAGCC
This sequence comes from Diogma glabrata, assembly GCA_963693315.1. Taxonomy (NCBI): domain Eukaryota; kingdom Metazoa; phylum Arthropoda; class Insecta; order Diptera; family Cylindrotomidae; genus Diogma; species Diogma glabrata. The sequence goes on along the minus strand of OY856188.1, from coordinate 188,861,593 downwards.
CCTCCATATTTTTGTTATTAGTTTTTTTTCGTTTAATTAATCAATTATTTGGGAAACTATTTTAAATGTATTTCGGAAAAGATCTTGGTATTACAATAGATAACTAAATAAAACAATGCGTGTATGGAAAATGGTTTGAGTGTATGGAAATGCATGTATGGAAAATGAGATTGTTGAAAATTTTGATATATGTATTTCGTTGCGTTAGAAAAAAGCCGTTGATATTATGTAGGGCCTTAAAAAAGCCGTTGATATTATGTATTATGATGATCGATCATAGATTTGTTTTGTTTTAGTGAAAATAAATCTGACACTATAAATAGGTGAAAAGTGGTGCGAAAATTAACATAATAATAAAGTTCAATAAAAATTAAATAAAGAAAACATAATTTAACTAAGTCTATTATTCAATGTGAAAAAATATTTTAGTAACCTTTCAAATTTTTTAAAAACTTTGTTTTCGCCTGTTTATTATTTCTTACATCCTATCATGAAATATTGGCCTATGTCATATTTTATTATATGATAGGATTTATTGTTTAGTTACCCATTTTTAAAACAAATTGTTTTTTGATCAAATGACTATCACATTTGATAAAAAACTTTTTAAAATACACATCCAAAATATTTGTGGATTGAATGCCAACCGGGACGCCGTGCAACATCATCTCGAGCACGACCAACCGCATATTCTTTTTCTTACAGAAACACAAGTTTCTGAAAACTATCCCTATGACGTAACACTAAATCCCAAATATAGGCTTGAATCAGCTTTTAAACTCCATCAAGGTGTATGTGCATACATTCATGAGTGTTGCATATAAACGCTTTCCAAATTATGAAGTACATGGTGATGGTTACAGTACAGTAGTATTAAAGGTTTGTCTACCTGAAATTTCTTATTTCACAATAGCTCTATACCGGTCCCCAAACAAACATAATCCCAATTTTTTTAATGACTTGACTAATGTTGTCGACGAAATTAGAGCACAATTTCAAAGTTGTGAGGTTATCGTTAACGGTGACTTCAACGTCCACAACAAATCGTGGTTGGAATTTTCCAAAATGACCGACGACAACAATGGAAGGCAGGCAGAAATATTTGCTGCATCGCACGACCTGACGCAGATTGTAAAAAGCCCAACTTTCACTCCTCGTAATGGCGGTGATAAAAGTTTTCTCTTAGACCTTTATCTCACATCTATGCCAGATATTACGAGTGTCGATGTCGATGTCGATAAGGGTAGTATTGGAAATTCTGACCATTATCTAATCACATCAGTTATCAAAACTGATTTGCTACAAACTAGAGTTCCCAAATCCCGTAAAATATTTCACTTTTCAAAAATGGACACCAATGGTCTCCGAAGTTTTTTTCAAGGTTTCCCTTTTGATCGTCATTGTTTTTATACTGACGATGTAAATGTTTCTGCTCAAAACTTTACTGAAACCATTCAATTCGGTATTAACAAATTCGTTCCCTTTTCAATAATGAAACCCCAACAAAAATATTTGTTTTCGAAAGCAGCCAAATTGGCTCTTAGAAACAAACGTAGATTATTTAATATTTGGATTCATAAAAAAAACTCTGTTAATCGATTCCAATATTTAAAGGCTAATAAAATATCAAACCAGATAATCGAAAACGAAAAAGCAGAGATTGACAGAGCGAAAGCGGCAAAACTTTCGAGTATGTCAATTTCTGACAAAAGTTTTTACAGTGCCATTAATTCTTTAAATTGTGGTACTAAATCTTCTATCCCTCCTATCATTGATGGTGACTCAATCATTACTGACCCTGCAAGGAAAGCTACATTGTTCGCGGAACGCTTTGCTTCAAATTCAACAGTTTTAGAAACTCCCAAAGAAATACCCCAAATCCAGTCTTCAGGAGTTAATATGAAACAATTACATTTCAAACCCAAAATTGTCGAAAAACTTTTAAGGGGGTTAAACAACAACAAAGCTTCTGGTCTGGACAACATTCCTCCTGTTATTCTAAAAACATTTTCAAAAGAACTTGCACCAACCCTCACCAAAATATTTTATAAATCCTATAAATCTGGTATCTATCCATCCTGCTGGAAGTTGGCCAATGTCCAGCCTGTTCCAAAAAAAGGAACGAAATGTGATATTTCAAATTATAGACCAATAGCCTTACTCCCAGTCATGTCTAAAATATACGAGCACTATATTAATTCACACATATCCAAATTTTTGGAAGACAACCATTTGATATCTGACAGCCAATACGGTTTTAGAAACAAAAGATCAACAACCGATCTATTGAACTATGTGGCACATATTTGGAATAGCATACTTGAGAAAGGTGGTGAAACGTACGTGATCGCATTAGACATCTCAAAAGCATTTGATCGAATCTGGCATGCCAACTTGATCAACAAGCTCGTTGCGTACGGTTTTCATCCCGCAGTCGTGAAGTTGATTCAAAATTTTCTGTCTAACCGATACATCTCGGTATCTATGGATGGCTTTTCTTCTGAGTCCAAATTAACTAACGCTGGTGTACCCCAAGGCTCAGTTTTATCTCCCACTTTATTTTTAATTTATATCAACGAACTGTTACAAATCACCAGTAACCCAATAAATAGTTTTGCAGATGATAGTACACTGCACAAGTCATTCGTCCCCCTATCTTCAAAGGGTAAAATGCATGAACGAATAAATCCCGTCCGGAGAGACGCTGCCATAAACGTAAACGAGGACCTTTAGGTCGCCGATTGGGGTGACAAAAATTTGGTCAATTTTAATTCCACCAAAACACAGCTATTGATTGTTTCCAGATCAAAGACCGAGTTTCCCAACGATATTTCAATTAATATGTGTGACGACCAAATACGCGAATGTGAAAGCATTCGTTTATTGGGAGTCACAATATCCAATGACTTACTCTGGAACGATCATATAATGGCCATGGCAAAGAGCGCGTCAAGAAAACTCGGCCTCCTCAATAGATGTAAAAAATATTTTACTTCGCATCAATTACTCCACATTTATAAGTCCTATATTCGTCCCTGTATGGAGTATTGTTGTCAAGTTTGGGGCGCTGCATCTGTTACTATCCTGGCTCTTTTGGACTCTGTTCAAAATCAAGCTATACGAATTGTTGGTGATCGAGATTTAACATTAGGTCTTGATTCCCTGCAACATCGTCGCACTGTTGCTGATCTCGTTGTTTTTTATAAATATCGTCACCAGCAGTGCTCGGATGAAATCAGGTCCATAATGCCTCAGATATATGTTTTTCCCCGTTGTATTAGCACAGTATTTAGTGCTAGTGTATCTAATATCTATAAACAAAGCGGTAAACGGAAGGGTAAATGTGAACAATCGGTTTCACATGGTTTTATATATCTAGAATTTATTAAATATTATATTTATTATATTTATTAAAATTTATGTAATATATAAAACAGTTTATATATTACATAAAATTGCGTTACTAGTTGTATAGCTTTCTATATATTTTACTGTAATCTCTTCTTCGAAACTTGAAATGCCTAGAACAAGAAAACAAAGTCAGAACGAACGACTAAAAAAAAAACAAAGAACTGTAAAGTGAAAAACACAATCTGTAAAGCGACGAAATCAGAAAAAACTGCGGCAGAAAGAGTATCTTACTGTTGCGACAAATGTGTTGAAACATAATAAACGAAATTAAGTCCGAAAAAGTACGGAGAAGTATCTTAAATCTCATAGAATAAGTGCTAAAATAAAATTGGCCAATGTTGAAGAACATGCCAAACATTTGACTGCATTAAAACTTTCACGATAAAAAAGGCTCAGTTTGCCTGAGCACAGACAACTAGAACAGGAACGACTAACACAAGCCCAAAATAAACGGCTTCTCCGTCCCCGAAATATTAAAATTCACCAACAAAGAGAACGAGAATCGCAAGCTAAAAGATTGGCGAATCCAGACAGAGACAAAATACACAAACTAAGATTACGGGCGTCCCAAACTAAACGATTAGCTGACCCTGTCAAACGTGAAATTCACAAGCTTCGACTTATTAAATCACAAAAAGCTAGACTCCTTAAAACTGATGAACGGAAATTACATCAACAGCGACTTAGAAACTCATAAAAGAAAAGATTAACTGACCCAAAAAGACGACAAACTCAACGTCAAAGGCTACGTGAGTCACAACAAAATCGTTTGAAAAACCCTATTCTTCGCAGGCTTCATGTTTCACAGGTTAAAAGTCTTAAGACTACCCAGCTAGAAGAAGCTCAAAAAAAGAACAGACAATTACTTTTTGAAAAATTTTATTGAAAACTGAGGGCCCGACATTTGAATGTGTTTGTTGTTTTCGGCTATGGTTTAAAACATCAGTCAAATTTTTTCTAATTAAAGATTTCTCTTGTGGTTTTGAATTTTTGCAAAGAACATGCAAAGTTTGATTGTACTGCAGTTGGATATCTATGCACCAACTGTGCTAAATGCCTCAAACATGGTAAAGTGCCACCATTATCAGTGATGAATGGTGATCTTGCGTTTCCTACTATCCACAAAGAAATTGAAATCCTAAGTGATTTAGAAGAACGCTTTCTTTGTCCCAGAATCCCATTTAGGATGATTCGAGCTGTTGTCGGTGACCAACAGTATATGGTAAAAGGTATGGCTATAAATGTACCAACTGACGTCGAAAGTTCGGTTCGTATACTACCTCGATTTTTTTCAGAAACCATGATAGTTCCAACTTGTTTCCGAAGGAAAAAACCGTTTAAACATAATGTTATGTTTGAAAACGTTCGACCAAAGTCCATTCATGAAGCCGCTAAATATCTTGAAAATTCCCCAGTTTATCGACATTGTGGAATATCTTTAAATTTAAGTCGTTTGCTTTCTTCTAGCGTTGTTCTACATTCAAAAGATCATGTTGATCCAAGGGATCATATTGAACATGAATCAAATAGCGAAAGTAGTTCTGAAGAAGAAGACGAAGAAGAGCCAATTAACATGGCTGATGAAGCGACACTTCTTCTCACTGAAGCTATCGTTTTTGCACCAGGAGAAGGTAAGCAGCCGGTTTCACTATTTGATGAATATGCTGAGGCACTCAGTTTCATCAAAATATATGGAGGCGAACTAGTTAAGCAACCCGCAGGCTTATCTTACCAGAATTGGGCAAAATCCGAAATAATGCGCAGCGACCGTCGTTGTGCAACGGTCACTAAACTTTTTTTTCTGCTCTTAAGCTGCGAACATCAAAAATTTCATCTAGTGATCCGTCAGCTTGGGTCACCTATTTTTTTCTTAACAATGTCACCGGCTGAAAGTAGATGGTCGGAGTTAATTGTTATTTTGAAACAAGTGGTTGATAAAGAAACAATTACCCAAGAACAAGCGCAAGCAATGCCATACAAAGATGAGGCTCGTCTGATTCGAAGTGATCCGGTTGCTTTAGCGAGATACTTTGATTACCGAATAAGACAATTTTTCAATTTACTTAAAAGTAAAAACTCCGTTTTTCGAGAACATTGCTTGGTTGACTATTATATACAAACCGAGTTTCTACAAAGAGGGTCACCCCATTGCCATTGCCTTCTCTGGTTGAAAGATGCACCAAAATACAGCGATGAAGATATGGATTTTACTCCTATCACTTCTTTCATCGATCGTTTCATTTCATGTTCAAATGAAATTTCCCAAAACCTCCTAGAACTACAAATTCTTAAGCATACGTTTACGTGTAAAAAGGGTTCCAAGAACAAGGAGTGTCGTTTTGATATTCCGTTTTTTTCCACTGTTTCATACAATTGTTCTTTTTCCTTTAGTCGATGTTGATAAAACAACTCTTATTTTCTTGCGATCCCAGAGAGGCGAAATAAAAAAACATTTGGCCTATTGCCATAAAAATACAATTATACTTACGCTTGACGAACTTTTAAGCACTTTCCAAGTTAATTATGAACAGTATATTCGTATTATTCGCAGTGGAATTTGCAGAGCAACAGTCATGCTCCGTCGAAAGCCCGAAAATTGCATGGTTAATTTCTATAACCCTGAAATTTTACAACTTCATTGTGCCAACATGGACATACAATTTATTGTTGATATGTATTCATGCGCCAATTATGTTTTAAATTATCTTAATAAGTATTCTCGGGGCCTCTCGAAGTTGTATGATGCCTTAGGGGAATTGAAAAAAGGTGATTATACAATGAAAGAACAACTTCGCATGCTCGCAAATAATTTCTTAAAAGCTAGTGAGTTTAGTGCCCAGGAAGCTGTGTATTATATACTGGCTCTCCCTTTATCTAAGTGCTCTCGAAAGTGCACGTTTATCAATACAAGTTCTCCCGAAAAAAGAGTAGCTGTAGTAAAATCGATTAAGGAACTTAAAATATTATCCCCAGAGTCTAATGATATATACGTAAAAAGTATGATCGACCACTACATGCAACGTCCGGATGAACTTGAAGACTGTTACCTTGCGTCATTTGTTGCTTGGTATAATTTTTCGGTGAAGCCCACCAACTCTTCCATTCGTCGTAATCACGATAATAGTGAACAGTCACAAGATAGCGATCAATCATATAACAATGAACTCGCTATTAGCTCTTTAAAGCTAAAAGATTCTTCGGGCTTCGTACAACGACGAAGACAAACTAAAATTATTCGTTTTGTAAACTTTAACGAGTTTACAGATCATTCAGAGTTTATTCGAGAAAACGTTATGTTGTTCGTACCATGACGTGATGAGACAGTGTTGTCAAATACGGTCACTAATCTTTTTATAACTAACAGCGACAAAATAAGGGTGAATAGATTACAGTTTGTTTTCAATGAAGACATTGAAAAAGTCCTTTACGAAGCGATCGCCCATCAAAATGTAACTGACGCTAGCATAAATCCTAACGATCTTCACACCCCGGCTAATTTAAGAGTTTTTTGTGATCCATCGTTAGGAGGCGACATTGCAATGTCAGAGGAGATCAAATTCCAAACAAGGAAGCAACGGGTAGTCATGATGTTTTCCTTCCCATTCCTCGTTTGCTTTCTAATGAAGCATATTTAAGTAATGTTTGTACTCTAAATGCAAAACAACGAACATTACTTCTACACATTTTAGATTGTTTTAAAAACGATCATTTACCCTTCTATATATGCGTTTTAGGTGGTGCGGGAGTAGGGAAATCTCGTCTCATTGAGGTTATTAATCAAAACCTTTTGCGTTTTCTGAATATTTCCACAACCGATTTAGTATCCCTTAAAATTTTAGTATGTGCTCCAACTGGGAAAGCGGCATTTGGAAATGGCACAACTTTGCATGCTGCTTTTGTTCTACCCGTAAATCAATGTTCCGCTGACCTTACTCCATTAAGTAATAGCACAAGAAATTCCCTTGTTTCTAAAATGAAAGATCTCAATCTGATTATAGTAGATGAAATATCTATGGTTGGATCAAGAATGATTCAACAGGTTGATTGCCGCCTGAAGCAAATTTTTCAATCTTCTTAGCCGTTTGCAGGCATATCCGTGGTAGTTTTTGGCGATTTTAACCAATTGGCTCCAGTTGGTGATAGATATATTTTTGAATCACATGCCACAGACCCTTACGGTCTGATTGTGGGTAATCCTCTATGGCGTTTGTTTACGGGTTATCAGTTAACTGAAATAATGCGCCAAAAAGACGACGCTCAATTTGCGGTTACGCTTAATAACTTAGCAAAAGGCTTGCTAACATTGGAACAGGTACGCCTGCTTAAATCCCGTGTAATTTCAAATGTCGATGAAATTCCTCGCGAATCGGTTCATCTTTTTCGCACTAATCTTGAGGTTAATTTTTTCAATAACAAAATTATTGAAAAGGATCCTAATAGAAAACTTGTTGAGGCCGACGATAAACTAACTGGTAAAACAACCGAACAACGCAAAGTAAATTTACTTGAAAAGGCTAAATCTGTTCTTACCCACACCACACAAGGGCTCCCTTCTCAATTACAACTTAGTGTAGGCATTAAATATATGCTTACTGTTAACATTTCGGTAGAAGATGGTCTCGTTAACGGAGCCGTCGGTACGTTAATGGATTTTGATACAACTCCGGCAGGCAAAATAACCAGACTTTGGCTTCGGTTTCTTAATCATCATGTTGGTCAAAATAGACGTAAGAAGGTGAAAAAATTAGGTGAAGATGATTGGACTGCAATTGATAAAATAAAAAGAAACATTAACTCCCACTCCAAATTTGCTAATATAATACGAAGCCAATTTCCTTTAGTACCAGCTGAAGCAATAACTATCCATAAAAGTCAAGGTGGTACATATGCTAAAGTTGCTGTACATATTTCCAAAAATCTCCGCAGAAATGAGTTATACGTAGCTCTTAGTAGATGTACTAAACTTAGTGGTCTTTATTTATTTGGTGTATTTAAACCACCTTTGCCTCCAAATCCCCATGATAAACTTCAAGTGGAAATGAAAAGAATTCTCGATTCACCATTAAAACCAACGTGCAATATCCTAAATAGTGGTAAGGATCTCTTCATCTACCAAAATATTCAGAGTTTACTAGAATCTTCACATTGGCAAGATCTAAAAAATTTTCTAAAAATTTATGAACCTCAAATTTTTATAGCGGTTGAAACATGGACTAAATTTAATGATGATTTATCTATCCCTAATTATAAAATTTGGCATCGTAAAGATCCCGAGCAGATATTAGTTAGGGAAAACCTGAATAGAGTCAGGGCGTGATCAGGGCCTGGTCAGTACTACAAGGGCAATCCCTATTAGGGCAATCTGATGTGGGCCTGTTCCGGGCCTGATTTAGAATTCCCTTTTAAGGTTAACCTTATTTGAATATATCCGGCCCTGATCAGGTTTTTCGTATTTGACCCCTAGCTGAAATTTAAATGGGTTAAAATTCACTAGAGTATTATCCATTTTAGAAATATATAGTTAAAATCGTTTCATGTATATTTTAGTTGTAGCTTTTCGGCTGAACGACTATAATAATAGTCATTTAGGTGGTATGTATGTTTTAATTTTTTCCATTGTAATGTTTTTATTTTAATTTGATTAATTTATGTATATAATGTATAAATATATATCAGGGTCTAGTCAGGATATCCCTATCAGGGCCTGATCCGATTATCCCAATCAGGGTCTGATCCGGTAATCCCAATCAGGACCTGATAGGGCAAAAGCGTTACACTCATGATCAGGGCCCAATCAGGCAGCCCTACCAATGCCTGATCCGGGTTAGGGCAAACCTGAGGACCTTACTTGAGCCCTAACAAATTTCTGCTCGGGATGTTTCTAGTGATGGTAAAAGACATGCATATGGCATTACCATTTATTCCAAAGGTGATGAACATTTTAATGTCATCTACGATTATTCCCAAGAACAATTTTCTAAAGCTTGTATTCTCGTTACAGGTATTTATAAGGATTTGGCTATTTGCACAGGGTACAAACCGACCTCTACTTCTTACAGTGAGGTTGAACAGCAAGTCGAGAACATGATTAAAGCTGCACAATCTAGCACTTCAAAAATTATTGTTCTTGGTGATTTTAATATAGACTTAAACAAAATCAGTCTCATCCCTTTTTCAATTTCTCAACGCAAATGGTCTTTTTTCGGTATTGCCTTGTGGAACCAGCACAACAAACGCAAGGACAGGCATTGATGTAATATTTTCCAATTTTAATCATTACGGTGGTGTTTGCGAAACATTGTTTGGACATCACAAACGGTTTGCATTCCCGGAATGCCAAAATCCAGTGAAAATAACATTGGCTTTCCAAACAATCGCACTAATAGGCTACCAAGCTTATTGCAAGTACCCGCTGAACTAACTCTCATAGAAGCCATTAATGAGGGTAAATGGCTCCAGCAGGAAATTCGTCGTAAAGAATTGCTTGATTCCAATGATTTTCGTAAGGCTGGTCAGTTATGCACATTTTTACGACAGGGTACGATGTATAATTCAACATTTTCCTGTGGTAGTCCCGAACTTCCAAGCTATCTTCAAAAATATTTTACTGCCATTAAAACAACTGGTGATGGGATCTGTTTTTTTAATGCCTTGTCTCTTTTATTATGTGGTAAAGAAAAATTAATGCCTTGCCTGAGAGCTGTCGCTGTGGCTCATTTAATTAAAAATACTGATTTCATTCAAAATCTCCCTTTTGGCGTAAATTTCACATTGGTACGTAAACACGTTTTAACGAACGGAAAATTTGCCGAGGTTGGAGAAGTGTTTCTACTATCGCTTATCCTACAATGTCCAATAAATATCTACACCAATTCTTTTACCACCTCAATGCGTTTTGCTCCGCTCCCTAGTAGCCGTGAGCTACATATTTATTTAGATTTAGACGGCCAACATTATACCGCAATGGTACCTAAACCTCTTACCCAAAATTTGGATTTGCGTCTTCCGCCTCTTGCAATGTCAGGCTTAAATATTGAAAATTTTAACAATTTATAGGTTGTTTGGTAGACTAGACCAATTTAGCTTAAAAAAGAAAGACAGAGAAATGTGTTCAACACAGCGTAAATAGCTGATGTTACGCTATAAAAGGGAATACTATAGTCAAATCTCTGCTTAAGAAAGGAATATCAGAGGTTTGATTTTGTTAAATCCCTACGGAACTACCGTAGAGATTTCTCAAAATCAAGAGTACAGGGAGATGGTTTTACCCGGTAAGAACCCGGTGTCGTTTGGAAAGTCGCGTTCCAAATGTTTTCGAGAAAATTTCCAACTTCCTACGTAAAACAACAAAAAATATTGTACTTAACCTCTATGGCGATAATGCCTTCTCTTATTAAATTTTATTTCTATTTCAACAGCTTCTAGATTTAACTTTATTTATATACAACAGTAAGTTAAAATTTTTACTTTTACATATTTTTTGTTAATTTTATTTGTTATATTTAATTTTAGGTAGATTTCATGTAATGTAGGTAAATATCGCATTTAACATTTTTTTTTCAAACAAACTATTTAAATACATTCGATTCTACTTGGACACAGATTTGTCAGGCATCGAAATCTACCTATTTCTAGCGGATATCCTGCCGCTTGGACTTTTTTATATTGTTACTGTTATATATTTTGATGTTGATTGTAAATATATATTGAAATCGATCGCTCTCTCAATCTTGGACCGTGGAGAAGTAAACATCACTTTTATTGATATTCAACATTATAAATATATATTATTAATAAATATTATTAAATCTAAATAAAATATTGGATGTCTGGATGAAATATTATTATTTTGGAACTTAAGAATATTACATCACATTATTACATTGGCAAATATTACATTAGCAACTGTTACAGTAAGTACAAATTGTGATTGCAGTCCATTTTGTTTTTGTTTAGAAATGGAATAAATGTTAACCGTTTGTTAAAAAAGCTCAATATGATGACCTCAAGGCAACGGAAATTCTTTAAATTTTAGGCTTAGTATACAGGATAATATCTATTAATATATGAACAAAAATCTCAATAAAATCTTGAACTCTGAGCTGACAGGTCTCGCGTTTTGGGTGTAAAGACAAGCTTAAAATTTAGATGTATTAAATTCGTTTCCTCCTATTGAATTTGTTTCCTACCCAAAAAGCATTTCAAAAGGGCGATACAGGAAAAAAGAGAGTATTTAAATTTACAATAAAAGCTCTCAGGAAGCTTTCATTTTTGTGGGTACGAGCGTTCAAGAAATTGACGACCACATTGATTTTTTAAAAAATAAGTGTGAAAAAATTCAGCCTTTTTTGCTGGCTTTAGGTGATACAAATTTTAAAACGTAAATACCACTTTTTATGTGTATATGGATAGACGAACATTATGTTCGGCAATATAATCTTAAAACAACAGTTTTAATTTTTGGTTAATCTTGTAATCTTAATCTTGTTTTATAGCTGGCTTCCTCCTACTACGTTAATTTTTCTTTCATAAGCTCTAAATATTTTTTTAAAATTATCCTTTTATTTTGAACAAGATATTGCATTGGAAATTTATTACTTTTTATAGATTACTTCAATCATTTGGGATTACGGATCATAAAACATAAATGTTTTCTTTCTGGAGGATGGACCAAGGGAATCAACGCTTTTGTTTTCATTTTAATTTAAGTTTTACAATAGTTTTCTTGCTTAAAATATTTGTCTCTTTCTTAATATTAGATTTTTTAATAACTGTTAATTTAAGTATTTTATTATGTTCTTTGTTATTATTTTCTCTGTTTTGTCAGTTTTCAAGAACCGTATGGTTTTGTAAAAAATCGTACATATAGAATTTTTATTCTAACTATTAAGTCATTACTCCAGAATATGGCCTAACTAGCTGAAATATATATAGAGCAACAGTAAAATTATAAAAAACTTTGTTTTCTTTAAATTTCTATTAAACTTATTAAATTAGTTATTTGCGTAAAGTAACAAGAGATTGACATTATGTTATTTGATAACTTACGCCAAGTGCCAACGGCAAACCGTGTTAATTAATTATGTTGTACCCGTATTATTTGATACATATATTGTTTTCATTATTGTGGAAAAAGTCCAAGCCGTAACACATATTATTAATAATATAACACTATATAATATAATACGTTCATAATATATTTTATAATATATAGATAATATAGATAAAGATAATAAATTATGGATCATATATATTTAGTGAACCATGAAATACCTATACGTCGATATATTTTATGCATCGTTCCGTGCTGCAAAAATAAATCGCAGGATACAAATATGTGGTTTCATCGTCTTCCATTAAAGCCGGATGATTAACAGGTAATAAATAATTTTATTTGTGCTAAGCATTTCGAACCGGCATATATCGGTAATAGTCGGTTGACAAGAAATGCTGCGTACCTACCCTTTTTATGTCACATGTAAGCGATTTGAAAGTCTGTAGCAGCTACTCATTTCCAAGTATAAGAGAGACTAATTTTCAAGTTCCAATGCAATCATCGGATGTTGGCACACAACGTGACAAAACTGATGATGAGATAGAATTTTTAAATATATTTAATACAATAAACTGTTCGCATTGCAAATTTGACCAAAGTCTTGTTAGTGATTGTCAAAATTGTATTAAGAAGTCAAAACAACTCATATCTTATAAAAAGGAACTTAAAAATGTCAAAAGAAAATTAAAATTAACCAGACTTTTGCACAATAAGTGTTAACGGAATTTTAAACTTTTGAAACTAAAATACCGAAAAAATGTAGTGCCACTGTTGACAATGTTATTGACAATCTCAGTGTAAATGAAAATTCTAAAAATGTTTGTAAGCTTCTGCTCAAGCAAAATTATTCATACAACAAGCATGATAAAAATTTTGCACAATGTTTGTATTATAAATCAGCTGCAACTTACAAACATTTAGAGATAGTTTACATTCGAAATTGCCGTCAATTTCATCAATTTACGAGTGGTCTCCCATTAAGTTTATCCCACCGATTAACGAAGTGTTAATGGAGCAACACAACTTTTTTTTTTAAAATTTGCCACCAAAAGACAAAATTTGTGTTTTAAGTTTTGACGAAATTTCAATAAAGCAAGACTTAACAGACAATATTTTAATGGATAGGCTGGAAGGATTTTATGATGATGGAACTGAAAGAAAAAATGAGCTAGCCAGTTCAGCTCTATTTTTTATGGTACGATCATTACTTTCGAACTGGAAATATGTTCTTAATTATGTTGTTGTCAACAACTCCTTTACTTCCTCAAAATTAAGTGAATTAATTAAAAAAATATTCAGATGTGTGAAGAGAAAATGGGGTTAAATGTGATTATGGGCAATTCCATGATAAAAGGTCCACAGCAATGAAAAAAAAAAATTATATTTTGATTTATGCTTAGGTATATTTTTGAAGATAAATGTTTGAAGTTTAGTGGCAACACCTTATTTTTTAAGATAATTATGTTTTTTAGAGTTGGCAACACTAGAAATGAAGCATGGTAGATAAGCAGCTTTTTTTTCTACTTTGGGTTTCAACTTTAAAAATTGTATACTTATGTATTTTTAATACAGTGTTTAATTAATTAAATAATATTCATTGTAGATTATATGAGAGATAAAAATTTGAGTGTAGGTGTTAAAATTTAACTTGGAAGACCCTTATTTCAAAACAGAAAGTTGTTTTGTAAAGTGAGTCACAAAAACATTTATTTGTTTATTTCTGTTTAAAATGCAATGTTTAAAAATTATGTGTATGTGTATTATATTTTCTCATCCCTAGTAACAAATTAAAAGTAACTTGCAATTTACTTTTTTTTTAAATATGTTGTTTTCTTTGTAAAAAAAGAAAATTCGTTTTTGTAAGGTGAGTCACATGTAAGGTGAGTCACATGTAAGGTGAGTCACAAACACTCAAATTAAAAAAAAACTATTTTTGATCATTATTAATTATACTTAATTTATGCATGTTAATTGAATACTTAATTTTCTGTTTTTTTTTGTACTTCTCAATTTTAAAGTTAATTTCACCATTTTAAATTAGAATACGGCACCTACAACAGCAGCTGAGCGACACAGATAGCGCAGAGAGAAGCTAAAGCAGGAGGGTAAATATGATAGTTACAAACAAAAACAGTGTAGTTACATGAATAAATATAGAAAATCAAAAGAAGAAAATTCATAAAGAAGCTTCCTAAAGCAATACAAAAACAAATACAGTCTAAAATGAAGTAGAAAATAGAAACTGGGTTGGAAAGTGTCGACAAGCGAAGGCAGAGAAAATCAAGTTAGCATCGCCATCAGTTTACAAAAATTCAAGTGCATTAGGCAAAGCTACGACTAGAGCAAAACGTGGTCTTCCGAGTTCACCTCGACGTAGGGAGTTAGTTGTTAGAAAACTCAATTCATCAGCGAATGCAATGTCGACCTTACTCAAGTTTTAACTCAGCGAAATCTGAGCGAAAATCCGTCCGTGTAGACCCTGAAGTGGTAAATCTAATCACATTGTTTTATGAAGCAAGTGACATAAGCCGACAAGCACCTGGTCGCAAGGATGTTGTTATATAAAGAAAAAATGGAGTGAAAACTAAATTGCAAGCAAGACATTTCATGTTTTCTATAAAAGAAGTATTTGAGCTCTTTAAACTAGAAAATCCTACTACAGTGGTTGGGAAAATCAAGTTTGCTGAGTTGCGCCCAGAACATGTCCTGTTGAGTTCGAAATTGCCTCATAATGTGTGTTTATGCATGTATCATGATAACTTTATTAATGCGGTTAATGTATTGCACACACATGATGCCAATATTCCTAATTACTCACATTCATTTGCAGAGGAATTACTGTGCAAACCCCCTTCTAAAAGTTGCTGGATAAACCAATGTCAAAAGTGCCAAGATGCATTAGGGTTTTATGCAGAATATCCAATCACTGATGCTAACAAAACCAATGTTAAATGGTATCATTGGGCAAAATGTGGTAACCAAGTTCTAAAGGTTGAAGAAGTTGGTTTACTTTCTAGTGTTTATCAATATGTTGCAGATGCGTTGCCAAAATTGTTAGAGCATTGCTATGTCAAAAGACAACAAGTCACTTCTTACAGAATAACACATGGCTTAGTAACTTCTGTTGATTTTCCCAAAGATTTGTGTGTTTTAAAGTGGATTTCTCCGAGAACTATAATTGTACTTTTCAGAACGAGATTCAAAGTGCCCATTGGCACCAAAATCAAGTAAGCCTGTTTATCTGCGCCTTTTATCACTCTGGAACCATACATCCAATTGTAATTGTGTTGAATATCATAATAATTAATATTTATTGTCCAATCTTTTTTTGTATTTTTAATATTTTTATACTTTCAACAAAATTATTATTTAAAATTTAGTTTAAAATTGAGTAATAAAATAAAGAAAACCTTTCCTTAAGTATGCTACAGACCTACAATCAATTCGTCAATCAATTCGAAAACGAAAATAAACGAAATAAAATTTAGTGTAAAAATTCCCTAAATTTTATTTCGTTTATTTTCGTTTTCAATTGATTGACAAATTTATTGTAGGGTTGTAGCTTGCCTTAAAAATTGATTGTAGGTCTGTAGCTTCCCTTAAAGATTTACACAATCCTTTGTTTTTTACCAACTCAAACAGGATAAAGATAATAAACAAATTTACGGAAAAGTAAAATCCAAAAAAGAATAATAATAAAAAAAAAATAAGAAATGTGTAATTTTGTTACATCCGCCTTTTTTGATTAAAAGAAAGGGAATAGTTGTTTAAGATAAGAAAAAAAATCTATAATTTAAAATTTTTGTAGTTTTAGTTAATAATAAACCTTCCACCGAATCAACCAAATATAAAATTTCCAAATTCAACAAAAAAAAAGAAAGAAGTAATATAAAATAAATACTTGAGTAAATTTCTAATTGATAAAATATATATAGTGTTTTTCCTCAAAACCAACCTTGAAATACCATCACCAAAAATAAAAAAAATATAATAGGATTTAATTAAAATAAAAAAAGATTAAATCGATGTCAACAAATTGCTTCTGATGTATTAGATAATTCAAAAGAAGTTATTTCTCATATGTCCCACATTCTTGACAGGCTTCCTAATGAAGCAAAAAGAGTGAAAATATTGTCAGACGGGCCATCCTCCCAATTCAAGAACAAGTTCATTGCCTCTTCCTTAGAAGTACTTCAAAATACTCACAAAATTTCATTGGTATGAAACTATTTTGAAACTTCCCACGGCAAGGGACCTGTAGATGGCATCGGTGGGACAGTTAAAAGACAGGTTTTCGACCAGGTAAAGAAAAGAAAATGCAAACATCAACATCAACAAAGGTTAAACATCAACAAAGCATCAGGAATGGACAATATTCCACCCATTATTTTAAAAACCTTTTCCAAAGAACTTGCACCAACTTTAACTAAAATATTCTACCAATCCTACAAATCTGGTATATTTCCCTCGTGCTGGAAGTTGGCAAATGTCCAGCCTGTCCCCAAAAAGGGACCAAAATCCGATATCTCAAATTATAGGCCAATAGCTTTACTATCGGTCCTATCCAAAGTCTATGAGCATTATATTAATACACATATTTCAAAATTTCTGGAAGAAAATCATTTGATATCCGACAGCCAATACGGTTTTCGAAACAAAAGATCAACTACCGATCTATTAAACTATGTAGCGCATTGTTGGAACAGCATACTTGATAAAGGTGGTGAAACATACGTTATCGCTTTAGACATCTCCAAGGCATTCGATCGAGTCTGGCATGCCAACTTAATCAACAAGCTCGTTGCGTACGGTTTTCATCCCAATGTTGTGAAGCTGATTCAAAATTTTCTGTCCAACCGACACATTTCGGTAACCTTAGACGGATTTTCTTCTGAGTCTAAACTAATTAACGCTGGTGTACCCCAAGGCTCAGTATTGTCCCCAACCTTATTTTTGATTTATATCAACGAATTGTTGAAAATCACCAGCAACCCAATAAATAGTTTTGCAGATGATAGTACTCTGCACAAGTCGTTCGAGCCCCTTCCTTCAAAAGGTAAAATGCACGAACGAATTAATCCTGCCCGGAGAGACGCTGCCATAAACTTGAACAAAGACCTGAATAAAGTCGCCGACTGGGGTGACCAAAACCTTGTCAATTTCAACTCCACCAAAACACAAATGTTGATTGTTTCCAGATTAAAGACCGAGTTCCCCAAAGATATTTTATTTAGTATGTGTGATGAACCAATAGGTGAATGTAAAAGCATTCGTTTATTGGGTGTCACAGTTTCAAATGACCTACTCTGGAACGATCATGTAATGGCGATGGCAAAAAGCGCGTCCAAAAAACTCGGCCTCCTAAATAGATGCAAAAAATTTTTTACTCCATACCAATTGCTCCATGTTTATAAGTCCTATATTCGTCCCTGTATGGAGTACTGCTGTCAAGTTTGGGGTGCTGCCTCTGTTTCCATCTTGGCCCTCTTGGACTCTGTTCAAAAGCGAGCTATACGAATTGTGGGTGATCGAACTTTGACATCAAAACTTGATTCCCTACAACATCGTCGCACTGTTGCTGACCTCGTTGTTTTTTACAAATATCGTCATCAGCAGTGCTCAGATGAAATCAGCGGCATCATGCCTCAAACTTATTCTTACCCCCGTTCCACTCGGCAATCGGCTGCCGCAACCAGTGAAACGGTAAAGATCCCGCGCTGTCATACTGGCAGATCGCAGAGAGACTTCTTTGTCCGAACTGCGTACAAATGGAATAGTTTGCCGGAACACTTAGTCTCAGGTGGCTTCAACCCACAGATGTTTAAAAAAAGCGTTAATCTACACCTTAGAACGCCAGTTGTTGTGGGACCCAGGTCTAGACCTAGGTCTTAAAAGGTATTTATGTGTTGTTGTGACACATATTCTAAACCCTATTACACAACACATTTTATTAAAAAAAAAAAAAAAAACAATGCTTCTGAATTCACAAAAGCTTCAAAATTGTCAGGAACTAACATCGAGGTATTTGAGCTGGCACAACATGATATGCTGAGGCCATGCCAGGCATTAAAAACTATCGCTGCTTTAAAGTAGTAAATAATAAAGCTGTTGGATATTTTCTCTCAAGCGAGGAAAAAAATGTTTCACAAAACATAATAAATCTGGGTGATTGGGTTAAGGTTGAATATGTTGCTAATATTTTTCCTGGAGAGATCACAAACGGAGAGTATGAAGTAAACACCATGGAACCTTCAGGAAAGTATTGGAGATGGCCAAAGATTGAGGACAAAATTTTCTATTCTATTTCAAAAGTTGTTAAAAAGATAAACCCTCCTGTTTTTGTAAATCCCAGAGGGATATTTGATTTTGTATAGTAATCGTAAATTGTACTCATTCTTATTTTGTTATCTTACTTTTTGTGCAGCTGGTTAAATATCTGGTTATCTTGTTTTTGTGCAGCTGGTTAAATAAAGAAATATACTTTTTATTTAAAAAGTTGTAATGTCGTAAATACGCTAAAACTCAAATAAAATTCGAATTTTTAAAAAAATTATTCAGCGATAATAAATTTTCCAAAATAACTCATAAACACAACGAAACACAACGAAAGGACAATTAAAAGAACCTCAGCTCTGGCAATTCTCTTTTTTTTTGATCATCTTCATGATGTTTGTCAATGTTTGTCAAAAACTTTTGCAACGCACTCCATGTTTTAATTTTAAAACAAAAACATCAGACATTAAAAATTAAAAATTGTGAAAAGAAATAAAAAGTCGAGGTTGAGTTACGAAACGAAAAAGAAACAGATGTTACGTTTTGATCGTTTATAAATTTTGTTTAAAATTAAGAAAAAAAAGTTCTATTACATTTATTAATCGATTAATGTCAAAATGAAAAAAAAAAATATTGCTTCATAATTCATAAATTCATAAATATTGCTATCATAAATATTGCTAATATTCTAATTCATAAAATATGGAGGGGCTGAAATCTCAAGGCTCTGAGATATCAAGACTTCGGCCTGGGTCAAGGATTTTGATATAGTTTTCGGCAAAAAACTTTTTTGAGCACATGATTTTTAGTTTTGGGCAGCGATGGACTATGTTATACTGTTATATCAAACATAAAACTCTTTGTTAAAGTAGATGTATTTTTTATCTCTGTTTAGAAATTTATTACAAAACTAACACGAAACATCAATATGTTGCCAGAAAATTATAACAGATCATAAATTAACAGAATTTAGTGAAAAGATTATATACTCAGCAAACTAGTCAAACACCTTTCCATTTAGCGTTTCGAAAAAATATTACAAGATATTGATACATATTACAAAATCAAAAATAAAATCTTTTTTTAAAATATTAAAAATTATAATAAAATCAAAAATTTAAAATTTTTCAAAATTCCAAAAATATTCCCAAAAATTCTTACAAAATTAAAAATTTTTCCAAAATTCTAAAAATATTGCAAAAATTATTACAAAATCAAAAATACAAACATTTTTCAAAATTCCAAAAATATTTCACAAACTAAAACAAACTAAAAAATTTCCATGTCCAATTTTTTTCAATTACATTTACGTCATAAAAACAGCTACATTTTTTTTCCAAGAAATTGGCTAAAAAATAAATGAAATCAGGTTATTTGACAAATTATTAAAATAATATGAAATGAAATCATTTTTTGAAAACAATGTCAATTTTTTTGACAAACTTATAATGCCATAATTCTCTATAATAATAATAAATTTTCATGTCAAACAAATTATTAATTTTATTTTTTGAATTGGGTAAAAAAATAAATAAAATCTTTCTTTTGGCACACTTGACAGCATTTTTTTGACAAATTTATAATGCCATATTTCTCAATAATAATAATAAAATTTGATTTGAAACAAAATTTTAATCTAATTTTTTTCCAGAAAATTGGGTAAAAAAATAAATAAAAATCTTTCTTTTGACACACTTGACAACATTTTTTGACAAACTTATAATGCAATAATCTAGATTTTGGCCTCACATACCAATCCCGACTATTAAGATTTCTCCAAATTCAATGTTCCTACTCGTAATCACTTAAAATGCACGTTTGTTAAGCAAAATATATGCAAATTTTCTTGTTTTGACACACTTGACGATTTTTTTGACACACTTCCGGTACAGTTATCGAACACATAGTCCTTTCGGCTTTTCCCATTGAGGAAACCCATTTTTAGAAAAAAAATTTTTCAAATCCGTCCAGCCGTTTTCTAGATTTCGTCGGTTGTGACGGACGGACGGCCGGCCGGCAGACAGACATACATATTTTTTTTGCTTTTTTAGAATCAGTAGGTCCTAAAACGTCGAGAAATGCCAAAAAAGTGGGGGTAAGAACTTTGAGCTAATGAATGTAATACTTAGGTCTTTCAGACCGAAGTAATAAGATGAAAAATAGTTCATGTTGAGGAGCAGACCTCATTAAAAAAACGGCCATTGGGTCAGATACTAATGCTGTATCTCTGATGATGACCAAAGCAGGTCGAAACCCAAAAGAAAGAAAAACAGTCAAAATGAACTAAATACAAAAAATAAAAATAAAATTAAAAAAAAATATATAAAAATAAACTAACATTAGAAATGAATCAAAAAAATTTTCTTAGAAAAAATTTTATCAAAGACACACTTATACCAAATAGTATAAAAATTTTCATTTTTAACAATGTAAATAAGAAAATAAATAAGCGCTAAATTTTTCTTTTTTTCCGTTAAAAAGAACGAGAGAGAATTAATAAAAAATAATCGTTTTTATATGTTGGCTTTTTAAATTTAAATTTAAAAAAATTGTTTAGTGAATTTAAAAGTGAATTTTTAAATAATAAAAATGAATAATAAAGAAAATATAGTGAATAATCAACTACCAAAAATTTTAAGGTAAGTTTTTTTTAATTTAAAGTGAAAAGTGTATCTTTGAGAATGTCTATGAAAAAAATTAGCGTCCTGCAACAAATTACAGTCGAAACTCGATTATCCGGGATCCGATTATCCGTAAACCTCTATTATCCGTGATTTTTGTTGGTAACTTTTTCAACCGGGGTTTCGATTGATTAACCCGATTTTTAATTCTTTTTCCGTTAAATATTGGTAATAGGTAATATTGCAGACATTTTTTTTTATTTTTTAACGGCGTTCATGCTCCATGTAAGAGCGTTGCCAGGCCAATTAGCTTTGAATATTTTGAAAATTCACCACGGTCATTTGCAACAGCGACATAATTACCATGGCAACCAATTTTTTTAAGGTCGTTTATTATGTCAGTCTCGGATTGTAGTCGTGGTCTACCTCGCCCACTCCCTGGGGTACCAACGTACATTTTTCTAATAATTCCAGACTGTAAATCGGCTCGTAGAACATGCCCAAACCAAGCAATCCTATTAGAACGGATACAACCTATTATATCAGGACCCTCAAGAAGGTCTCTGATCTCAAAGTTATATCGGGTTCTATAC
The DNA here is from genome assembly GCA_963693315.1 of Diogma glabrata. Classification (NCBI taxonomy): domain Eukaryota; kingdom Metazoa; phylum Arthropoda; class Insecta; order Diptera; family Cylindrotomidae; genus Diogma; species Diogma glabrata. The sequence goes on along the minus strand of OY856188.1, from coordinate 188,839,640 downwards.
TCTAAATCGTATGTCTTAAGTGGACCAAAAATGTAGCGTAGGATCTTACGCTCAAATACAGATAAATGCGATTCGTCATTTTGTGTAAGGGTCCACGTTTGTGACCCATACATCAAAACCGGTCTAATCAACGTCTTGTATAACTTGAGCTTGGTGTTAGTTGATACATACGGTGATCCAAGGAGAGGTTTAATTGAGTAGAAAGTTCGATTACCTGCAGCGATTCGAGTTTTTATATCTGTAAGTATGCTGTTGTTTGAGTCAAGCATTGATTCCAAATATTTAAAAGATTCAACTCCCTCAATTCGTCCATCGCCGCACATCAAATCTTTCTTCTCAGCCTCTCTTGAAACATTCATATGTTTGGTTTTATTGTATTTAATTTTAAGACTAGTTTTTCTAGCACCACTTTCAAGCGACTTGAAAGTCTCACTCATAACAGCTTCACTTCGGCCGATGATGACAACATCAACAGAGTAAGCAATTATCTGTACTGAGTTTATTGACGAAATATTAGTGTTAGTCGGTAGTTTCTTTTGAGGGCACACATATTCCAAGGCTAGATTAAAAAGTATAGGCGAGGTAGCATCACCTTGTCTTAAACCGGAGTCGATTTTAAAAAACTTTGATATTTCGTTCTCTACTCGTACACAGCATTGATAGTTCTGTACTGTCATTTTGCATCGTGATACAAGATTACCAGTAATTCCCATTGAAACCAGAGCAGACCATAGAGTCTCTCGTTCGAGAGAGTCGTAGGCCTGCCTGAAATCAATGAAGAGTTGGTGCACAGGTATGTTGAACTCTCGGCACTTTTCCAAAATCATCCTTATCGAGAAAAGTGCATCGGTGGTACCTCGGCCCCGCCGGAAGCCACACTGATATTCTCCAAACAGTTGTTCAGCAAAAGGATTGATTTTGGATAGCGAAATGTAGGAAAAGATCTTATATGCTGTGCAGAGTAGAGCGATTCCTCTGTAGTTTGCACATTGTAGGCGATTACCTTTTTTATGGATTGGTATCGGCATAGCTGTGTTCCAGTCCTGTGGCATGGTTTCAGTCCTCCAGATCATTTGAACAAGTTCAAACAATCTTAAGGATAGAGATTTCGCCACCATGTACAATCATTTCGGATGTTATATCGTCGATACCAGGTGCTCTATAGCGTTTTAATTTTGACAGCGCCGCTTCGAATTCCTCTTTGGTTGGTGTGTTTACATGTATCTTTGACGCACGAGTAAGCTTTGCTCGTCGCCCGGCTTGTTGCTGGTCACTTAAGTTGAAAAGATTTTCAAAATAAGCGGCCCAAGTATCTAAAATATTTTTAAGGTCTACTTGTAGCTTCCCATCTTCGTTTTGAATAGCAGCCAATCTAGTTTGAGGTACCTTCTTTAAGGTTTTAACCTGTTGAAACAAGTTACGCGATTGATGTTCCTTATTGATTTTCAATCTCCTCACACTTTCATTTCCACCATTCTCGCTTCGTTCGTCTACATAGCTTTGTAACGGCTTGTCTTGCCAGTTTATAGTTCTCCTTCGTGGACCTGGTGTTGCGTCCTTGTAGACACTTCAGATAGCAATCTCTTTTGTATTGAATCGCGTCAAGACATGCTTTATCCATCCATGGCTTCTGGGAATGGTTTTGTGGTCGTCCAAGTCTTCCCTCAGCAGTGCTTAAAACAGCATCTTTGAGCAAATACCATGACTTATCGACGTCTCCATTAATGGTTTCTGATTTCTCCAATGTTTCAGCAATGTGGTTTTGATATCTCTCTTCTGTTTCAGAATTCTTTAGTGATGAGATGTTAAAACGTTTCCGTTGATTGAATTTCGGAATTCTTGGGTTTGGGAAGTGGAACCTTATTTTAGCACATACAAGAAAGTGGTCACTTCCAATGTATTCACCTCTAAAGGATCGCACATCCAGAACGCTCGAAAAGAAACATGCTGTAACTAGCACATGATCAATTTGATTTCGAGTGTTTCCGTTCGATAAGACCCAAGTCTGTTTATAAATCGATCGGTGGGAAAAGAACGTACTGGCAATTCTCAAATTATTAGATAATGCAAACTCAGTCATTCTCTCACCATTATCATTCGAATTCAAATGTTGACTGTTGGGGCCCACCACATTTCCATAAGAGATATCTCTTCCAACCTGCTCATTAAAGTCACCAAGAACCATAATGAAATATGTACATATATTTGTGAATTATGAATTATTATTTATATATGAATTACTAAAAATACATAGATATGTTCAAAATTATTTTGAATATTGTGTGCTTCTTTATAAAACTGAAAAATTCGATCAACCGGGAATTTCGATTTTCCGGGAAGCCTCCGGTCCCAAGCGTCCCGGATAATCGAGTTTCGACTGTAAAAGGACGCTAAGGTTTTTTTTCATAAACATTCTCAAATGATCAATTTATTTTAATTTTTTTAATTTAAAATTTTAAATTATTTTTAAATTTTTATCATTAGTAAGTGTAATGCCCGATTTATAGCCGGCAGCTTTAACTTAACGTTAAGTACAAATGTATGAAAATGCACTAGAGCATTTAAAGTCGGTAACGCAAGCTTAACGTGATTCTAAACAAGCTTGACAATAAAAAATGTTTATCAAAAAAACTATTTTGTTTTTATTTATTGATAGGAATTTTTTTTTACAACGATAATGGTCTTATCTAGGAACACGATAAGTGTTCCTAGATAAGACCCGAGTCTTATCTAGGAACACTTATCGTGAATTCTTTTCTACCTGTTCTGTACAAGTTTTAACACAACACATTATCGAGTAAAAAACACAATGCAAAAAAAACACATATTACGATAATTGGGAGTCGGAACTTGTACCCAACAAGTAGAAAAGAATTCACTAAAGACAAAATTAAACCGAGTCATGATATTCTTATAGTATCAGCAGATGTTGTTGTGTATACTATAAGAATATCATGATTCGATTTAATTTTATCTTTAATATGTTTAATAGTGAATTTTTTTCTACTTGTATATGTACAGGGTCTACTTGTATAGGGTATATGTTCCTACTCCTAATTATCGTAATATGTGTTTTTTGGCATTGTACATTGAAGAGATAGAAAAGAATTAAATTAATTTAAGTATGTTGAATTATGTTTTTAGATTTGGATATACAATTTATATTAAATCATGGATTATTTACACAAAACAATAATTATTATTATGGATTCAATAATAATTATTGTTTTGTGTAAATAATCCATGATTAATATCTGTACCTCAGAGGTAAACTATCGTAACTGATATTCGGAAAATTTTACAGAGAAGCGCTTATAAATTATTACATAGCAAACTGTGTTACAATGAATTTTCCTCTAACATACATTTTAATATACAATTAGTTTCCACTACCTAGCTGTGTAAATCGGACACTTTGCCACTCAAAAATGCAATTAAAAAGATTCCGAAAAAAAGAATTAAAAATTTTCCGAAGATCAGTTACGATAGTTCACCTCTGAGGTACAGATATAAATTGTATATCTATATCTAAAAACATAATTCAACATAAATTAATTTAAAAGAAACGCAATTTGATTATTTTTTTTACAAAACAAAGGTTTTTTTAATATCCGGATAGTTACAAAAAAGTATCCGGATAATCGAATAGTGAAAATATGGTCGAATAATCCGGATAGTTTGATATCCGGATATCCGGATTAGAAACCCTAGTTGGAACGTGTTCAATACAGTCGAAGAGAATACACTATAATGATTTATAGGCGCGCTATACACTTGAGCTAAGCTATGCGAACTATGTTTTTTGTATATAACGCTTAGTTCAAGTGTATAGTCATCCATTTGATTACGTTATATACAAAAAAAAACATAGTTCGTATAGTTCGCATAGCTTAGCTCAAGTGTATAGCGCGCCATAATGTCGCGTTCTTTGCCTTGATCGAAAAAAGATTGATTTAAATTAATTTTTTTAGCGAACCCGAGATGCCCAAGACTAATCCCGCTTTAATAGAAGTAGTTAAGTCGATAAAAAACTATTTTGAAGAAGTAGAAGATCCGATAACTTCGGAACACTTGGAGTTTTTAAACAAAATTATTAAAAATAATAATCCCGTAACTGTGGAGTTTAATATGGAAATAAAATTAGAAGACCTCTTAACTTTAGCAAACGAAAATCTGTTAAACGATAATATTATAAATTTTTATATGAATTTAATAACCAAACGAAATGCAGAAAAGGGTACCTAAAAATTATAAATTTTAATACATTTTTCATTCAAAAACTATTAACCGACGGTTATGACGGTGTCAAGAGATGGACGAAGAAAGTTGATATATTTGAAATGGATCTTATATTAATTCCAGTGCATATAAAAAAAAATCACTGGACTCTTTTAGTAGTCGATTTCCGCAAAAAATCCATCGGTTATTACGATTCATTGCGGAGCAAAAATAATAATCTTTTAAAAAACTTGTGGATGGAGGGTAAATAATATAGAAAATATTCCTCGACAGTTTAATACATTTGATTGCGGCGTGTTTTGCTGCATGTATGCAGAATTTATTTCCAGAAACAAACCAATTGAATTTAATCAAATCGATATTCCAATTTTAAGGAATCAAATTATGTTTGAAATTCACAAGGAAAATTAATTTCTAATTAATTTAAAATTTAATTTATTTTATCTGCATTAATTTATAAAATGAACTAATTTATTTAATTTTATATTCCTTTTATTTTATTTTTTTATTTTATTTTATACTTTATTTTTAAAAAAATTTGTGATATCTAATATATTAATATTAATTAAACGACTTCAAAAAAGAAGGAGGTTCTGTGTTTCATTGTGGTTTTTTTTTATGTATGTTCACCGATTTTTCAAAACGGCTTTTTAGATTTGGATGGTTTAAATTGTATTCTATTTGGGTTTATTCCGAAAGGGGTCTCATAATTTTTTCGATGATGTGAAAAATACCGTTATTCAGAAAATTGAAAAAACCATATTTTTTATGCATTTTCGCTAATTTCGTTAAAACATATTAATCTGTTCGGATGTTTTGGGCAGTATTATATAGCTATACTCGACGAGGTTATCGTAAATAATTTTCTATAATGGGAAATATGCACGCCGTTTGTGCAAAATCATAATTAATAGATTGTCACTGATGAAAGTTTTTCCGGTAACTGAAGTTATTAAAAACACTTTCTAGCCGACATTTGCTTTATGACTACACGAAAAATAAAAGATAAAAAACTGTACCGGAAGTGTGTTAAAAAAATCGTCAAGTGTGTCAAAACCAGGAAATATGCATATTTTTTTGCTTTAAAAACGTTCATTTTAAGTGATAATAATGAGTAGGAACAAAGAATGTGGAGAATCTGGATGGTCGGGATTGGTATGTGAGATCAAAAACTAGATTATTGCATTATAACTTTGTCAAAAAAATGTTGTCAAGTATGTCAAAAGAAAGATTTTTATTTTATTTTTTTACCCAATTTTTTGAAAAAAAATATAGAATTAATTATTTGTTTGAAATGAATTTTTATTATTATTATTGAGAATATTGGCATTACAAGTTTGTCAAAAAAATGTTGTAAAGTGTGTCAAAAGAAAGATTTTTATTTAAATTTTACCCAATTTTTTGGAAAAAAATTAAATTAATTATTTGTTTGAAATGAAATTTTATTATTATTATTGAGAATTATGGCATTATAAGTTTGTCAAAAAATGTTGTCAAATATGTCAAAAGAAAGATTTTTATTTATTTTTTTACCCAATTTTTTGAAAAAAAATATAGAATTAATTATTTGTTTGAAATGAATTTTTATTATTATTATTGAGAATATTGGCATTACAAGTTTGTCAAAAAAATGTTGTAAAGTGTGTCAAAAGAAAGATTTTTATTTAAATTTTACCCAATTTTTTGGAAAAAAATTAAATTAATTATTTGTTTGAAATGAAATTTTATTATTATTATTGAGAATTATGGCATTATAAGTTTGTCAAAAAAATGTTGTCAAGTGTGTTAAAAGAAAGATTTTTATTTACTTTTTTACCCAATTTTTTGAAAAAAAGAAAATTAATAATTTGTATGACATGAAATTTTTTTATTATTATATAGAATTATGGCACTATAAGTTTGTCAAAAAAATAATGTCAAGTGTGTCAAAAAAATAATGTCAAGTGTGTCACAAATGATTTCATTTATTTTTTCAACCCATTTTATGGAAAAAAAAAATGTAGCTGTTTTTATGATGTAAATGTAATTGAAAATGAAATTGGACATGGAAATTTTGGAATTTGTTATAGATTTTGAAATATTTTTGGAATTTAGACTAAGGTCATACTACAATATGATAACAAAAAATTGTTTTTTGTGTTCATCGACATGATAGAAATTACACATAAGTGACGTTCTAAATAAGTGAAAAATAATTTTAAAATGTTAATTTATTTAATTTATTATAACAGTGTTCGGTTTTAAATGTTTATTGTAAGTTTTCTAATAGTTTATAAGTTTTTATTGGCTTTTAATGTTTACATTTTTAGAGTTTCAGATATGTAATATGTGTGTTTTAGTCATATTTTCTAATAATTGATAATTGATTAAAGTTCTCACTGAGGAAGATGATCTGTTGCTTGGTGTTTATTTTATTTAAAAAGTGAAGAAAGAAAAATTTAAAAACCGAAGATTATACATTTTATGACTACATTATTTTTAGTTTTGGGCAGCGATCTTAAACATAAAACTCTATGTTCAATTACATTTTCAGCAAACTATTCGAAAACCTTCCATTTAGCGATTCGAGAAAATATTACAAAATCACAAATTCATATTCACAAACAAATATTCCAAAAATTATTACAAAATCAAAGATTAAACTTTTTTCAAAAATTCTGAAAATATTGCAAAAATTATAAAATCAAAAATTGAATGTTTTTTCAAAATTCCAAAAATACTCCAAAAATTAGAATAAAATCAAATATTTAAACTTTTCTAAATTCTAAAATATCCAAAAATTCTTAAAAATTCAAAAATTGAAACTTTTTCCAAAATTCTAAAATATATAAAATTAAAAAAATTTGTTTGTCAAAATTCTAAAACTATTCCAAAAATTGGAATAAAATCAAACATTTCAACTTTTTCTAAATTCTAATAATATTCCAAAAATTCTTAAAAATTCAAACTGTTTTCAAAACTCCAAAAATATTGCAAAAATTATAACAACATCAAAAATTGAAACTTTTTCCAAAATTATAAAAATTATAAATAAAAATCAAAAATTTAAAATTTTTCAAAACTCTTAAAATATTCCAAAAGTTCTTACAAAATCAAAAATTGAAACTTTTTCAAAATCCCAAAAATATTCAAAAACTATAACAAATTCAAAAACGTCCATGTCCAATTTCATTTTCATTTACATTTTCAGCAAACTATTCAAAAACCTTCAATTTAGCGATTCGAGAAAATATTACAAAATCACAAATTGAAACTTTTTTCAGAATTCCAAAAATTATAATAAAATCAAAAATTTAAAATTTTTCAAAATTCCAAAAATATTCTAAAAATTCTTACAAAATCAAAAATTAAAACTTTTTCCAAAATTCTAGAAATATGGCAAAAATTATTACAAAATCAAAAACACAAACTTTTTTCAAAAATCCAAAAATATTTCAAAAACTATAACAAATTCAAAAATTTCCATGTCCAATTTCATGTTCAATGAAACATTACATTTACGTCATAAAAACAGCTACATTTTTTTTTCCAAAAAATTGGCTAAAAAAAAATGAAATCAATTTTTGACACGCTTAACATTATTTTTTTGACAAACTTATAATGCCATAATTCTCTTTAATAATAATAAATTTTCATGTCATACAATTAATTTTATTTTTTTCCAAAAAATTGGATATAAAAATAAATAAAAACTTTCTTTTGACACACTTGACAACATTTTTTTGACAAACTTATAATGCAATAATCTAGATTTTGGTCTCACATACCAATCCCGACCATCAAGATTTCTCCAAATTCAATGTTCCTACTCGTAATCACTTAAAATGAACGTTTTTTAAGCAAAAAATATGCAAATTTCCTTGTTTTGACACACTTGACGATTTTTTTGACACACTTCCGGTACAGTTATCAAACGCATCGTCCTTACGGCTATTCCCATTGAGTAAACCTATTTTTAGAAAAAAAAATTTTTCAAATTTGTCCAGCCGTTTTCTAGATTTCGTCGGTTGTGACGAACGGACGGCCGGCCGGCAGACAGACATACATTTTTTTTGTTGCTTTTTTAGAATCAGTAGGTCCTAAAACGTCGAGAAATGCCAAAAAAAGCGGGGGTAAGAATTTCACTTTGAACTCATGAATGTAGTACTTAGGTCTTTCAGACCGAAGTATAATTGCTTTCAAATGATTTGTGTCCCTTCTTTTTGCCTTACTTTTATAAATTCTTTACTTTCAAAATTATAAACAAATGTTGCAAGTATAGGTAATGACCTATGAGAACACAAAGATTTGACTGTGAATATAAGAAAATAATACCATTTGTATGTTTTTAAAGAAAATTATATATTTTTCACAAATAATAGGAATTTTTTTTAAAAAATTTGATCCTGTGGTTAATTTTCAAGAACAAAAAAGTAGGAAATGTAAGGTGAGTCCTGTTTAAACTAACCAAAACTGTGTAAGGTATGACAGGCATGAAAGGATCTGGCATCATCAATGATGCTCATAACTTATTTTTTTATATATTTTTAATAACTTTGGTCTGTTATCTGTTTATGTAAATATTTTTATTCACTTGATTTCCATAGAAGAGGAGAAAATTGGATTTTACTGTTACTCTTAATGGTTGTTGTCCTTTCTTGTAAGGGGAGTCACATGATTTAAAAAGTGCCACTAAGTTAACAATTGTTAAACAATATTGAAATTTTTTATCATTCCTAATTTTGTGAAAGTTTAAGACACCACAGGCCAATTTTCAAAAAGATTCTTTGAGATGTTCTTTATTAAACTCAGTTTTTACTGGATGGTTGAATGATCAAAACATAAGGTGTGTCACATGGAATTGCCCTTATGATGACTTGTGACCAAGGATCACTAAGCATTCAAGCGTATAAAAATCACGGGATTACGCTTGAAAAGCTATATTTTAAGTTAGGTGTTATGCGACCATTTAGTATGAACAACATTTTTCCTTTATCGAAAAAAAGAACAAAATTGGTTTTAGTGACGTCCTCTCATACACTTCAATTTTCTTTCGTATTAACAAAAATTCAACGAATACGTTAGAGTGATGTCCGGGTGAATTTTTTTTATAGATAAGAGATCCCTAATTTCGGAGTCGACTTTTGAAACGATCCGTATCCCGCAACATATTTCTTTTGTAGCAAAAGCTCGTACATAATAATGGTAAGCAAATATTTGCACAATTTGATCCACCTCATCCAATAAAGTCTGTTCGGAATGCATTATTAAAATACCCGCTTTCTCATAGTGAGCACGGCATAGCTGATACAAATGTTATAAATAAAATGTTTGAGCATGACACTTGAAACGGGCACAAAAAATTAATTTAAAAACGAATTATTTACTTAAACGGTAAGCAACGGCAACAGAATGTCTCATCCATGCAAACCCACTTAAATTTCCCGAAGAACAACACTACGAAACAAAAAAATAAAACCAGATGTGACAACGCCATTTTTTTTCGATCATCACAAAAGACATGGATAATGAATATAAAATATTATTAACATTCAGTCAAAGTTTGTTCGTAAAACAAAAAAGATCCCGGTCAATATTAACCGAACTTAGATCAGATTTTGTTAAAAAAAATAAAATGTGCACGCTTCTATTTCTAAATCGGAAAATAAAACTAAAAAGCAAAATCAATAGTTTCAGTGTGAAAACATTAAAATCAAAATGATTATCTTTATTTTCCAATCCGAAGAGATTGCGTTTTATTAAAAAAAAAAAATAGAAATTTGCAAGACCTTGACGCCATTAACTTCTTTCGGCGTGTATCTCTTTTTCAGTGTATAAATAATAAATAATACATAACCAAATTACAATCATGAATAATGTGAATTGATTTATACTGATAATGGTAGAAGAAGGTATTTATTACTACCACTATTCTTCTTCAAAATGTAATTCGATATTAATGAGGATGAAATATGTATGTGGAGAATGGTATAGCTGTTAAAGAAAAAAATACTTTTTGGGAAAGGAAAGAAACTATCAAACAATAAAAATCCTAATACACGTAAAAGAGAGGTTATAATTCTGGAGTAAATAATATGAGGATTTGTTGATGGATTCATTGATGAAATATAATCAGGAGTTAGGATCTGCCATCAACAAAACCATTTATGAAGCCTCAAATAGAAAAAGTTTTAATTTTACTAATTCTAAATCTAAAATTCCTAAGGGACAACAAAGTGGTGTTGTTTATAAAGTTAATTGTGATAACTGTGATACAGCATATATTGGAGAAACAATACAAAAATTGGATATCCGTATGGGCCAACATAAATATGATTCTAGCAAAACAATTTATAACAACAATGTTTCTGCTCTAGCAAAACATTCGATAGACAAAAAACATATGTTTAAATTTGATGAAGTTGAAATTTTGATTAAAGAAATAAATAAAAATAAATTACGAATTCATGAGGTGTGCCAAATGATTAGAAATGAAGAATCAATATGTAATTTTAAAAATGACAAAAAAGACTTTTCTAATAACTATTATAATTTGATCAAAATGTTTTAAAAGTTTTATATGAATAATGAGCTCTAGTACTAGATTTTACAATTTTTTAATTTTAACGTAGTAACGTATGTTAAAATTATATTTTACTTTTTGTTTATTGTTTTTATAACATGTCAAATGCTTTTTTAATTTTTAATTTTTATATTATTGTTAATATATTATAATCCTGAACATGGGCCTAGCCCAAAATATATAGATTTTTTAATAATAAATTTATATTAATTCAAAAAACGGGTTTGATTGAGGATATACAAATAAAAAAATAATAAAAACCATTAAGTTAAGTTGCACTATTTTTTTTTTGTTTTTTTATATATAATTATATCTGTTACTAGATTTAAATGACCGTTTAAAAATACATAGCATAAGAGATTCCAAATTTCGAATTTGTCTATTTTTTGTGTGGTTTAAAAGTCCAAGCCGAGTGAGCACAAGTGGCAGCCGAAATAAAGACTCAGTCTTTTGTTATTATGTACTACGGTTTCTGTTTTTAGTAGAAACCAAATTTTGGCGCAAGTTTCTGGCGTAAAGAATTTTAGGGCGTTGGTGGCCTAACCAGTTTTGGTTTTTTTTGCATCCAAATTAAATTTAAAATTTTGGAACCAGTTTTGGGTTTTGGGTATTTTTTTTCGTAATTTTAAATAGGGCGTTGGCAAAGAGTTTGGTTGTACACTTTTTTGGATTCTAGATAAATATTTTTTGTTTGATTTGTTAAATAAACCAGTGCAGGTTTTTTTTGAAAACTTTTCTTTGATAAGGGGTTTTGGCTGGAATTGGTGAATTTTTAGGATGTACACAATTAGGCGACAGGGGTTCCCCAATACATATCGGGCAGAGCCCTGTTTTTTAATAAAAAAAAAGATGGCTTCAGTCCACAAAGAGGTGACACACCCTGAGCCGTGGACGGTGAACAACGGTCGGTCGACCCAGCGCTGACGGTTCCTCCAGACTGCAATTGGACGTGGGCCAGGCGATGGAAGAACCCGTGGAAAATGTGTTCCAGGGACTTCCACCACCTGAACCAGTGTTGAATAGGCGGGAGAGGAGGAGGAGGACTAGATGGCGATGGGCCAAGCGGACTATAAAAATTAGATTACGGCAGATGGAGCGGTTAAGGTACTTGGCCGAGGAGTTGGAGTTTCTCTCGGCCATGCATAGGTACGCGGAGGCGCTGGCGGAGGCGCTGGCGGAGGAGAATTCATCTCCCCGGTTAGAGAGCGACGAGAGTGAAGTCCCATGGTCGTGGACCGATCCGCAGGAAACCCCTTCGTCTGGCTGTAGTTTTTTAAATTTAAAAAAAAAAATTTTATGTAAAGAATTTAATTCTTTTTTCTTCCTATCCTGCACATAGAAGTGCAAAATTTTTATGTAAATAGCTTTTTATAAAACATATATTTTGTTTAGATTTTTTTGAAATAAAATACAATTTCTTTTAGATTTTTATATATGAATAAAACCTACGAATTTTGTTCAACAACAAAAATTGCAAACAGTTGCCTAAGGTTTCCAAAAAGCATATAATGAGCAACAACTTTGAGAAAATGAATATTTCATTAGCAGTTCAATTGTTAAGTAATACAGTATGCTGTGCTATTAAGACCGTGGAACAAACATGTCCAGAAATTTTAGGAGAACATTTTGATAATGCAAAATCAACAGCAAATTTTATTGAAAGGTTGAATAATATATTTGATTGCTTAAACTCGCGAAGTTTTCATCGAGAGCACCCTACGAAGCACCACATAGGAGAGAAAATGCCATCAATGATTATTTAAAAGATAGTTTGATTTATTTGAAAGATTTGAAAATTCTTTCTGAAAATGCAACTATATTAAATTTATCAGAAACTTACAAATAACGATTAAAGCGCAGTTAATGTTAAATAGACCATCTAAGCACCACTTATGAGGTGAGTATATATTAGCTGGTAACACCAACCAGGACGCCCTTGAAAACCTTTTTCCTAAGTTACTGGGTAAAGGTGGCTTTAACTACATGCCTATTTGCAATGTAATAGGAGTTCATTGTGCGAACATAATTGTTACAAAACTCATTTTCCAAAGCGAGTAGACTAATTGTAAGGCCGATGGTGTAAATATGATTGAACTAGAGTGGAATACCTTTAAGGATATGTAGAAAGAAAGTTTATTGTACGGAGAGCCAGAACATGAGAAAATGCCTGAAGAGTGCGAAATAATTTATCGAGGAGATAACTAGATTGTCATTATGAAAACAAATGCTGTAACTTAATTGTGCCTTCTAGTATGCCAGTGCGGTTATGCAAGTAAACAAAAGCACCACCTGACAAAACATCTAAAAATTTCTTCCATCGAAGGTCATGGTCCTAGGGAAGGTCATGGTCCAAGGATAATAAGTAATAAATAATAATTAATAATAAATAATAAGCCATATATCGTGAAGTTGTCTTTGGTGTTTTGTATTATCATTTGATAACTTTGTATTATCATTTAATAAATATTCTAACGTTAAAAGTGAGTCATGAGGTCATGGTCCAAGAATAATAAGTAATAAATAATAATTAATAATAAATAATATAATAAATAATAATATTAACATGAATAAAGTTTTTTGTATGGGAGCGCCCCTAAGGGTTTGCAGATGGGGTGTGGATGACTTCATGATTGCTCTCCTCTTCTAAAATTGTTGCATCAATATCCGCTTCAAAAATTTGTTCACCTCTCAGAATGCAGATATTATGAAGGACTGCTGTAGCTATTGTTATGGCTTCAACTTTATCCAACTTGACTCTTGATTTAGATCCAACTGCTGCAAAACGTCGCTTCCACACACCAAATGTCCTTTCAACCACATTTCTTGTTCTTATTTGACTTTCGTTATATAATTTTTCAGGTTGGAGCCGCGGGGTTCTTAGCGGTGTCATCATTTCAGCATTTTCCCCACCTGTGGCAGAGATTATAAAAAGCTAGAATATCTCACAAAACACCGAAGACAACTTCATGATATATGGCGGAAGCCTGCCGCATATTCATGCATAGAGTGCAAAATTACCTTCAAGACGGAAGCAAACCTAGATAGCCACCAGGTGGATACACATAAAAAAATGTAAGTTAATATTATTAAACAGAAAAATTTTTATAATAATTTAAACTTTATATTTCAGAAAAAATATGTATGCCAGTGCGGTTATGCAAGTAAACAAAAGCACAACCTGACAAAACATCTAAAAATTTCTTCCATCGAAGGTCATGGTCCAAGGATAATAAGTAATAATTAATAATTAATAATAAATAGTAAGACATATATCTTGAAGTTATCTTTGGTGTTTTGTATTATCATTTGATAACTTTGTATTATCATTTAATAAATATTCTAACGTTAAAAGTGAGTCATGAGGTCATGGTCCAAGGATAATAAGTAATAAATAATTAGGAGTCATTTTGGGCCTGTTACAGCCAATTTATGCAAAATGTGGATTTTTCCACTTATGTATTAATTATACGGTATAATTTCACTTTGGGTGAAATATTACGATCAAAAAAATATTAGGACTTTGTCATACATTTGCCACATCTAGGAGTCACTTTGGGCCTTGTCATACATTTGCCACATCTAGGAGTCACTTTGGGCCAGTTACAATACCTACAATACCCTGTCCGCGTAAAGCTATTGTACCTTACAATTGTGCCTTTGTTAATCTTATTTCTAAGTGAGTACAATACCTACAATACCCTGTCCGCGTAAAGCTATTGTGGGGCTATCAATCGGGCCTTACAAAAGCTTTACGTGGACAGGGTATAATTACCGTATAAGGTTCTTTATCTTTACTTAATAATGGGGCATATTCGTCAGAGACGAAAGTACCCCACATCGTAGCGCTTATAAGGAGTACAATAAGGAGTACAATACCTACAATACCTTGTCCACGTAAAGCTATTGTAAGGCACAATTGTAAGGTACCTTAGGTGGCTGTAAGGTACCGTAAGGTGGCTTATAAAGCCTTAGTACCCCACATCGTATACGGTAATTATACCCTGTCCGCGTAAAGCTATTGTAAGGCCCGATTGATAGCTCTACAATAGCTTTATAAGCCAATGGCCATTGATAGCCCTACAATAGCTTTACGCGGACAGGGTATTGTACCCACTTAGAAATAAGATTAACGAAGAAATAATTGTTAATCTTATTTCTAAGTGGGTACAATACCTACAATACCCTGTCCGCGTAAAGTATTGTAGGTAAAAAAATATTAGGACCTTGTCATACATTTGCCACATCTAGGAGTCACTTTGGGCCAGTTACCAGTAGGTAACAGTAGTACCTTACAATTGTGCCTTTGTATTGTACTCCTTGTACTCCTTACAATAGCTTTACCCTGTCCGCGTAAAGCTATTGTAAGGCTATCAATGGTATCAATGGTATCAATGGCTATCAATGGACGAATATGCCCCATTATTAAGTAATACGGTTAAGTATACGGTAATTATACCCTGTCCGCGTAAAGCTATTGTAAGGCCCGATTGATAGCCCTACAATAGCTTCATAAGCCAATTGGCCGTTGATAGCCCTACTTAGAACCGAAAATACATACCGAAAATAATTCAATAGCAATTTCTTTGATTTGTTCTTCAGAGTTATCAACAATAAACGAATTCAATCGAACAAGTCTTGCTTCCAAATGTTAACAGTGTTAACGAAGTTGGCAAATTAATACGGAATTTTGTATCATATTTATTGGAAATATTACAAATCAGGTATTTCTTTATCAAGCTGTCCACAATATTAATAAGTCCGTCCGTCTGCCTAATATATGTTCAACTCAAAAATAAATTGATTTTGTTAAAATCAAGTCAAATCAGTTTGGGATGATATGGGTGTTCCTGACTTTGATTATTAGCAAAGGAAAACCACCGAATCATTAATTTAACGATCAAACAGCTAATTGTAAATTTTAAAGGATAATTAGAAGATTAAATGACTGGAAATACTTCATCTACATTGGATTTAGTGTGTTGTAAACAGGAAACGAGGAAGAAAAAACTCCA
>OY856188.1:188529191-188823627 GCA_963693315.1 Diogma glabrata | reverse complement strand
TGTCGCATTTTGATGAGTTTGGATATATGGGAATAAGGTTTTGGATAATTAAAGATTGGGAAATGGAATTGGAGGAACCAGGAACCTTACACTTGTGTATTATTTTAAACTTATACTAGTTTGGACAAAAAAAACTGTAACTTAATACCAGTTTCCAAAAAAAAACCAAATTAATACTAGTTTGGCGAAAAATGGTAAATGATTATTTGCTTTGTAGAAAGCCCAAATTAGTAGTTGGCTAGTGAAAACCGGTACAATGTGATTTGTTTTGTAGAAATTATAAATTAATACTAGTTCTATGAAAAAAGCTTTAAACTACTACTTGTTTCATAATAAATTAATATTTAACTAGTGAAAACCTGTACCATATGATTAGTTTTGTAGAGTTTAAAAATTAATACTAGTTCAAGGAAAAAGAACTTTAAACTACTACTTGTTTCATAACCAATTAATATTTGGCTAGTGAAAACCTGTACCATATGGTTGGTTTTGTAGAATTTAAAAATTAATACTAGATCAAGGAAAAAAACTTTAAACTACTACTTGTTTCATAATAAATTAATATTTAGCTAGTGAAAACCTGTGCATCAGGATTTGTTTTGTAGAAATTATAAATTAATACTAGTTCAATAAAAAAAAAAAACTTTAAACTACTACTTGTGTCATAGTGAATCTAACTTAATATTTGCTAGTGTAAAATGTACAATCTAAACATGTACACATGTACACATGTACACATAATGGAATTTTTATTAATTTAATTTTAATTTAATTTAATTTTATTTAAACATTAATTAAAACATGTACACATACTGGAATTTTTATATTCTTATTTGCAATTCAAGGACATTTTTCCATGTAAAAATGACAAAAACACATAATATGTCTTCGATTATAATGATATAAATGTTGAAGCTTTTATAGATGGATAAATAATCAATAAAAAATTGAATTTTTTTCAGTTTTATTAAGTTTTTTGGTCTAAAACTTTTAGAAACAAGTATCGACATTTATATTTTCTTACCATAAAATATATATTTGTTATGCTGACCATCTCATAAGTAAAACTATCCTAAAAAAACAAACAAAATCTACCTCTGCGGCGTCCTTGCGTACAACTAGTGAAAATCTGAACCAAAGAAAATTTTTAGCTGGCACAATGCACATAAAACAACATTAAAACAATAAAAAAATTAAATATAAACGAAAACGGAAACAAAAGAAGTGTAGCGACTAGTTTATTAGGGTTCCGTTTTTTATACGGAACACTATTGGTGAGAGTACAACGTGTTTTTCACATTATTTCGATTATCTCGTGAACCATTAATCCGATGAACTTAAAATTTGAGGTGCTTATAAAACTAACCTATCCACACAAGATGGCGGGTTAAAAAATAAATAAAGTTGTGTTCGTTTGTTTTAAGGAGGTACGATGTAAAGCCTTTGAAAACATACATTTTTTTAGCGAGACGAGTAGGGTATCATATGAAAGGGCTTCATTTCAGCATTTTTTAAAATATATTTTGGAATTTTGCATCTCACCATTTTTTGTATAATTTTGAAAAATGACGTTTTCGGGATGTTTTATTGCCCCGATTAACTCCGACCCTACTTCATCGAAAATCTTGAAATATATTTGGAATGATAGAAAATTGAGGAGGTTTTTAATGAAAAATATAGAAAAGTGGCAGACACTCATAACTATATTTATTAAAGGGGTGGGAATGTTAAGGGGTAAAAACATCATTTAAAACCAGGTCATGTGGGGTGTCATTTGAAAGAGCACTTGATTTTAGAAATATTGCCATTTTTTTTAGAATTTTGCAATGCATGGTTTTTGAATTATTATCAATAAAGTGACACAAAAAGTTGGTCCCCCCCCTTGCATTTCGAGCCTAATTAACAGAAAAATTTGAAAAAATTCACAGAGACAGGAAGTTTGATAAACTCTGAACGAAAAATATAGCGAACCCTCAAATAAATATATTTTCGTGTTTTTAAGGGATTGGGGTGGGGAAGGGTGAAAAAAAACTTTTTTGACCCAAGCGAGTGGGGTGTCATTTGAAAGAAGACCAAATTTCAGACACTTTGCAATTTTTTTTAGAATTTTGTGGTACACAGTTTTGAGTTATTCTAAAAAATGTGCACATTCCAGACCGTTCCCCCCCCCTACGTTTCGACACTGATTGACAGAAAAAATTGAAAAAATTCATAGAGACAGGAAATTTGCTATATTTTGAACGAAAATTATAGCGAACTCTCAAATAATTATATTTCTGTGTATTTAGGGGATGGGTGTAAAGGGGGTAAAAAAAAACTTTTTTGACCCAAGCGAGTGGGGTATCATTTGAAAGAGCAGCAAATTTCCAACACGTTGCAATTTTTTTTAGAATTTTGCGGTACACCGTTTTTGAGTTATTCTAAAAAATGTGCACATTCCAGACCGTTCCCCCCCCCCTACGTTTTGACACCGATTGACAGAAAAAATTGAAAAAATTCATAGAGACAGGAAATTTGCTATATTTTGAACGAAAATTATAGCGAACTCTCAAATAATTATATTTCTGTGTGTTTAGGGGACGGGTGTAAGGAGGGTAAAAAAAAACTTTTTTTGACCCAAGCGAGTGGGGTGTCATTTGAAAGAACACCAAATTTCTAACACGTTGCAATTTTTTTTAGAATTTTGCGGTACACCGTTTTTGAGTTATTCTAAAAAATGTGCACATTCCAGACCGTTCCCCCCCCCTACGTTTCGACACCGATTGACAGAAAAAATTGAAAAAATTCATAGAGACAGGAAATTTGCTATATTTTGAACGAAAATTATAGCGAACTCTCAAATAATTATATTTCTGTGTGTTTAGGGGACGGGTGTAAAGAGGGTAAAAAAAAACTTTTTTTGACCCAAGCGAGTGGGGTGTCATTTGAAAGAACACCAAATTTCCAACACGTTGCAATTTTTTTAGAATTTTGCGGTACACCGTTTTTGAGTTATTCTAAAAAATGTGCACATTCCAGACCGTTCCCCCCCCCTACGTTTCGACACTGATTGACAGAAAAAATTGAAAAAATTCATAGAGACAGGAAATTTGCTATATTTTGAACGAAAATTATAGCGAACTCTCAAATAATTATATTTCTGTTTATTTAGGGGATGGGTGTAAAGAGGGTAAAAAAAACCTTTTTTTGACCCAAGCGAGTGGGGTATCATTTGAAAGAACACCAAATTTCCAACACGTTGCAATCTTTTTTAGAATTTTGCGGTACACCGTTTTTGAGTTATTCTAAAAAATGTGCAAGTTCCAGACCGTTCCCCCCCTACGTTTCGACACCGATTGACAGAAAAAATTGAAAAAATTCATAGAGACAGAAAATTTGCTATATTTTGAACGAAAATTATAGCGAACTCTCAAATAATTATATTTCTGTGTATTTAGGGGATGGGTGTAAAGGGGGTAAAAAAAAACTTTTTTTGACCCAAGCGAGTGTGGTATCATTTGAAAGAGCAGCAAATTTCCAACACGTTGCATTTTTTTTAGAATTTTCTGGTACACAGTTTTTGAGTTATTCTAAAAAACGTGCAAATTCCAGACCGTTCCCCCCCCTACGTTTCGACACTGATTGACAGAAAAAATTGAAAAAATTCATAGAGACAGGAAATTGGCTATATTTTGAACGAATATTATAGCGAACTCTCAAATAATTATATTTCTGTTTATTTAGGGGATGGGTGTAAAGAGGGTAAAAAAAAACTTTTTTTGACCCAAGCGAGTGGGGTATCATTTGAAAGAATACCAAATTTCCAACACGTTGCAATTTTTTAGAATTTTGCGGTACACCGTTTTTGAGTTATTCTAAAAAATGTGTACATTCCAGACCGTTCCCCCCCCCCTACGTTTCGACACCGATTGACAGAAAAAATTGAAAAAATTCATAGAGACAGGAAATTTGCTATATTTTCAACGAAAATTATAGCGAACTCTCAAAAAATTATATTTCTGTGTGTTAAGGGACGGGTGTAAGGGGGTTAAAAAAACTTTTTTTGACCCAAACGAGTGGGGTATCATTTGAAAGAGCACCAAATTTCCAAAATATTGAAACTTTTTTTAGAATTTTCCGGTACACCGTTTTTGAGTTATTCTAAAAAATGTGCAAGTTCCTGACCGTTCCCCCCCCTACGTTTCGACACTGATTGACAGAAAAAATTGAAAAAAATTCATGGAGACAGGAAGTTTGCTATATTTTGAACGAAAATTATAGCGAACTCTCAAATAATTATATTTCTGTGTGTTTAGGGGATGGGTGTGGGGAGTGCAAAAAAACTTTTTTTGGAACCAAACGAATGGGGTGTCATTTGAAAGAACACTTAATTTAAGAAACATTGCAACATTTTTTAGAATTCTGCGATGCACAGTTTTTTAGTTATTGATGAAAAAAAAGTTATTTTAAGTGTATGTATACCACCCTATATTTCGACGCTGATTTATAGAACAAATATTCCCAATTTAGACCGTTAAAATACTGGTTAAATCTTTCTTTAGCTAACATAAACAGCTATGGATAAGATTTAACCTCAAGTAACATTTTTGATCAATGTAGATGTGATTGACATTTACTATAGACGTTTACGATTAAACATTTATTCTGTTATGCGTCCATAGTCTGGCGATATAAAGACTTTACAACATAACTTTATGTCATTTATTTTTGATATTGTGTTCTTTTACATTCACGGAACCCTTGGCGAGCGAATTTTATTCGCACTTGTCCGACTTTTTTTATAGATGTGGATATTCACTTTTCATTTTTATATAATCAGATCTTGTTTTAACTTTGAATAAATTAGACCATATCTTTTTAAATGTGAAAAGATCACATGGTTTTGTCTTTTTTCAAATTGGAAAAATAAATAATATTAATTAACTTAAAATCATTAATTGTTTTGGAATTAAAGAAAAGGAAACAAACTGGGACATTATAACATTGGATGTTATCCAATATTGAAAAGATATCAAGAATATTATACTTTGAGTATGTCAAGATTAACAACAAGTCTAATTTAAAAGTCGAAGTATAAAGAAAAAATCTGGATATTTAAATGTGTTGTACTGCAGATTGATTTCCTGAGGAACACACACGACGTACAAGACGATAAGAGCTATCAACATTTAAGTTAAGTTTTTTTTATTTTTATATATTTATTAGATATTTTTTCTCAATGTTAGGCTAGTGAGTCCAAACAAAAGATTCCTGACCACGGATTCGTTGTTGAGGATAAATCGTTATCCCGTGCGTTTGATTTTTGTATTTTTGAGTATATTTTTTTTGATTAAAGTTTGAAAGTCAAATTTCCTACAAATTGTTTGGCCGTGCTTTCTGGCACAAGATGAATAAAAATATATTTTTTCCTACAAATGGAAATGTTTTTGTTTAAACAAATCAATTTTTTATTTTAACATCTAAGTTAGGGGAAAGTGGGGTATAACGGGCCCAGCGAGTTATATGGGCCCTACTTATATTTACTATGATCCGAAATGCCACCTATATGTGACTAGCATCAATCAAATCTGTAATAAATATACGGCAGAGGGCATACATATTCGTGAGGGCACATTAGGTACATACAAATTTATTTGACATCTAGTTTTCACCATGACTCTGATGTAAAAAAATATGGTAATAAAGTACGTGTTTTAGGTAGATTTCATATAAAAATCTACCTATTGGTATGTGCTTCATCTCGGAATTTCGGAAAAATTTTGGTGCCAAACGACTATATATGATAAGCGGAGACGGAAAATCAAAATGAAAAAAAAATTTATATATATATATATATATATATATAACGATATGAGATATAACGGAATTTGGCGGCACTCTCACGGTCGCATTTTTCGACCTACACGAAAATAATTTTTTGTATGTGTTCCGGCAAATAATGTCTTGGACAAGTTCGTGAACTGGCCATATCCGGGTACCAGTTAAGCGGCTAGAGCCTAAAATGTCGAATAATCTAGGGCGCTATAACTTCCGTTTGAATCATAATATTTTGATAAAATTTATAAATATTGAATATTTGAACATATTTCTATCATTTTTATCCAGATGACCACTTTGGCGTTTCAGGTTCCTCAAAAATCAGCTGTTTCAAAAATTTGCTAAACTTTGCTGCCCTTGATCTAGCTGAAATGGCCAAGCTCATAGTTGAAAACTTTTTTTCACGTACTTAAAATATAAATCTTTCCAAAATTTTCAAAAATAATAGTTTAAATCTAACGGTTGAGACCCTACGGCTGTTGAAATAAAAAAAAACGCAAAAGGCAATGCTTTCATCATGTTTCAGTTTATGTTATTTAAATTCATCTTAGCTTTTAAACATACTTTTCAACTATAGCCTCAAAAAATTTCAGCTTTCTAACCCAAAAGGTTCCATTTTTATAAGCATTATAATGCAACCCTTACAAGAAAAATATCAACCCATTTAATACCATAGAAAAATTATCAAAATCTCTTTTGTTTTTATTTTTTTTTACTAAGTAACCGTTTGAAAAAAGATTAAATAAGAACAAAAAAACACAACAACAAAAGATGATTTTGAAATAAAATTGTTTGATAATGTTATAAATTATGTGTGATGGTATAATTGTAGTTGTGACGTAGTTCATTTGATCTTTGGTGGATTTAATATGTTATTAAAAGTAGTTTAAACCAACTTAAATAAAACTGTTCCGAAATTGTATTGATGGAGTTAGTTCGGATAATGTATTTAATTTGGTTCGATAATTTTTTTGAATTATTCTGTTTCTACTTATATTTTTTATTTAAACTAATCTGACTTATCTAATTTTATTTGGACACAAAACCGTCTGACCCCGAAATCTACCTATTTCTAGCGGATATACCTGCCGCTGGGATTTTTATTTTAAAATCGATTTTATGTGAAAAAACATAATAATAAACCATTAAACCCGGATATTCAGCACACATTTTGAACATCGAAATTGTTCGCTACAATTTGTTGTTAAAAACAAAATAGATATTAAAAGAGGTAATATGTCATGGGTGGGTAAAATGGGCCTAGGCCTATTTTGCCTCACTCTATTTTTAAATTGGAGAATAAAATTTTAAATAATGAATACCTACTTTAAAATGCCTAGGCTTTATAAGAGAAAGACACAAAGGATATCTTAGGATGCCGGGAAAATGTTACAAGCAATTACAGCTGTGTCAAAAAACTCCATGAGGTTCGAAAAGTGCAAGTAAACATTTTAAAGTTCCTCGGTCCACATAGCAAAGACGGATTAAATTGACCATACCGATGCATTTTTTTTTTATTGGAGTGCTATGAGACTTACAGTTCAAGTAGAACTGCGATCTGAAGGTCTATTGTGCTTACCCTGATTGTGTTATTAGTCAGTCGTCTGTGCCGTTACTGGTTGTGTTCTGTCATCCAAGTTGAGACTTTTAATAAAATTAATTAGCTCAATTGGAGTGACGTTTTGTGGTAATGGTGTTAGTCTTCTATGACCAAGTTGGCTGTATCTCTGCCAAGAGAGTTCAGGACAGCTGCGGATGACGTGTTACATAGTTTCTACGTCCGAGTAGCAGAATCTACACCTGTCGGAAACAACAAGGCCCATTTTGTTAAGATGATGGCTTAAAAAGGACCATGTCCAGTAACGCACCACGTTAAAATTCTTAGAGACTCTCTGTTTAAGTCGAACGTTTTTAAATGTGAAACAGGGAGGTTACCTAGAAACTTCTTGGAGTGTACCAGTCCCTCTCTGCGTCTCCATAATTTTATTTTTTATTTTTTTTTTATTTATATATTTATTTAGATATCATATCCATTTTTTTACTTAAAATTTACAAAAATACTTAAATTTAATATAAAAAATATTTTATAAACAAAAGCTTAGTACTGAAACTACAATAAATATTTTTGTTTACAATAATCTTTAACTTTTCGCTTAAATTTTAATAAGGACGTTTCATTTTTTATTTCATTTGGTAATTCATTATATAAAATTAGCCCCTTATGCATCAACATGTTTTGCATTTTGTTCCTGTTCTCATGTTTGGATTGTGCTTTTGATCGAACTCTTGACCATTCCGAAGCATGGTTCCGGTCCAAAAAACTTTTTATTTGCACCTTGCTTTGCTAAAGCATCAGCGATAGCATTTCTTTGTATTCCTGTGTGGCTAGGTGCCCACACAAGTGTTAGTATATTATTGCAGGAGATTTTTAATAGATTTTGGTAGCATTCCCATACCAGTTTTGAATCAAAGCGCGTAGATTTTAGTGCCAAGAGTGCTGCTTGGCTGTCAGAGATAATATATATTTCAATATTTTGGTATTTTCTTTCAGCACATAGCAAAGCGCAACTGCTAAGGGCAAAAATTTCGGCTTGAAATATAGTTGTTGTGGTGCCTAAGGCAATCGTTTGTTTTGTTTTAGGACAAAATACTCCAGCTCCCGTGCCCATATTGGTTCGAGAACCATCTGTGTATCAGATGCTGGCGTTATGTGGCAGTGAACGTATGTAGCTTTTAATACGATCTCTGGCCAATATCTTGACATCAAAGTGCCTGTCTAAATCTATTGTTTTTGGCATACAATCCGAAATATGGTATGTATGCAGTTCAGCTTGTAATTCAGAAAGGATTTTAAGGTGTCCCGTTAGATTACTCGGCTTAAACCCTCCTAAGCTGAAGTCTATGAACGCTCAACACCGCTACAGATTTAACATGTAGGTGCAATAGAGAAAGCTTTAGAAGAATTTAGAAGAATCTCCATTGCTGATGTTGGCGTGGTTTTGAAAGGACCTGTGGCACTAAAACACACAAGCCTTTGTATTTTTGTAAACATATTTTGAGCAGTTATTTGGCGCGTTTTAGGCCAAAGCTGCATATGTTAGAATTGGTTTTATAATACTTTGGTGCAACCAAAGTATCATTTTTGGGCTAAGACCCCATGTTTTCCCAAACAGGTTTCTTGAAGAAAATTTTGTTTGCCTTATCGGAGATATATTTCAGGTGCGAGATCCAGGTTAGTTTGCTATCCAGGATCACACCCAAATATCTAACCTCTTTTGATGTTTGTATTGGATCGATGCATATTTAAGACAATACTAAACTGTGTTTACTGCAGACCAAGAATCCGAAATACTAAAACATATACTGGATCTTGAGCAACGATTTTTCGGAGTAACCACCTGAGAGCTTTGGCATTTGATTTGGCGGAGAAAAATGATGTTGTCCATCCTTTTGATAAAGCTATGGGACTAGCGGGAAAAGATTGGCTAGCGGGATTTCGAGAACGGCACCTAAATATTACATTGCGCACTCCCAAAGCAACATCTCTTGCCCGAGCGCAAGGTTTCTATAGCCCTGTTGTAGATAGATTTTTTGAGTTATTGAAAAAAGTAGTGGATGCAGAACTATTCCAATCTAATCGAATTTATAATGTCGATGAAACTGGCATTTCACCTGTAAGGATTAACCATAAATATTTGATTACTTTTTAAACTAATCTTCTTCTATATTAATAAAACAAAGTGTTTGTCTGTCTGCGTGCGCTCTCCAGCAAAATCTGTAGCACACAGGAGTTTGAAAATTTGTCAGGAGAAGGCCATTAACAGGTACTAATGCACCTCGGAGCCGAAATGTATGCCTAAATGTATATTATATTTTATACTTGGGCTTTATTCAAGTTTCACTCAGTTATCTTTGATCGATTTTTTTCCGCAAAACAGAATTACCATTCAAATGGAAAATTAAAGTATAATGTGACAAACAAATTCATTTAGATGAAAATTATATACATTTATATATTTATTATATACATACAATTATATGCATCCAATACATTACGTTGCAACAAATATTTCTAATTTACAACAAACATGTTCTTGGTATATTACATTACAACAAACATGTTCTTGGTATATACATATGCCTGAACAAAATGCCTGAACTTATGCCCGAACAAAAAACAGAAAATGGACTTGGTTCACTTGTATTCTGAGCCCCCCATGTATGTTATACATGTTCAAAATATAGAAAATGGGCGTTTCTTTTCCTCTTTTTAGAAACATTGATGCAGCAAGTTTTTGCAATGGAATGGAACCTTTGTTTTGAAGAATAGGATTATGAACAATAATATCAAAGCTACAGGTTGAAAGTGTTTTACTTATTAAGAAAAATATTATTAAATATTAATTTCAAAATATTAAATATTAATTTCAAAAACAAACAATGTAGGTTATTTGAAGAAATCGGTAAAATATATGCAAATATGTCAACAAATGAAGTGATTTGACTGGTTTTAGGTTAGTATATAAGTCTGGATTTATAAATGATATTATTCTTATTATTATTTTTATATTATACTACAAATTAGTCTTATTATTATATTGGTCCAATTTTTTTTTTAAACTCTACCAGAAATGTCGAAATAAGACGATGGCCATAAATCGATAAAACCCAAAAAACGAAAACCTTCACTAAAAATGCTGTCATTCTTAGACCGGTTTTTCGATTAGTATCAAACATCAGCGCTATGCAAATTTAGTCTGCTCTTCAAAGTTTTATTTCAGTGACATGCTCCATTACTAATAAAAACACACAGAGCGCATGTAGAGCATTGGAAATAATTGGTAAAATATATTTGAAAATTCAAATTGACTTTATTTAAGATCAGCAAATAATCTGGATAGATTGATAAATGAAACTAGTCAATATGAAATGGTACGATAAAACAGTAAATTTTGGTGCGGTGTGCCTATTTTGTATCGCAAGTATGACGGTTCCAGAGTAAGTCATTGACAACTGTAACACCCAATAAACGAATGTTTTGACATTCACCTAATTTTTTGCGACACATATTAGGCCGATTAACGCGAAAAATTGAAAGTGTTTAATTTAAACTCTCCGAAATTTTTTACCAATAACTGTGAAATGTTGACCTTCCGTTGAATTTTCAAACTATCTGGATTGATCAGCTAGAACGCTAATGATCTCTGTTATTCATATTTCCCATATGGAAAAATTAAAATAGGCTCCTTCTATTCTCATTACGACTCTTTGAAATTATTCATACTAATTCAACAAAATGTACGCACACAAACTTTTTTATAGGCGTAGCAACGTACGCCGGGTCCTGCTAGTAGTTAATAAACATTTAAAAAAAAATTAAATTGGTTAAATAAATTAAAATAATGATGATAAATAAATATATTTAATAAATTAAAATCAATGCCAAACTGCAAAAACAGTTTATTATTACAATAAAATAAAAATACAATTCTTTCAAATTCTGAAATTTGTGTTTCGAAAACTTTAAATAATTGTTATTTCTTCTAAATCCAGATTGTTTTGTGTTGTCGTTAAGTTTCGTTTACTAACGTTGCCTAATTATTATTTTTTCAATACATTTTAATACATTATTATACAGCAATTATCACTTAAAAATGTTGCAATGTTTTATGATACAAGCCTTGCATCGCGGCATATATGGTACAACGTATATCACATTATGATTAACATCTTGCGTCTAAAAATAAATCGATGCAGTTATAATCAAATAAGCATCAAGCTTTGCACAAAAAAAAACTCGTCCTGTTGAAGTTTGTTGAAACGCAAAAACTACAATAGAAACAACACAAAAACATACCTATCTCTCTCTCCTTGATCTATATTTCGTATCGTTTCACAGTTTATTAACTAGAGCGCCCTGTTTTACTGTGCACTTTTGTACAACGCAGGACCGGCCCTGTGCCTAGCGAAAAAACAAAAAAATCTACGACTGAAGATCTAACATTGCTAAGAACAGATTCAAACAAAAAGTTTTAACTAACATGGATAAAATAAATAATTGTATATCAGCATATAACTTTGAATTCAATGATCGAAGAAATAAACCATCGAACATTAGAAAAAAGTAATTTAGGACAAAATGCTATACAAGTATTATGTCTAGCTACAGATTTTCCCTTTATTTTTGACCGGTATTATGATCAAGCTCACCAATGGAAAGCTGTTCTTAGTGTTATTGATATAATAATACATTTATTTCGCCATGAATTAATTGATAATGACATAAAACATCTACAGTTTAATAAGTTTTCATTTAGAATCTATTGAGACTACGTTCAAAAAAGATTTGACCCCAAAACATTTTCTTCTGCATTATCCCACTGTCATCAGGCAAATGGGTCCTGTTATTCATTTATGGACAATGCGGTACGAAGGCAAAAATCGTTATTTTAAAAAACACAACAACAAATTTTATAAATATCTGTCAATCGTTTGCTAAAAGGCACCAACAAATGATGAGTATAACCTATGGGCAAATTCAACATTTAAAACACAAAGTCAAAAGCGAAAAAAAACATTATAAAATTCAAATATTAGTTCTAGTTGTCTTGATGGCTTCCTAGACTAATTTATAGTTTATCATATTTTATTAGCGATTTTAATTATAAGAAAGATGTTTGCATTTTGAAAGAAAAATTATCCCACGAAATAATTCATGCACTGAAAAAAACATGTCCTATTTCCAATCGAAATGCAATTGTCTCAACCTCACCGTGCGGTCACATATGGCGAATCAAACTACGAAATTACTTCAACAACTCTACAATTATAAATCGATGAAGTTGAGACAATCACACGAAATATTTCTGTGAAAATAAAATGTAGTTCAATTAATCTCAAATACTTAAACTTCAAAATGAAAAATTAATGATATAAGGCCAAAGAAAATTTTTTTTCAGGGAATTAGTTATTATCTTTATTCAACTACTGTTATATTGGATATAACACTTTATATTTTAAATAAACCTCATTCTGTTGTTAGGAAAATGTTATCGTGTAGTTGACCCAATCACAGTGAAATTGATTGTAAATAATTTTTCTTTGCATGAATCATCAACTGCCAACTTCAAGATGTGGTTGTCATGAACTTCAATTTTTTTTTCAGTGTGTGTATAAAATAATTGATATTCTTGAATGTAGTAATGTAGTGGCGCCATTCAGAAAGGAAAGGCAATAAACGTTGGTAGTCTCTCTTGTTAGAGATTAATATTAGCATACATTTGTTTCTTTTCTATATTAAATGCGTTACCCACTTTTATTTTATGTAACAAATGGGAACGGAAAACTGTTTATCAATCAAAAATGCTAATATTCAAAAATCTAATATTTGCATCTGTGCTAAGATGTGTTAAATACCATTTAATTATTTTTTTTTACAATTTCAAAGCAAATATAATTATAAAAGACATAACGCTTGTGTTATTGCAAAATTTATTTTCTACTTTTTAGTTCGTTTTTCAAAAAGTGTGTTTTTTAAATTTTTAAATTGTTTTTTATAGAGCGAATGATATACACTGGTCGTCGTGGTAAAAAGAAAAGATCTGGAAAATTATACGATCGGTATAGCAACGCATGTTTTGGAACTAAATATATAAAAGTGAAAAATATGTCGGAAACAGAAAAAGTTCTCACAATGTTAGTGCACCGGCTACTTCTGGTTTTTCATAATTATGCAATGCGTTTCAAATTAAAAATTTCTAAAGAAATTCCATACAAACAACAAATATATGAACGGTATTTAAATTAACATTGTGAAAAAGTGTGAAAACAGTTAAGTTTATGCAGTGTTATTGTTGTTGCTGATTACAAAAAATACAAAGACGTGGGGAACAGAGAGACAGAGATGAGGAAAAGAGTTAAGCAACTTTCAATTTTTTTATACACAATTTTAATGCTAAAAACTTTTTAATAAAAATACTTCAAATGCCTAGTATTATATTATCCTATTCTTTATTCTTATATTATTAAACCGTAAAAACCAAAAATTAGCAACAAAGGATCTCGA
This sequence comes from Diogma glabrata, assembly GCA_963693315.1. Taxonomy (NCBI): domain Eukaryota; kingdom Metazoa; phylum Arthropoda; class Insecta; order Diptera; family Cylindrotomidae; genus Diogma; species Diogma glabrata. The sequence goes on along the minus strand of OY856188.1, from coordinate 188,809,745 downwards.
ATTAAGCGATGCAAATTCTATTTTCGATCAAGAACAAGAAAGTTTGTTAATAGTTATTTACATATCGAAGGCTGAAAGTATGAAGTTTATAGAGAAAATCATGGCATGCTTAGTATAATTTTCAAAAAGTCTACCGAGTTTAAAAAATTTAAAAATTGATTTATACTACAATTTAGTTATTCGCTTCGCGTCGGGCTTCAATATGAACCGCAGGCCACAGACATATCACGAAAAGCCCAAATTTTATTTATATTACGCTATATAAATAAGAGTGGCGGGCCATTTGAGAGATTTTTTAAATTTTGTGATGTGAGCATGGAGCAAAGTGTCAAGTTAATCAAAGTAAAGATTAGTCAAGTTAATTAAAGTCTAATTGATGAGTTGGGAATTGGATCAAATGGCTCCTCAGGTTTATGATGGAGCTCCTGTTGTGTCTGGCCAGATTAATGGTGTACAAGCTCAAATTAAAAAAATCTACCAGTCTAACAAGCACTTTATATTCATTGCAATGCCCACATATTAAATTTAGTTTTATCTAAAAGTTTTATCTAAATCTAAAATCTGTCCAAAAATTGAATGAAACGAAGCAATTTTTCACCATTATGAGTAGTTTAGCAGCATTTTTTCTACATCATTAAACTTCTACATCATTAGAATTTTAAATTTTATTGAAAAAGAAAGAGTGAAATTTTTTATTTAATTATTGAGAGTCCAGATAATTGGGGTGAAAATACTACTATATTAGCACGTGGATATGTGCATTTTTTATCAGAATTCAAAACTATATTTATACTAAATATCTTTTGTGAAATATTTTCTTTTACGAATGTGTTATATAATATCTTACAAAAAAGTCTTTGGATATAAATTCTAGTTTGAAAGAAATAACGAATTGCAAAGAAAACTTAATAATAATGTAATATTTGATGCAATTGTTAAAAAAAACAATAGATGAGTATGGACAAGAGACTGTGCCACAAAAAAGAAATGAAGATAAATCTTATTTCAAAAAAATTTATGATCAAATATTTAATAAAATTATTAAGGAAATAGATGCATGGTATAAAGATTTAGCAAATATAAAATTTATTCATCTATTAAAAGTAAATTTTACTGCATTTTCAATTAAATTTCCTAGCGATTTATTAACTTCGTTAAAAGATACTTAAGGGTGTATCTATGCTATAAAAGCAAAAGTGTTTCTGATATAGCCAATACAATTATAGCTGCAAAATTAGAAGAAACGTTTTCAGAATTTTTACAACATTATCATCTAATAATGACAATTCCATCCACAACGGCAACAACTGAAAGAAGTTTTTCAACACTAAAAAGAATTAAAACTTTTAATAGAAGCACTATGTCAAATGATAGGCTCTCAGCGCTATCATTATTAACTATCGAAAAAGAACTTTTAATTCAATTACGACAAGATCCTTGTTTTAACTTTTTTGAAGGAGCTGTTGAACACTTCACCAAAAAAAGTCGAAGAATTAATTTAATATATAAAAAGTTGTAAATATTCTAATAAGAGTTTTCTCAGTGTATTAATAATTTAAAAAATAAATTACTGTGTGTTATATGATCTTTTTTTTAATAATTTAACTCTTTAGTGTTTCGCACACCCTGGGTAAATTGTCACGAGACGCCACTGGTAAACAAACAGTTTTCCATTATAACAAGATTAATTGTAAAAAAACTGTATGCCGCATAAAATTCAAAATTATATTTTGTGTAAAACAAAGCCATAGTTTTGTTTTTTTTTGCGAAAGAAAACAAGTAGTGTTTGATTTTGATTCGAGCCTCTAAATAATACGCTGAGACATCGACTAACAGAAATAAAAAACTTAAAAGTTTTTTTTATGAACAACAAAAAAAGAAACCTAAAATTGTTACCGAATTAAGAAGAGATATAGAAACGAACATTACAGAATTTTTATACAATGGATAAAACAGGGAATGGTCTATCTGACGGATAAAGCAAACCAGAATACGGTTTCAACTTGCAAATCACTACACATCGATTTTTCCCTGATTTTTGTTGCTTAATATATTAAATTTTAATATATTAAAATTTAAAAGACAGGGAAAGTTAGAGATATTCTCAGTCTAGGACCCATGTGGGATTTCTTTGGTTATTCACTCTTGTCATATCCTGGTAAAGAAACCAGTACCGGTTTCTTACAAACTTGGCGCCGAAACAGGAACAAAAATATAACGGTCGGCCGTTATATTGGTTGTATTTTTTATAGTTGAATAAAAATTGTTTGTTAATTAGCTGGTTTCTTTTTTCTCAATGTTTTTGCAAAATCGTTGGACACACTGGTGATTTACACCACATTGGTAGCAAAATGGAAATTTTGGAGCCGAAACCATGCGCGACTAAAGAAGTTTTATATATGAAGAGCATTGCTAATTTACGAAATCAAAAAACACTCAAAAGAATAGAAACCATGCTAAAGCTATATTTACTATTTCTTTGAACAGTAATGTAACGCAGGGAAACGCTACAGAAGAAGCGTGAAAGTTTTTGGCAAAATCCATTCAAGGCATTTTAGCCGAAGAAAATACTTTCCAGTCCAATACACATGAAGCAGATTGTGAAGTGACCAACGATAACATAGAAGAAGAGTGGCGTGATTTCAGCATTGTTGATTGGGCTAAAAATCTGAATGTAAGCAGGCTGCTGACGAAGAAGCAGAAAGCAGTAATGTTAATGGTTATCTATGTGTTAAACTGGCAAAAAAAATTGAAAATTGTACTGCCTTATTTTCCCTTGTTCTCCGACGTCATGCCTTCAGTAGTTGGTTATGGATCTAAAAGTCCAACTTCAGCACCAGTGGAGTCTGAATTTAACGATTTAAAGAATCGCATGCTTAAAAATCATACAAAACCAATTCGCACGGATCATTTTATAGCTGATAGTTGGAATGTGCCTTAGCGAGCACCCAGGATTATATTAATACACCTCTAGAAAACAATACTATTCAGTATGGGGATTCTATCAAAAAGGATAGTGATAGTAGTCCAAAAAATATTTTTATTATCAAAAATGAAAATGCTGTAAACGATGAAGAAATAGAAAACGTCGTTAAATTAAAAACAAAAAAAATATCGGATGTTTTAAAACATTTGACGAAGCTGAAGAACTGTAGTTTGAATTGAATTGGAGGAACAAAAATGCTACCAAAAGACCTCGAAGACACGAGGGTCCATGTCCGGAGTACGATCCAGCTTTGCCAAACATGTCCACGCTTCCAATCATAATAAGCGGAAACTTCTGTAAAAATATTAAGGACGAAAAAAAAACGTACATTGTAAAAAATGCATGTGCTTTTAATAGTACATGCCAAATTCTTGCTACAGCCCTAATAAACAAATACAACGCGTTAATATTTGAAGATAAGATTAGTCCTCTACATCGTTGCACAAACATATTAATTGAAAATGGTATGAAAAGTAAATTTTTTAAACAAAGAGCGCACATACTGAATGAACTACTCAACAATTCAGAGCAACGTGATATAATTTCATGAAGAAAATTCTATCAGAATTTCCATCATGCAAATTAATTTCCAAGTGTTTTAAATGCAAAAAGGAGGAAATAAAAACATCCGTTGTGTTGGACATAAAAAATGCAACCATAAAAACCATGGGTTTTACAAATTTGCTCCAGTCAATCCTCGATAATTTACTATAACTGCCAAAACACAATGCTGCAGTGCAAGAATGTTAACTACACAAGAATACGGACCAACCATTGTCGTTGACACAGATACGGGGGATGAAACATTAACAAAACTTCAAGACATACCCCAACTGGTCGAGTTTTCAAAGAATGCATATATTCTTGCAGATCATCTGAAATTAACCAAATTGGTCATTATATGGCGTACATTAAATTCTACGAATAGTGGATGATTTGGGATGGAGGTAGTAAAAATCAATCCGAAAATAAAAAATGTCGGATTGGAGCAAAAAATTTATGAACATTAATATATGTAATTAATAACAAATAAATTAATAGATTTGAAAACGTACATGAGTCATTCTCTTGAAACGTCTGATTAGCCGTCCCATGTCTACAGCAACCATAAAATAATATTTCAAGAACTAATTTTTTTTGTATGTATTTAGCATCCTCCAATGGATCATTTATTATTATTGAAAGTATAAGATAAATAGTGGGATGCCATTACCATCCGCTGTCCCTCAGCAGAACTTTTGTCTTTCATGACATATCCTATACTGCATAAAATTTTAAATTGAATTTAAAATATATATTTTTTTAAAGTTTTAAATCTTTTAAATCCCAAAAAATGTAGCCTTTTCTTTAAAATGCATTTAAAAAATATTCCTTCTCTTTTTTAACTTGTCACTTGCATTTTGTGTTATTACCATCCAATAGTTTTTATAGCCTGTAATGGCCACTGGATGGCGCTACACTCAGAAAAAAAAGTCATGCTAAAAATTCAAGTACTCGAGATTTGACATTAGTATTTTAAAAATGCTTAGTTATGGTATAAATATTCTTAAACTTTGCAACAACATTCTTGTTTTGAGTATGACTTTGCATAAAACATACTAATATTAAACACCGTATCAAAAATATTAGTATGAACAATACTTAAAACAAAATAAGTTCAAAAAATACTAATCATTCTAAATTTACGAAAAACATTTCCTAAATTCAAGAACGAATATTCTTAATTTTTTAAAGCATGGTTAAAACAAGAAAAAACATGCTTTCATTATGTATGCGAAATTTCTTATTTTTACTTTTAATCCAAAACGCATTTATTTTACATTTTTCAGTTCAAAAACAACAGTCGGTTGATTTAAGTGTATTAAAATTTATTAATTTTGGTGTTACTTTAATTGAATTTATATCATCTTATAATTAATTGAATTTATATCGTTCATAGTGGCTAAATATAAAAGTGATGTGCCGTTTTATATAATTGTATTGTATTGTATTATATTATATAATAAACTGTAATAAATAATGTACGAAATTTTGAATGGTGATTTTGTGATAATTATTTTATCGGTGAGAGTGAGAATATCGGTGATATAGTATCATTAAATATTGTTACGGATGCTGAAAACTCATTCGTCCTAAAAAACAATATATTCTGCGGAAAAGTTTGAAGTGCTCAATCTGTTGAAAAACTGGGAGTTTTCAGACGAAGTCTGTACTAAATTTATTGTTATGTTCTATTTAAATGATTAGACGTATATTTAATAACAGCTAAACACAACTTTAAATAGTAAACTTTTAATTGATATGTTATAGATCTGAAACTAACTATGTGGCATATACAAGAAATTACAAATTCTGATATTGATATACCTTACGATGAATTAGCTGATCGAATAAAGTTTAAAGCAAAACTTAAATTCTGGAAAAAGGGTGAACTTAACAATAACGTGAGATTAAGTGAATTTCACATTAGTTCACCGTAAGTGAATTTCATTATTTTTAACTGTAGAATACATGTCCTGGAGTATCATCGGCTCAAAGCTCGGATGAATCATTTGTGTCAGATAATTATTTCACGCAAAATAATTTCACAACCGACGTAAATACATTTTTTTAATAAAACATATGTATTAAGTTAAAATAAATGTTTTATTATTTTAGGATTTAAAGAAACATTTGCAATCTTCAAGTGATGGTAGAATTGTATTAAGTTATTACGAAACTAACACACATCTAACGGATGTACACAGAAAAACAATCGTAAATAATATAGTCGAGATGTTTTAAAAAGACAGGAGTGTATGACGCTCAAGCAAATAGAAATATGCACAAAAGTAATTGTATAGAAACTTTTCCTACTGGAATCTATGTAAGACTTCAATGAATTTATATTTCCAAAATGATAGCTATACAAACTAAATTCTTTAAAGGAAACCTATTATATTTTACGAAAAATAAGAGGCAATCCACGGGGTAAGTTATATGGCAGACATAGAAACGTTGTCAATCGCCTTAAAAAACAAGGATTTATTATAAAAAAAAAAAAACTGCAAAATCTTTACCCAGGACAAACCGCGTCGAAACAATTGAATCTCATTCAGGTAATTTATTTATTAATTAAAATTTATTAATAAACTTTTAATACAAAATTTCTTTACAGATCCCGAAGAATTTTTAGAAATAAAAAGTTGGCAACAATTTAGTGAGATTTTAAAAGAGTGAAAACTATTGTGATGCATCGAATTTTGTCATTAAAAAATAAATTATAATAAACTTTGTTTATTATTCCAATTATTAAATATTATAGTGGAATAGGGGCAAGGAATCAACTAAATAATTCAATATAACAACAGTTTACCTAGGAATATCATTCATGATATAATTGCTGAAAGACCATATTTTCACTTACTTCAAATTTGTGACCTGCAACGCGATTCTGTTTTAAATATTTTTGATACTTGTACAATTAGGGGAACAATTTATAAAAAGGGTATTGTATAACATCAACTAATGAATCTGTTTTGACATTGTATATTCGCACAAAAATGTCTGACTTGCTTAAAGACACAAAAGAAGTTTTGCGAGCAATAATTATAATGAAATAGTAGAATTTATTGAGTGCAATGAGTCAAATTATTTGGTAGGACAACACTTTGATAATATTATCTTCGATAATCATATTCGGTCTTATTCTGTAAAAGATAAAGTAGATGTATTTTCTATTTTAGAAATGCAAGTATGTGGACCGCTAATTCATGTTTATGTACTGTCCAACGGTTCAAAAGCCATAAGAACAAAATATATGTTTTGAATCTTTTTTCTTTAATTTAAATGAAATCTTTAATATCTAATCTTTAATAAATGAAATTTAAACAATAAAACTAAATTTCAATTTTTTTGACAAAAAGGTCTAGATAAATTAATTAGATTAGGGTTTCCAAATTGTTAATCTCATTAGGGTTTCCAAATGGATCAAAAAATGGAAGTTCGTTTCTTTTGTGACATGTGCCCATCAGATTTCTGCAACAAAGACTATTTAAATCGGCACAAAAAAAAACATGAAGAAAAATAAAAATATGTGCAGAGTGTAAAATAGTATTTAGTAGAAACAATGACCGTGACTGTCATATGGTTGACATACACGGCCAAAAGAAAAGTCACAAGTGCGAGGTATGCGCCTTGCGGTATAAAGAAAGTTATAATTTGACGGCGCATCAAAAACTCAAACACAATGTGCCATCTAATATAGTAATAAGTGTAGCATCAACGGTGGCTACACATAGAGTGGCATCGCCGATGGAACCTCCATTGATAAACTCTCCAATGGCATGTCAACAATCTCCAGACGAATCACCCTGTGATGAAATAGAAAATCAAAGAATACCAGAACCACAAGACAGTGGTACATCCAGAAACGCCCCCACAAACGCAGAGGACTCGATCCTCTTATTATCAGAGAGAACTCCGGAAGCGCACAGACAAACCTCCAAAATCGAAAACGCACGCAACTCGATTATTTTGCAAAAAAAAAAAGCAGAAACCCGGGCAATTAAAACAACTTCTAATAATTCTACATAAGCAAACCCGTTCAAAAACTACAAAGGTAAAGCACGGTGGTGGATCCATTATGGTATGGGGATGTTTCGCAGCAAACAGTGTAGGTGTACTTGCTCTTATTGAAGGGATTATGACTGGCAGTAGTTATGTGAACCTTTTAAAGGAAAATTTGAAAAAATCTGTCTTGAAACTCCACCTTGGACGTCGATATGTATTCCAACAAGACAATGATACCAAGCACACGTCAAAGGTTGCAAAAGAATTTTTTAAGAAAAATAAAATAAATCTTGAAAATTTTTGATTAAAATTTTCCCGCAAAATATTATGACAGCTGATTTTATAGCTTGTGTTGTTCTTGCATAGTTTAATTTCGTGTTATACTTTCGTGTTTAATTAATTAATTTAATTATTTTAATTTTTTTATTTTCGTATTTAATTTGTTTAAGTGTTCTTTAAACTGCGTAGATTGAAAAGTAGTTTCATGATCTGAATAAATCTCATTAGGGTTTCCAAATGGATCAAAAAATGGAAGTTAGTTTCTTTTGTGACATGTGCCCATCAGATTTCTGCAACAAATACTATTTAAATCGGCACAAAAAAAAACATGAAGAAAAATAAAAATATGGTGCAAAGAGTGTAAAATAGTATTTAGTAGAAACAATGACCGTGACTGTCATATGGTTGACATACACGGCCAAAAGAAAAGTCACAAGTGCGAGGTATGCGGGTTGCGGTATAAAGAAAGTTATAATTTGACGGCGCATCAAAAACTCAAACACAACGTGGTATCTAATATAGTAATAAGTGTAGCATCAACGGTGGCTACACATAGAGTGGCATTGCCGATGGAACATCCATTGATGAACTCTCCAATGGCATGTCAACAATCGCTTGACGAATCACCCTGTGATGAAATAGAAAATCAAAGAATACCAGAACCACAAGACAGTGGTACATCCAGAAACGCCCCCACAAACGCAGAAGACTCGATCCTCTTATTATCAGAGAGAACTCCGGAAGCGCACAGACAAACCTCCAAAATCGAAAACGAACGAAACTCGATTATTTTGCAAAAAAAAAAAAGCAGAAACCCGGGCAATTAAAACAACTTCTAATAATTCTACATAGGCAAACCCGTTCAAAAACTACAAAGGTAAAGCACGGTGGTGGATCCATTATGGTATGGGGATGTTTCGCAGCCAACAGTGTAGGTGTACTTGCTCTTATTGAAGGGATTATGACTGGCAGTAGTTGTGAACCTTTTAAAGGAAAATTTGAAAAAAATCTGTCTTGAAACTCCACCTTGGACGTCGATATGTATTCCAACAAGACATTGATACCAAGCACACGTCAAAGGTTGCAAAAGAATTTTTTAAGAAAAACAAAATAAATCTTGAAAATTTTTAATTAAAATTTTCCCGCAAAATATTATGACAGCTGATTTTATAGCTTGTGTTGTTCTTGCTTAGTTTAATTTCGTGTTATATTTTCGTGTTATGCGGGTTGCGGTATAAAGAAAGTTATAATTTGACGGCGCATCAAAAACTCAAACACAATGTGCCATCTAATATAATAATAAGTGTAGCATCAACGGTGGCTACACATAGAGTGGCATCGCCGATGGAACCTCCATTGATGAACTCTCCAATGGCATGTCAACAATCGCCAGACGAATCACCCTGTGATGGAATAGAAAATCAAAGAATACCAGAACCACAAGACAGTGGTACATCCAGAAACGCCCCAACAAACGCAGAGGACTCGATCCTCTTACTATCAGAGAGAACTCCGGAAGCGCACAGACAAACCGCCAAAATCGAAAACGCACGAAACTCGATTATTTTGCAAAAATGACTGGCAGTAGTTATGTGAACCTTTGAAAGGAAAATTTGAAAAAATCTGTCTTGCAACTCCACCTTGGACGTCGATATGTATTCCAACAAGACAATGATACCAAGCACACGTCAAAGGTTGCAAAAGAATTTTTTAAGAAAAATAAAATAAATCTTGAAAATTTTTAATTAAAATTTTCCCGCAAAATATTATAACAGCTGATTTTTTAGTTTTTGTTGTTCTTGCATAGTTTAATTTCGTGTTATACTTTCGTGTTTAATTAATTAATTTAATTATTTTAATTTTTATTTTCGTGTTTAATTTGTTTAACTATTCTTTAAACTGCGTAGATTGAAAAGTAGTTTCGTGATCTGAAACAATCTCATTAGGGTTTCCAAATGGATCAAAAAATGGAAGTTCGTTTCTTTTGTGACATGTGCCCATCAGATTTCTGCAACAAATACTATTTAAATCGGCACAAAAAAAACATGAAGAAAAAGAAAAATATGGTGCAAAGAGTGTAAAATAGTATTTAGTAGAAACAATGACCGTGACTGTCATATGGTTGACATACACGGCCAAAAGAAAAGTCACAAGTGCGAGGTATGAAGGTTGCGGTATAAAGAAAGTTATAATTTGACGGCGCATCAAAAACTCAAACACAATGTGGTATCTAATATAGTAATAAGTGTAGCATCAACGGTGGCTACACATAGAGTGGCAACGCCGATGGAACCTCCATTGATGAACTCTCCAATGACATGTCAACAATCGCCAGACGAATCACCCTGTGATGAAACAGAAAATCAAAGAATACCAGAACCACAAGACAGTGGTACATCCAGAAACGCCCCAACAAACGCAGAGGACTCGATCCTTTTATTATCAGAGAGAACTCCGGCAGCGCACAGACAAACCTCCAAAATCGAAAACGCACGAAACTCGATTATTTTGCAAAAAATAAGCAGAAACCCGGCAATTAAAACAACTTCGGGATTAGGGGATTATGATTGGCAGTAGTTATGTGAACCTTTGAAAGGAAAATTTGAAAAAATCTGTCTTGCAACTCCACCTTGGACGTCGATATGTATTCCAACAAGACAATGATACCAAGCACACGTCAAAGGTTGCAAAAGAATTTTTTAAGAAAAATAAAATAAATCTTGAAAATTTTTAATTAAAATTTTCCCGCAAAATATTATGACAGCTGATTTTATAGCTTGTGTTGTTCTTGCATAGTTTAATTTCGTGTTATACTTTCGTGTTTAATTAATTAATTTAATTATTTTAATTTTTTTATTTTCGTGTTTAATTTGTTTAAGTATTTTTTAAACTGCGTAGATTGAAAAGTAGTTTCATGATCTGAAACAATCTCATTAGGGTTTCCAATGGATCAAAAAATGGAAGTTCGTTTCTTTTGTGACATGTGCCCATCAGATTTCTGCAACAAATACTATTTAAATCGGCACAAAAAAAAACATGAAGAAAAATAAAAATATGGTGCAAAGAGTGTAAAATAGTATTTAGTAGAAACAATGACCGTGACTGTCATATGGTTGACATACACGGCCAAAAGAAAAGTCACAAGTGCGAGGTATGCGGGTTTTTTTTTTTTTTAATAAGAAGTGTTGTGTAGTAGGAATTACAAAATGTGTCACAACAACACATAGATACCTTTTAAGACCTAGGTCCCACAACAACATGCGTCTTGAGATATAGGTGGTTGCTTTTTTTAAATCTTTGTGGATTGAAGGCACTCGAGACTATTGATTCGGGCAAAGCATTCCATGTGTACGATGTACGCACAAAGAAATCTCTTTGCATTCTATTACCATGACAGTGAGTAATCTCGACAGTTCGACCGTCCGCACAAACCGATTGACGAGTAAAACGGGGAAAAACATATGTCTGAGGCATTATGGACCTGATTTCATCCGAGCACTGCTTGTGACGATATTTATAAAAAACAACGAGATCAGCAACAGTGCTGTTGATTTCAGTGTTGATGTTGTAGGGAATCAAGATCTAATGTTAAATCTCGATCACCAACAATTCGTATAGCACGCTTTTGAACAGAGTCCAAAAGAGCTAGGATAGTAACAGATGCAGCGCCCCAAACTTGACAACAATACTCCATACAGGGACGAATATAGGACTTATAAATGTGGAGTAATTGATGCGAAGTAAAATATTTTTTACATCTATTGAGGAGGCCGAGTTTTCTTGACGCGCTCTTTGCCATGGCCATTATATGATCGTTCCAAAGTAAGTCATTGGATATTGTGACTCCCAATAAACGAATGCTTTCACATTCGTCTATTTGGTCGTCACACATATTAATTGAAATATCATTGGGAAACTCGGTCTTTGATCTGGAAACAATCAATAGCTGTGTTTTGGTGGAATTAAAATTGACCAAATTTTTGTCTCCCCAATCGGCGACTTTTTTTAGGTCCTCGTTTACATTTATGGCAGCGTCTCTCCGGACGGGATTTATTCGTTCATGCATTTTACCCTTTGAAGATAGGGGGACGAATGACTTGTGCAGTGTACTATCATCTGCAAAACTATTTATTGGGTTACTGGTGATTTGCAACAGTTCGTTGATATAAATTAAAAATAAAGTGAGAGATAAAACTGAGCCTTGGGGTACACCAGCGTTAATTAATTTGGACTCAGAAGAAAAGCCATCTATAGATACCGAGATGTATCGGTTAGACAGAAAATTTTGAATCAACTTCACGACTGCGGGATGAAAACCGTACGCAACGAGCTTGTTGATCAAGTTGGCATGCCAAATTCGATCAAATGCTTTTGAGATGTCTAATGCGATCACGTACGTTTCACCACCTTTCTCAAGTATGCTATTCCAAAGATGTGCCACATAGTTCAATAGATCGGTTGTTGATCTTTTGTTTCTAAAACTGTATTGGCTGTCAGATATCAAATGGTTGTCTTCCAAAAATTTGGATATGTGTGAATTAATATAGTGCTCGTATATTTTAGACATGACTGGGAGTAAGGCTATTGGTCTATAATTTGAAATATCACGGGTTGCGGTATAAAGAAAGTTATAATTTGACGGCGCATCAAAAACTCAAACACAATGTGCCATCTAATATAATAATAAGTGTAGCATCAACGGTGGCTACACATAGAGTGGCATCGCCGATGGAACCTCCATTGATGAACTCTCCAATGGCATGTCAACAATCGCCAGACGAATCACCCTGTGATGAAATAGAAAATCAAAGAATACCAGAACCACAAGACAGTGGTACATCCAGAAACGCCCCCACAAACGCAGAGGACTCGATCCTCTTATTATCAGAGAGAACTCCGGAAGCGCACAGACAAACCTCCAAAATCGAAAACGCGCGAAACTCAATTATTTTTCAAAAAAAAAGCAGAAACCCGGGCAATTAAAACAACTTCTGTTGAACCAACAGACATGGAATTTGATTCAAGTGCAAATTCCTTAAATTTAATTTAATTTCTATATTATTTTAAACAAATATTTCTTTTCTCATGATATATGAGTTTTTAATGTAATCATGATATGTGAAAGAAACTGAAATATTTTTGTTGTCATGTAGATTAAAATATTATTTTATTTTGTTATGATTTTGATGAGTTTTCAATACTCATATATCGTGTGAAAGAAAACTAAATAATTTTTTAGATTTTCTTTGTGAAAATAGATTATAATTATATTCTCTCGACCACGCTTGGACAACAAGCACAAATTATTTAAGTTAATAAAAATTATTTAAGTTAATAAAAATTATTTAAGTTAATAAAAATTAATTAAATATATAATTTAGCCTTTTATTATAATAAAAGTGTAAGAGGGAACTACACATTGGTCCTTCGAGAGCAAAAACAACCAGCTCGTTGAAAAACAGATCCAACTGTCAATCAAGAAGTTCATTAAGTTTAACCAACAAAAACTTAAATAAGCATTGTTATCACTATTAACAACATGGAAATAATCCTAAATGAACAAACTGGCATTGCTGAAGAAATTAAACAGCTTTTTCCCAATTACAAAAAGGATCCTGAAAACCGCAAGACCAAGAACTATCTGGAAAAAAGAATTGCTAATATTAAGAAAATTTACAACAACTATGTTAGCAACGATGAAAAAATAATCAGTTTCAAACCAGCTTTAGGAGATAACAACAACTATTTGCAGCAACGAACAGATATTTCGAAAATCTATAATGAATACATTGAAAGCATGCGGATTCGGCTAAATGGTGCACCAACAACGCCCACTCCACCAGAGACAATTGAAAGATTACAAGTTCCTGAACCTTCACAGTACAAAACTTATATAACAACCAATTACCAACAACTTGTAAAACAACAATTAATCAAAATAAAAGGTTTTACAAGAGAAATTTTATCGGCTGAAACAACATGGAAGTTCACTAAGTCAAAACCAGTTTTAAATTTGAAACTAAAAAATTTAGAACGTATGATGATGCAAATTGCGGATCTTCATGAAAAAATTTGCATAGAGACTTCTGAACAAGATGAGTTAGATTCACCATATTTCATTGAAAACCAATACGAAGAAATAAATAGCGAATACGATAATATAATGGTCGTACTAGCTACAGAAATTCAACAAAGCGAAAATTGTAACGCCAAACCATTTGAAATTCGACTACCAGGAGTTGAGATCCCACACTTAAGTGGTGACTACACTGTTGTGCCGTATTTCTCATTACCAATTTTCGATCACTATTTCCCAGAATTAGAAACTCTAAATCTTTCTTAAATTTCAATATTAGTTTCACATACCAATAAATTTTCTCTAAACACATTTTCAAAACTGAAATTTTCTTTTAATCTCTAGCCGATAGTTTTATAAAGGATAAAACTAATAAATAATATCAGTTATCGAAATTTTAGTTCATACTAAGAATAAGTCTTTTTATTTTTGCCGACAATCCTTTTCAATTCACATATCATTTTAAAATATTGAATCAACATGTTTTCCAAATAAACCTACTCAAACAAAAAATAACTGTTATATTAATATTTCTCATGCTAATAAACTTTAAAATCATGTTAGAGCAAAATAAAACATTAAACAAATTTCACACCTCTGTTTCAGTTTCTTAGAAATAAACTACAATATTGCATAATTCCCATTTGTATAATCCTCCGACAAATCCCTTTTATTTTGGAAATTTTATTTTAAAATTTAATAAAAAATTATTCCTATTTTGTTTTTGTTGTTTTCAATAATGTAATAAAATCAAAATTTAGTATATAAGATTTAGTTTTTAAGAAAATAAATGTAGTTTTAATAATATTAATTCAAGTCGCACAGTCGATAATAGTTTTAACAAAATAGTCTTTAACAAGTTATAGTTTAAGTGAAGAAAAGCAGTGTAACAGTTGAATAATTCAAGTCTAATAGTTTAAGTAAGCAATCCAGTCTTTGAGTTCTACACACAAAATATCAGATTTAATATATGTTGTAAAAACACAGTGTTCAAGAAATAGTTATGAAAATTAATAGTTAAGCTTAAAAATTAAAGTTCTAGAAAACGAAATCTAAATCTTGAATTATATTAAATAAAAATTTATAAAGCAGTGTAATATAATAATAATAGCTCAATAAAATAAAAGTGTAAATTAAAATTAAAATCGAAGTTAAATTAAATAAATAAATAACAAGTTCTTACATCTTTAATAAACAAAAATTAAGTGTTTCATTTTTTAAATAAAATAATAAACCCCGGGTATAACAATACTAAGAATAAGTCTTTTTATTTTGCCGAAAATCGTTTTCAATTCACATATCATTTTAAAATATTGAATCAATATGTTTTCCAAAAAAAACCTTCTCAAACAAAAAATAACTATAACATTAATATTTCTCATGCTAATAAACTTTAAAATCATCTAAAAGCAAAATAAAACTTTAAATATTTGTTCACACTTCTTTATCAACAAAACAAAACTGTTTAAGTTTCTTAGAAATAATATAATCTTCCGATAAACCCTTTTTCAAAATATTACATTTAATAAAAAATTATTCTTATTTGTTTTTTTTTTGTTTTTTTATAATATCAAAATTTAGTATATAAGAAATAGTTTTTAAGAAAGTAGTTTGTAGTTTTTATAATAGAATTCAAGTCGCACAGTCGATGCAGTTTTAACAAAGTAGTGTAAAAGAATAAGTTTAAGTAAGTAATTCAGTTGAACACAACCATTCTAATATACACAGTTCTAGTGAAATCAGAAAGTCTTTGAGTTTAAGAAATATTTTAAGTTAGTCATTTTTAGAAAAAAGTAATTTTTTAGTAAAAGTTAAAAGTGCAAATTATAATCAAATAAAAACTTTCAAAATTAAGTATGATAATACGAAAATAATTTACAAATAAATTTTTAAAATAAAAACTAAAACTAAAGTGGTTAAATATTAAATAAATAAAAATTCATCAATTTTATTCTAAATAAAATTTAAGTGTTTTATTTTAATTAAAATCAACCCCGGGTATAACAACACTAAATAGATAGGCTTTGCAGACACATTCAAAAAATTAATTCACGATAACAACCAACTTACCAACACGTACAAAATGAATTACCTAAAAACAAGTATAGGAGGCTCAGCAAGCAAACTTATTAATCATTTCGAGTCATCTGGAGAAAACTACATTGCAGCTTGGACAATTTTAGAAGCTAGATACAACAACAGAAGACTTCTAATCTCAAATCTTTTAACAAACCTAGTAAACCAACAAGCTACCAACACTGAGTCTGCTGCTGCAATAAAAAGCATTCATGATACAACAACCGAATGCCTATAGGTAATCAAAAATACTGGCATAGACATTGATTCGTGGTCCATTTTTAATTTTGTTATTAAAAAAAATTGGACAACGCAACAAGGCGGCTATATGAAACCTCATTAGAAAATCCAGGAGAGTTCCAATCAACTAATCAATTTTTGGAATTTCTAGAAAGAAGATTTCAATCGTTGGAATCAATTGGCATTAATAAATACATAACAACTCAATCACCGAGATTTCAACCACCAAGATTTCAACCACTAAAACGAGCCTTTGCTACAACAACAAAACATGGTCCTGAAGCAATCATCTGTGTATGCTGTCAAAAGAACCACAAAACAGAACTATGTGTTCGTTTCAAAGATATGAGCCACACCGACAAAAATCAATTAGTTATGCTTCATAATTTATGCAGAATTTGTCTCACACAAGATCATCACACAAGATCATCAAACAAGAGACTGTGATAACAACAGAAATTGTTCTACCTGTAGAGGAACTCGTCATAGCCTACTGCATTTAAAACCAAAAACTTACACAAAACTTAATATCAATTCAACTTCAACGCAGAATCGTTTGCCAGTGCTTTTAGCAATAGCTTTAATTAAAGTTCAAAACTTGCTAGGTGGGTTTGAACACCTCCGAGCACGCATCGATCCTGGTTCGCAAGCCACATTTATAACCGAAAAATCAGCTCAACAACTTGGGATACCAAGGAAAAGGGTTTTAGCGGAAGTTTCTGGCATTTCAGCGACGAAAGGGCAAATCACATCAACAAATTTTAATCAACATTGTTCCAAGATTTCCATCTTCGTTTGATATACAAACAGAAGCTTTAATTTTGAAAACCAAAACTAAACCACCACCAGATAAAAACATTTTGGGGTTGGATAGTAATTTATAAGATGGAATCATTCTTGCAGATCCTAATTTTGATATACCTGGATCAATAGATCTACTGATTTGTGCAGATGTTTATGGGGAAATTATGCTAGAAGGTATTAAAAAAGATTCACTTCATAAATGTATTGCTCAAAGAACAGAAATTGGATGGATAATCTCTGGACGATTGAGTCACAATGGAAACCGACCAGTCGCTAATATAAGCAATTTAGTTACACTCGCAGATATTGATGAGCAATTGAAACGATTTTGGGAGTGTGAGGAGTTACATCCAAAAAGAAGTGCAACTGCTGAAGAAAAGGAATGTGAAGAATACTACAATAAAACGAACAAAATATTGGATAATGGACGGTATGTAGTCAGAACGCTTTTTTTTGTAAATAAAATGTGTTGGGTAGTAGGAATTACAATGTGTGTCACAACAACACATTTAAGAACAAGGTTCCAGAACAACATGCTTCTAAGGTGTTTATGGACGCAATTTTTTCATATTTTTTTAAAGAATGAACTGTTTTGCTTGCTCGAAGAAATGAGTTTCCATATATAACTATTACCCGATACCGAATACATGTTCTAAAAGGTAGCTAATAGAATTTTAAAAGAAATACGTTCTTAAAAGATGCTGTTGTTGTATAATTGCTTTAGTCTCATAAAGAACTCCTGAAGAATGGCGTGAAGCGTTCTAGCAGCAGGATAAGGGCGTTCTTGTTCAGATAGTATAAAGCTAACTTTATTAAAAAGTTTTTTGTAAGCGTTCTAAAGAGCTCTGAATTATATTTCTTATAGCATACTTTCGTATACTTAACCATTCTTGAAAATATAAATTTACTTTGGTGTTCTAAATAGTTCTCAAGAAGTGTATAGCATTTCATTTCGTTTTTTATTATTCTTGATAATAATGTACGATTGCATTTATCATACTTTTAGGTATAATTTTCTTTCGATGTTCTAAATAGTTCTAAGGAAGGATTCCTTATCACCGATAATTACCTTATATCAGATAATAATTCTCTACAAGTGCTTTTATTTTTTTAAGCATACTTAACAGAATAATTTTTTTCTTATCTACTGTTTTAAAAAATAAATAAGCAACAATTAAAATTTATACCATATATATTCACATTTATTATGCGGCGCAGATAACATAATTAAAAAAACAGTTAATTGGTAATTAATGTTACATGCCCATGAAGTAGGAATTAAATTCATCATCAAACACATTGAAATAATAGTAGATTTTTATACAAATGGTGAAAACGTCTCTTTTTGCGAGACAGAACGGTTTGTCCACGAGACGCGATAGCGTCGAGTGAAATAAGTTCAGGAACGCAAAAACGTTCTTACCACGCGTAGAAATCGCTATTTTTTCTACGCTCGTAAATATAAATGATAATATTTACAAATTCATCTACTAAAAACTTACAAAACGACATATTTATATGTGACTGTGTAAAAAATAAACGATTATTTCTTTTCACGCTTTGAATGAAACAATTGTAATGTGAATGAATTGTTACTTATGCTATATGAATTTATATTTGAGTCGTTGAGTTTATTGTTATTGTTTTATACAGCGTATTTCTAGCGTAAGTAGATTTTAACACTTAGGTTACTTTACCGCTCAGCGCTTAATTCCGCACTTCACAATATTATGTCAATATAATTGACATAAAAAGTAAAGCAGACCACATTGAAATGGGAAAATTAGGAAAATTTATAAAATATGGTTTAAAAAAACATGCACGCGGCCAGCGTTGTAACCTTTCAAAATTCAGGTAAGCTTTGCATCCGTTATCTATATATCTATAATTAAATACGTAAGCAATATTTTTGCGGTACAATTTTAAAATATGTTTTCCATCAAAAGTTTGGCAATATGTATATTGTTGGAAAGGTCTTGAGTAGTAGATAAGTAGATAATTCAAAATCAAGTATATCAATTAATTAAACTCTGAAATAATGTGTTGTAGCTATTTTGTTTAGAGGTCTTTTTGCAATTTCTATATACAATGGCCGAATTTTGGCCACTGAGCGATTCCTAGTTTTCAATAAAAACAAATTATTTTAACCGTTCTTCATAGTTCAACTTGTCATAATTCAAACATAATTCAAACAAAAATTCAACAATTTAGCAATACCACGATAGTTCACGACGTTATTTTTGCAACCAGATTTTTTAAAAATTGGAGTAATATAAGATTGCTTCCAGGACGATGGAAAAATTTCAGAAGACAGGCTCCTACTAAATATTTGTAGTAAAGGACCTATCAGAGAGGTTGAGCACTGTTTTAGAAATATTGGCGGAATATTATCTGGTCCGGCACTCTTACTTATATCCAGTTTATTTAACGCCGATTGAATGTCAGATTCAATTATTTGCAATCCCTTAAAGTCAGGGTTAGTGACCATAGATTCTGATGGTTGATAAGGATTTAACATGGATGCTGTTGAGTTGTAAACGCTTTTGAAAAAGTTTGCAAAAAAGTTACATATAGTTTAAGAGTCACAAGACGATTCGTCATTGTAATACATTGTTGATGGGTAACAATTAGATTTTCTCTTTATGTCAATAAAATGCCAGAAGATTTTGGGATCAGAATAAAGATCAGACTCAATATCCAGAATATAATTATTATACAAAAACTTATTTAGTATTTTGAATTCAGTACGAAGACAGTTGTATTTCAGATAGTCAAACTCTAATTGCGTAGATTTGTAAATTTTGTGAGCCTTATGCATTCGATTTTTTAAATTAACCAAATTTTTATTAAACCACGGCTGGCGAAAAAATGATACGTTTGACCGGTATTGTGGAGTTAAATTATCAATTCTGTTATACAAAATATCATGAAAACGCGAAACAATTGCATTTAGATCTTTATCCTGATCAATAAAGGTCCAGTCTACCGAATCCAGAAAAGTGTTTGAAGAATCGTAATCGCCTTTTTTGAAATTACGAGAAATGTTATTGATATTGGGCGAGCTATTAAACGTTTCTAAATCATAAAAATGTATTTTAATATGTAATGGTGTATGAAAAACACTAGAAGATTCCGCTAAGTCATCGCATGCGGCAATGTTACTATCTATTTCCAAGGAAGTAAACACTAGGTACAGCAAGTTGCAGTGGTTGTTGTTAAGATTATTGATTTGTTTGGTACCAAAGCCAAATATTTTATCCAGGACTGAGTTCTGAGCTTCGTTCCCATTTGTTGGAGTAATTACATCGTCCATGAAAGTCCACTTCAGAGCAGAGAAGTTAAAATCACCTACAAACACTATTTCATCTTTATCATGGATCAAAGGACCGATATCTTTGTCCAAAATTAAATCCAAGGCAGCATAAGAAATTGAAGATGCATCGGCAGGTAAATAAAGTACAATTACTAGATTATTAAACCGCCACCTCGAACCTATTTTCTCTATTTTCTTTGTGATTTTCTACCCTAACTAGATATTTTAATGGAAAACAAAAAAAACGAATCTTCGTAGTATAAAATGTATGTATTAAAAACAAAAAAAAATTCACAATTTCTGCACCCTTCAAATAAAACGCCCTAGGCGAGCGCCTAGTTTGCCTACCCATTGTGCCGGCACTGGTTGCTTATATATTTTCCTGTCTGATACTCTGCGAGCAAGTATATTTACACTCAGTAATAATAATACATTTGATTTGCATCTAGTTTTTATAAGCTATAGAAATGATTGTTGAGCTATAGAAAAGATATTTTTGATCTGTGTGTTTCCAGAAAAATTTTACGTGTAGACCGTATGGGTTTAGATGTAGACAATTAGTTTTTATTTACGGTTTTATTTTTATAATTATTATTAAGTAGTTTTAATATTGTATATGCTTTCACATGCCAATAATATACTAATAAATACCTTACAATTTCTTTCCTGTCGGGTCAAATCTTTCACCTTCAGGTAATACCGGACGAACGGGACGGTTGTGTATTACTACCTATCTTAGTATATTATATGCTATATATTTACTCAGAAAATGTATAAACATCAAAAATGTAAATAAAGCAGTTTTTTAGAGAGGTTATGCACACAACGTAAAAAAAACAAAAAAAAAGAAATGATATCTTATCACACGCACATTTCAGCGGTAAGAAAGTCAAAGGAACCAAATCATTAAAAATAATAAAAGGATTCACTAAAAATAAACAAGAATACATTAAACTTTTAATCTAGTAAAGTGGATTAGTGAAACTTATTATTAAAAATACAAAAATAAACAATATTTTAAATAGATGTTTAGTGTATAGTCATACTTTCTGTTTGCACTGAAAAGTGAATTTAATTTAGATCAATATTTTCACAGGGAAACATACGGGACAAGGAAAACGAAGACTCATCCACAGGACAATGTGGAACCAATAAATTCTACAGCAGTTAGCAGCGATTTTGAGGTTAGTATATTTATTTCTCTCATTGATTATTTCAGTAATGGCAAACGACCAATACGCGAGTGGACGGAACTTTTGAATGCAGGCCAGGTGCATGCTTTTTGGAATAGTTCCAACTGCTTCTTCTGACAGGGTCATGGGACTTGTTGTACAAAGCTCTGCCATAAAATCTAACTCTCATGAGGTTAAATTGGATCGCTGCATCTGTTCGTGTAAAGTAGCAGTTAGTAGTATAGATTTGACGTCATTATTTATAATCTTATTTTATTTTACGAGCATTTATAAAACTTTAGGTTTAATTAAATTGTAATTTTCATTACTATTAGCGTGTACGCACTAAAAAATTTTCTAATATGTTTTTACGGTCAAATTTTTGTAAAAAAAATATTTGTTATAATATTTTTGCGTATGTAGCAAATTGCATAACTAATTCAATTTTATTTTTTTATATTTGACATTTATTTTCAATATAAATTTTTTGTGTAACAAAAAATAAACTTTTAAAAATAATAAGAATAAATATTTGAGAAACTTATTCATTAATTCAATGAATTATTTGTGATATTACATCACTCCGATGGAAATTATCCCATCATGAATAATAAGACTGAATCTAAACAAAATATGGTGTGCAATTTATGAAATTTTTTTGCTATTCACAAAATTGCTCGATCGATCTAGTTTCGAGCCGATAAGAACTTTTTATTACACTTTAAAAAAGTATATCATTCTCATCAGGGCTAGCCGACTAGATACACTACCAAAAGTTTTTCGCTATATAAACCAAAATTGGCCTACTATTCTAGCGAAGTATAAGAAAACAAAAAACTTTCATAAACATATGTTTATTATATTCAGGTTTAGTCAATTTGTTACACTTTAAAAAAGTATATCATTCTCATCAGGGCTAGCCGACTAGATACACTACCAAACTTGAAACCACTACCACTTGACTTTTTAACCAAGCATAAATATCATAGAGGTAGAAAATGCAGGACAAAAAAATCAAAGAATGGAAGAGAGACTTCACTGTTATAAAAATAATATTAAATTAGAACAAAAAACTACACCAGCACTATAAAATTTAAATTTTTTAACACAATATGTATAATATGATATAATCTATAATTTACATGAATTAGATAAAATAAAATGCAGATTGTACAAATTTAAATTTCATTAGTTTTATTTCATTTAAATAAATATAACGAACCAACTTTCAAATCTGAGTCTTTTTTAACCTAGTTTAATAACTAAAATGAAATTGCCGTATGTCATTCAATCTAAAATTTGTTATTTTGTAATAATTATTGCATTAAAAATCAATTGAGTTACTAGCTTTATTGATTATTTATTTTTAATTTATATATTTACAAATTTTTAGTGCATTTAAAATCGTTTATTAAAAATTTAAGTAGATAAAATAAAAATAGCCGTTAGACAAAACCTTAAATATGTACTAAAATAAATTATGGTTTCGATTTTCATTTTAGTTTTAGTACAATTTAGTAAAATTTTTGAATATTTTAGAATGGCAGCACTTAATCATATTTTAGAATCAAATGTTCGAAACTTCAACTTTGTTTATTGAGAAATGTCAAAATTATTGTTTATTTTTTCGAAAATATGGTTTCTTTTTGACCATATTTCATTTTTAAATTATTATGTGTTAAGTATTTTTTAAATTAGTGCAATTATTTTTATATATATCAGGTATGTATCTTATTTAATTTTTATAAAAAAAAAGTGTTAATTTTATTTAAATTATTATAAAAATCATCGATATTGACCGACACTACATTTTACAAAAAAAGTGATTTTTATATGGAAATTTTTTCTTTCAAAAGGCCATATCTCGAGAACCGGGAACAATTCTGATAAGTGCCCTTAACATTTTCGTTTTGGTTTAACATCAACTAAAAAAAAAAAATTTCAAATCGAGGGGCCAAAGACTTCAAAGAACTGCCCATTTCATACTGCGATCTCTTAATACTAGTCCTCCTTTAGAGTATTGATAAAATATCAATTAACTCAAAACCAATAAAGTATTAACATACTTTCGTTATGTTGAAAACTAGTTCTTGAGATGTTGAGATTTGATGCCTAATGATTTATTAAATTACCGTTTATTTAATTAACAAAATAAATTGGAAACAGGTAACAATTAAGATGAATAAACATGTTTAAACCCATGTTTAAACAAGATAACATTTTATTTTATTTTTGAGTTCGTGTTATCTTATCAGTCATACTAATCTTATCAGTCTGATCGGTTGCAGAAATTTATTGTTTGATAAAAATAATCATAAAAATAATAATAATATGTCGATCTTGGTCCCATTAGAAAATGTGACGTATGAGTAAGTTTTCCTTCTTAAATATAAGTAATACAGTTCATAAAATATTTGATATTTTCAGAGGCGAAGGGGATTTATTGGATCTAGATTTTATAGATGTAAGTTCATTGTTAATGTTCATTATGTTCATTATGATCATTGTTTAAAAATTAACATTTTTCCAGTCAATGATAAATGCTGAAACAAATTCGCCGATGAATAGCGAATCCTTGATTATGTAAAAAACGATAATAATGACAATAATTTCGATACTTTGTATAACCGACACCCCAACCCACCCCACCAACTCCCACCTATTGGACTACCCTGAGTCCGCCCCAAATTTTTATTATGACGATAATTTCGATATTTTTTATAACCGACCCCCCAACCTCCACCCCTTTTTTGGCTACCCCGAGTCCGGCCCCCATTTTTATCATCATCATTAAACTCAGCATTCTTGATTATATTGAAATCGACACTAGGCCTTCTCTCCCGGGATCCCGCAGTGAAAGACTCATGAGAAATCCCGGGAATTAATCCCGGGATTTCCCGTTGTTCTGAAATTTGTTTGATTTGTATGTTTGCAGTATTTTTTTGAAGATGTAAAGGACAGTTGCAACAAAATTACATATAAATTCGATGGATTTTACCGCTGGTACCTTGACGAAACATGATGAATAAATGTAAATAAAAATTCTTGTTGTAGTATTTCGCAATTGAGTTTTTATTATTTATAAATTAACTAATTTTTACTATATTTAATTTATGTGCTCGATCCGATTTCGATTATTACATCATCCTCAGGAGCTTACAAAAAACTGAGAAAACAGTTTTTTGTAAGCTCCTTAAGATGATGTAATAATCGAAATCGGATCGAGCACATAAATTAAATATAGTAAAAATTAGTTAATTCATAAATAATAAAAACTCAATTGCGAAATACTACAACAAGAATTTTTATTTACATTTAAAAATTACATATATTAATGCTTTTATATTTTATTTGTATAATAAAAATTCGCTAAAAAATTCAATTAAATTTTGATTTAAAATCACAAAATATAAATTAACAACAGAAAACGCGTAAATAATATTTCACTGGGCCAGTCAATCATAACACGAATATTTTTTTTAGTGGAGCATTTTGTTTATATGCAGTGGCTGTTTACAGATTACGTAACGGAATGTTTTCCATTTCAACCTTCTCCTCCCTTACGGAACACATTGTAACAAGCAACAATTACAATTTTCTTCTAACCGTAACAATCCACCTTCGCACCCTAAGGCCGTTACGCAATTTGTGAACAACCCACAATGGGATATTTCGTGTTTAAATAATAAACAAATTGAAAAACAATAAGTCCTTTCCTCTTAAAGTGTATGCTTTAATACATATTCTTGCATATATGGCTTTTGTTGTATTCTTTAAATGTTGGATTCATGAGAAAATTTTCTCAAAATTATGAGATTTTTCTACGTTGTCCACTCAATAAAATCGCATTGAATGAAAAGATCATTCTAAACCAATTTTTCCAAAAAAATGGTAGCAGTTCTAATTCAGCATTATGAAAAGAACACTTGAAAGTATTGATAAGGAAAATGAAAATACACATTTTGAAATTGGGTTTGTGTATGAAAAGACACATAGTTGCCAGTACCACTGATGGAGCAACGGTTATGACGAAATATGAAAGGTTTAGCGGTAGTAAGCATCAACTATGCACACGGACTGCATTTAGCTGATGTGATGTGCTTTATAAAAACAATCGAGTAATGATTTAACTGTATCAGATTACGAGGCAAGCGCTAAGGCAAGCGTTAAGTTAACTTAAAACACACTCTTTTGACATGTCTATATTTATTATAAATCGACTTCGAAAGTTTTCTTTCATTCTCAAGAATTGCTCTCAAGTAAAAGGTTTAAGCTTTCTTCGAGAAGGAAATCTTGGTTTTCGAAATCAATCGTTTTATAATAAATATTAAGATATCCAAAAAGTGTATTTATGTGTTTAAACTGCACTCCAACAATTATCTCAAATCTATTTTAGTTTAAAAACTGGCTTTTAATTAATTATATTTTATATTTTATCCAGGGAAATCCCGGGATCCCGGGATATATGCGATTTTATCCCGTCATCTCGGGAAACAAAATTTAGCGGGAAATGAGAAGCCCTAATCGACACCAAACATGACATGCAAAAAAATATTTTTTTCTACAATAAGGTACCCCTTGGGAGTAAAAAATGGTTATGTCACAGATCAGGGGCTTATATGGGGGATTGTATTTGTTATGAAATTCTGATTCTATCGATACCCCATATGACATATTTTACTCATTTAATGTGTCAACCCCACCCACGGGGTTGGTTGGGGGTGGGAATACAAACCAACTTTTGGATTCAAAAGTTGCGCCGGTCTGAATAAGAGATAATGGTGCCATTAAATTTTTTTTATCTCTTCCCATTTATTTTATATAGATTTTTATATGCTAAAACTTAAAGGCGTACAGGGGTGGGGGTGGATCCTACCACCCCAATCTCATGTTTTTGGGGACGGCCAAGCCAGATCGATTAATACCAAATTTGTAAAAAAAAATTTTTTTAATTTCCGCGACTGCCCGATTCTTAAAAAACCGATAGTTAAGTAAAATTTTTCCTTTAATAAATTTAATAAGTCATATTCATTTTCATTTCTCATCATGTGCGGTCGATACAAATTTTTTACTCCGGGTTTTATGTAATTATAAGTGGCAGTCTTCAACGAAAAAAGTTTTAAAAATATTTATAATTTATATAAAAAAATTCTCTGTCGAATAGTGTAACAATTGTGCAAAAAAGATAGTTCATTTGATATTTTTCTCAGTTTTTTGTTAAACAATCATATAACTGTGAGCTCTGGATGTATTTGTGAATATCTAAATAAAAATTGAATTATTTTTGGTGTTTCCACAATCAACATATGTAATATCGTCTCTGGGATAATACAGCTAAGTGCCTATTTTAGTATTGCTTTTATACATGCATATTACTTTTATTTTGCATAACAAGTATACATACAAATAACACAAACATATCTTAGCCAAAAACGGGCTTCATAAGCATTAACTTGTATAATAAAATGATATACTTATATAATAAAAATCTAGTACATATTTTATTTTACTGATGCTGTTTATATGCAATGAAATATTATAAATCATCTGTAGTGTGTAAATTAATATAATCACAAACAACTTAAGACTTTCTGTGATAATAAAAATAGGACACATATAAAAAAAATATGCAACTTGAGAAATAATGTGAATCTTAGACCATATTCTTTCCATATATAAACAATTAAAAGAAAAAAAGAAATATATAGTAAATCCTATTTTCACATCAGGAAACTTATTTTTTAACTCCACATAAGGTTCATTTAATGTACATAGTAATAAGCGCTTTTGGGGATTTATGCTGAAATTGCTCATATTTTCTTTATTGTACATATATAATTTTTATAATATTTTAAAAAGTTCATTTAAGTAATAATAAAATTTTTGATATTTAACATAAAAACAAATCTCTTAGCTTATAACGCCATTTTTATAATTTTCCTTCAGAACCAAAAAAAATGATTCCCGACAGTCATATGCACAACGAATTTTATCTTTAAAACAAAAACTATCACTAGTCCTAAACTTTCACAAGTAGTTAGATATAAAATAAGCTTCAATTTAGTTTAAAAAAAAAAGGTGTAGCGCCATCTTTTGTTCAATTACACCGTTTTTTTCTTATGTTACACCGTTAAAAATTATTTCAAAAAATTAACAGGGTACATTTTTAAAAACTTTGTTCTAATACCTATTCAACGACATATCATTTATGAAAATCGATTGAGTAGTTTTTCTACAATCGCTCGTCAAAATGCACTCACATCACAAAATAATAAAAAATTGAGGGCACCCTGTGAAGACCCCTGCTCGAAAAAAAAATTCTAAGAGAACTTGTATTTTTTATTTATGAAAGACTATCTATAAACAAAAAATAATCAAAATTAAAAGGGGTCAAGTCAAAACGATGTTGAATCTTCGTGAAATTGCTCTAAATTATTGTTTTCAAAAATTCACTTTTAAAACACTTTTAATTGCAATCAAAATAACCAAATTTGCAAGGAAAATCAATCAATTTTGATTATTTTACATGCACAAATTTTGACGTTTAAAATTTGAAGTTTAAAGAAAAAACTCTATTCACTATTCTCTACTGAAACAAATAACCAAAATAATCTTTTATGAAACAAAAAAAATTCTGCGAAATATGAAATTTCTTACGCAAACTTCCTAAATTTCCTATATTAAAAAATGGACCTGAACCGTGTTTTTGATTGGGTTCGGGTTCGGGTACACATAATTTAAAAAAAATCTTGCTCCGGAGCGGGTTCAGGGTTCGGGTTCGAAACCTGTACAAAATGTACAATAAAAGGAGCAAAAATGAACAAAGGACATATAGTTTTTCCTTACGAACAAACTTCAGAATCTGAGCCCAGGACAGATGCCTCATTCCGAGATGCCTCATTGAGCTGACGAGCTAACAAAGAAATTTACTGTCAATGGTCGGCAAGGAAATTGCGTGAAAAAATTTTACACAACAAAAATTTTAAAAGGCAAATAGTTTTAAATATTATAAAGAATCCAAATAAGTATACACTGTATAATGAATATGTATTTTACTATTTTAGAGTACACAATGGAAACATTTAACAACACTGCCGAAACTAGATTCAACTTAATAGCTACGAAGTACTTTTATTACATAAAAGACAAAATCGGGAAGGAGAATAAAAGAAAAGATTTGGAATCTACTCTACAATGAATTTGGAATGAGTTTCTTAACCTTTTCGCACTCGCGGCCGCCTTGAAATAAGTTTTTGAAAGTCGCGGCCCTTATAATAAAATATTCTCGTGCTCATTTTGTTTATAATTATTGTTGTGTACTACATTCTACTAAAAGAAGTGACCTGTTTCTTACCCTACATTTTAATATAAGTGGTGTACCAGAAATAATTGCACTACATTCACTCGTATAATAGTGTTAGAACAACAATTGGCATTACATTTAATTACATAGTAGGGCAATTCCACGGTGTCGGTCGTAAAAATTGAAGAAAATGTTTACACATAAACTCAATTTGTGGAATAAAACTTAATTGGATATTATTAAAATTATTTTTAAGTTGATTATCACATCCCGAAAACATGCATAATTTTTTTCTTAAAATGCTACAAATAAAAATTAAAAATATTTAAAATTTGGTGTCGGTTGTAAACACACAAATTGAGAAGCTTGACTATGTCTAACAAATGATCAAAATTCTGTGAATTATAAAGCAATTCCAAAGTAAAGTAAATTTTAATCTAAAGTATATAAATGATTAAAGCATATTATGCCTTTTTCCAATAATAGTATATTCTTCAACGATGTCGAAAACAACATATTTTGAAACGAGAGGACAGTTTAATGGTAATGGTCGGGAGATTCAAAATATGATTTTCGGCGAGCAGAATACTGTACTTTTTCTACTATCTTTTTAAAAATTATTATTAATTATTTTCATTTATAATAACGTACAATTCACATTTCAAAACATACACTGTTACAAATTAAAAATTTCAAATGTATATTTATATTTCTGCTATTAAAAAATAGATGACTCAGCATGATATGAATAAATTATCCTATTTATATGTCATAAACAAAACCGGCTTTAACAAGCCTGATTGTTTTTTTTAAAAAAAATCGTGATCTAATATGCACATGTACATGTACATTAACATTGGAGTTATTCATGTTGTTATATTTTTATTCTATTTACACTACAAAATCCTACATTTTCATTCTATTTGCTCTATAAAGTCCTTAAAATCATAACTCAATAACACATATTTGAAGGTTCATTGTTTTTTGAATTTCGCTTCTAGTAGGCTTATATAACTAAAGACGGTTTGGTCATAAATAAAATCAAATTTAAAAATTTGATTATTATTTCTAAAATAAGAATCAGTTTTGATTTAGTTTTTGTATGGGGTGACGTTACGTTAATTTTTGATATTTTTTTAAACAACCTAAATTTTTTTACGTAAAATATATATTTTTTTTCGTTTTTGTTAAATACAATATAAATAATTTTTTTAAAAAATATCTTAACACCAACTAATAGAAATGTTTACTTATATTTTAATATGAATGTTGATTGTAAAAAATTTGGTTGCAGAATAATTTTTTTTAATTGTGTTTTCGGAATTGCAAAAAACGTTGTGTGCAACGAGTTACAACGCGTGCGGAAAAAATCAACTTTGTGCAACTAGATACACAAAGTACTATTACAACTCTAGATATGTAATATACTATTGCATAGGTTTTTATCACTGGTGACAAAAAAGAAATTTTCGATGCAATGAACAAACATCGAAAGTAGATTTTTTATGTTGGGTAGTAGAAAAAATACTTTTTTACATAAGTGATTTAAAATTATTTTTCTTTTTGTGTCGGTGGTAAAATTTCGGTGTCGGTTGTAAATTGTGCAGAAAAAAATTGGTGTCGGTCGTAAAATGTGCAAAAACATCTAACTAGATGAAAATAAATATGGTTTGATAAACAAATATACAATTTCAAGTTATCTTTTATTGATATGATGTAAATATATGTATATTAAGACATTTTTATAGTA
The DNA here is from genome assembly GCA_963693315.1 of Diogma glabrata. Lineage (NCBI taxonomy): Eukaryota > Metazoa > Arthropoda > Insecta > Diptera > Cylindrotomidae > Diogma > Diogma glabrata. Next base: position 188,779,195 of record OY856188.1, on the reverse strand, counting down.
AATAAATTGCAATTTATATGAAATATCACTCGATAACGAATAGAAAACAAACATACTTACACATGAATTTTATAAAAAGAAGAAAAAGCAATATAAGGAATTATCATATATAATAACAATTCAAATTGCAATATGTCAAATTATTAGTAAATTACAAGAAATAATCAATTTATTCAACAATATAATTTGAAAAATTAATTATGACCCCAACGCTGAAATAATACAAAAATAATAAAAAAAAATAAAAGATAAAAGTCGAAATCAAAAAACAACATTAATTTATTTAGTTGTGAAATCGTATTTTGCGTGGAAACAAGAAAAATCTTATCATTCACAGCTTCATTCAGATTAATTTTTAACATTTGTATTTAATTTAAGGAGCATCTTCCTCAAGACAGTGTCATCATCAAACAACACCATCATCAGTGAATAAACCATCAACTTCATCGACATTTTTGCAAACACAATCGGAAGCGAAAAAAGCTAGAGTTTTACCACCGTTAACGTTATTAAATTCAACAACAAAGGTTTGTCAAACCTCCATGAAAAAGATTCAATTTAGCACTGCACAGAACGACAAGCCGACCGATTCAAGACAAAAAGAGACAATATGCTGCAACTGTGAATGTAAGTTGGATAAGCTAGTTAAACGCCAAGATAGTTTAGAAGTCATCCAAAAGAGAATCGAAAAAAAATGGATCAGATGCTCTACTTAATGAAAGAATTGCCTAAGGTGCTTAATGCGCAGTCAAATGTATCATATACAATTTCAGACGAAATTGAAAAACTGTGCCGCCTTACCACTGAATCAAATCTTCAGGAAGTGGAGCATAGACTGCAAAATCCTCAATTCAGAGAACAAATGGTTAAATCAATCATTTTTTTCATATTAATAAATTTTAATGCATGTTACACTAGTTTACAAATTTTGAACTTTTTTTGTCACCCTGAATAAAACTCAACTTTTCTTATGGATTTGGACCTTCTGAACACGAATATCATATTCATTTTTTTTGGTTAGCTCTTGTTTTTGAGATATTCACGAAAAACCAATATTTTCGGTGATCAAAAATGTTGTTTCGGTTTTTGGATCTCATATTTTACAAAACAAACAAATTAAATATATTAATAAAACAAGTGCATAGTAAATATGCCAACAAACATTTTGAGTCATATTTTGTAAAAATCCGTTAAGGATTCTGGAAGTTACAGTCAAAAAAAGTTGAAAAAATACGAAAAATTCACGTTTTTTTAAATTTTTCCATTTTCAACACCATAAATTTTGAACAAATAAAGACACTAATTTTTTTTAATTTCTTGCAGCCTATAGTAGCTTCAATTTTCTTTCTTTTAAGGTAAAAGATACGAATATTGGTGCAGTTTGCACCAAGTTATTCAAGTTTTCCCAAAGAAAGTCAAAACTCAAAATTTGGAAAAAAAATTTAACTATAAGAATAATTTAAACTCTGCAACATAATTGATTTATATGTAGGTTGTTACTTCGGTCTGAAAGACCTAAGTATTACATTTATGAGCTCAAAGTGAAATTCTTACCCCCACTTTTTTTGGCATTTCTCGACGTTTTAGGAACTACTGATTCTAAAAAAGCAAAAAAAAAATGTGTGTCTGTCTGCCGGCCGTCCGTCCGTCACAACCGACGAAATCTAGAAAACCGCTGAACGGATTTCAAAATTTAGCTATTTAGCTATTTAGCTATTTAGCAAAATTTACCTATTTCTAAAAATAGGTTTGCTCAATGGGAAGAGCCGAAAGGACGGTGTGTTTGATAACTGTACCGGAAGTGTGTCAAAAAAATCGTCAAGTGTGTCAAAACAAGGAAATTTGCATATTTTTTGGATAAAAAACGTTCGTTTTAAGTGATTACGAGTAGAAACATTGAATTTGGAGAAATCTTGATGGTCGGGATTGGTATGTGAGACCAAAATCTAGATTATTGCATTATAAGTTTGTCAAAAAAATGTTGTCAAGTGTGTCAAAAGAGAGATTTTTTTTTATTTTTACCCAATTTTTTGGAAAAAATAAAATTGTTGGAAATGAAATTTTATTATTATTATTGAGAATTATGGCATTATAAGTTTGTCAAAAAATAATGTCAAGTGTGTCAAAAAATAATTTCATTTATTTTTTAGCCAATTTTTTGGAAAAAAAATGTGGCTGTTTTTGTGACGTAAATATAATTGCAAATGAAATTGGACATGGACATTTTTGAATTTGTTATAGTTTTTGAAATATTTTTGGAATTTTGAAAAAGTTTGTATTTTTGATTTTGTAATAATTTTTGCATTATTTTTAGAATTTCTGAAAAAGTTTTAATTTTTGATTTCGTAAGAATTTTTGGAATATTTTAAGAATTTTGAAAAATTTTTAATTTTTGATTTTATTATAATTTTTGGAATTTTGAAAAAATTTTCAACTTTTGATTTTGTAATAATTTTTGCAATATTTTTAGAATTTTGGAAAAAATTTGCATTTTTAAGAATTTTTGGATTATTATTGGAATTTAGAAAAAGTTTCAATATTTGATTTCATTCTAATTTTTGGAATATTTTTGGAATTTTGAAAAAGGTTTCAATTTTTGATTTTGTTATAATTTTTGCAATATTTTTCGAATTTGGAAAAAAAATAAAATTTTTGAATTTTATATAGATATATATTTAGAATTTTGAAAAAAGCTTCATATTTTGATTTTGTAAGAATTTTTGGAATAGTTTTAGAATTTTGAAAAATTTTAAATTTTTGATTTTATTATAATTTTGAAAAAAGTTTTAATTTTTGATTTTGTAATAATTTTTGCAATATTTTTAGAATTTTGGAAAAGTTTGAATTTTTAAGAATTTTTGGAATATTATCGGAATTTAGAAAGAGTTTAAATATTTGATTTCATTCTAGTTTTTGGAATATTTTTGGAATTTTGAAAAAGTTTGATTTTATTTAATTTAACAAAATTTTTGGATTTGGATTATAATTTTCCGGCAACGTATTGATATTTCGTGTTAGTTTTGTAATAAGTTTTTAAACAGATATAAAAAATACTTGTACGTTAACAAAGAGTTATGTTTGATATACATCGCTGCCCAAAACTAAAAACCATGTCCTCGTGAAAGTTTTTTGCCGAAAACTATATCAAAATCCTTTACCCAGACCGAAGTCTTGATATCTCAAAGCTGTGAGATTTCAGCCCCTCCATATTTTTCGTATAAGATCTAGCTCCTCCTACTTCGGGATTATTTTAGGAGTTAGAAAATATCAGTTAGTTGATTATGAAATGTATTTTTTTACAAAAGTTGTATTTTATTTTTATATGATTTTTCTCGAAATTGAGATTTTTTTGTGAAGTTTTTTAGCATGATCTAGCTCCTCACACCTTGAACTTATTTTAGGAGTTGACAAATATCAGTTAGTTGATTATGAAATGTCTTTTTTGGACAAAAGATGTATTTTATTTTTATATGGTTTTTCTCGAAATTGAGATTTTTTTGTGAAGTTTTTTGACATGATCTAGCTCCTCCCACCTCGGATTTATTTTAGGAGTTGGAAAATATCAGTTAGTAATGAAGATAGGCAGTTCTCATAAATGGGGTGATTCTTTTAGCAGTATGTATTATGTTACTTCCACAAATAAAACAAAATGAATTTGGGCTATTTTTACACTTGAAACTTCTTGACGACGCCATTTAAATAAACTTGACCTTACACTTTACTAACAATTTATGTTGCTTTGCTATAGTTGCCTATCACTATTGATTTATTGATTTTTAAAAACAATACACTATTTAAAATTTATATTTGTAATATTTTTTCTTTTTTAATTAATATTTTCACTTGAATGTTTGGAATTAAATTTATCCTCAGAGACATTATATTTGCAACTAATCATACGACAACTATATACTTAAAAAGAAATTAAACTAATTAAACAAAAGTTGGCAAAACCGAAAAACTATTAAAAAGGAGAAGTAATTGCTTTCTTAAATTAAACTTAAAATGATCATAAACGTAAGGAGTAACACAAAGTGGGCGGTGATAGAAAAAAATTTACATTATCAAAAAACCAAAAACAGAAAAGAAACAAACCTTACAGGTATTAATAGACATAAATAGGGGCTTAACTTTATGGTGCTTGAACTAACTTAAATAGTTCTGATGTTATGATGTTTTGCCTCCTCACAATTCATTATCTTTTGTTTATATTTTACTATATACGTCTCATATCGATCCAATTCCCAACTTCGAAAACAAAAATGGAAATTATACTTTACTATTTTAAAATAATTCTTTACTGATGTTTGAGAACGACTGAACATTTAAAATTATTATTTATGGCACAATAAATTAAGTAAAAAACTATTTTTTCCAAATTTTGAGTTTCGACTTTTTTTGGGAAAACTTGAATAACTTGGTGCAAACTTCACCAATATTCGTATCTTTTACCTTAAAAGAAAGAAAATTGAAGCTACTATAGGCTCCAAGAAATTAAAAAAAATTAGTGTCTTTATTTGTTCAAAATTTATGGTGTTGAAAATGGAAAAATTTAAAAAAAACGTGAATTTTTCGTATTTTTTCAACTTTTTTCGACTGTAACTTCCAGAATCCTTAACGGAATCCTTTTACAAAATATAACTCAAAATGTTTGTTGGCATATTTACTATGCATTTGTTTGATTAATATATTTAATTTGTTTGTTTTGTAAAATATGAGACCCAAACACCGAAACAACATTTTTGATCACCAAAAAATTTGGTTTTTCGTGAATATCTCAAAAACAAGAGCTAACCAAAAAAAATGAATATGATATTCGTATTCAGGAGGTCCAAATCTATAAGAAAAGTTGAGTTTCATTTCGGGAGATTTTTCTTGTAAACTAGTGTTATTAATTCTTATTTCCAGAAAGCATTTTTAATTCAGCGGGTCAATTTGGGAAAAGGATTATCAGTGACGTTTAAAAGCGTGTTCGAAGATGAACTAATTTTTTTGTATAACTATGGAGGTACACAGGGAAAGCTTCCTATCAAAACATTTGATCTAACCATGAAAATTATTTTCGGTAAATTTTTAATTAAAAAATATATTATTATATTGTAAGCTAAAATATTGTTTTTTTTCAATATCCTAACAGATGCCTGGAAAACACCTCTGGACTCTTTGGAAAATTTCCAACAAAAGTTTAAGCTGGAAATACGGAAAACACACAACAGACACCACAACAGAAAAAAGTGAAGAACAGGAATACCGGCTCAATAAACCACAACCACTTCATTTTTGTCTATGATGCACCTTTAACATCCACCAATGAAAAATAATATTTTAATTCTAAAACATCTATTTTAGATTTTTATTTTATTTATTAGTTATTATTTTAAAATTAAACAATTCATAGTCCTACGTTGCACAGTGGGATTTTTTGTGCAATAAGTAATTTTTTCGACATATAAAATTTAAAAATGTAATGATGCAGTTTTGTAGAAAATTGATTCAGTATGAAGAATCCATAAATTGTATCCCAAAAAAAAGTTTATTTGTCTTTGAAATAATGAAGTAAAGTCACATGTAAATTTTGGTCCAAAATATTGAAAATTGTTTACGCACTTCTATAGTGTTTGTACGTAAGATAATTTTATTGCTCTAATTTAAATAGTGATTATTTTCAAATATAGCCTTTTCTGCGTATTTAAAAAAAAAAATTATAAAGTTCGCTCATATGGTTTAAAAGATATGATAGAATAAAATTTGTTCTATAATGTGCCGTGATTGCAAACTTCCTTGGAAGAAAAAAAAGGTTGCTCGGTCGTGCTAGGTGCTCTCGCTATAATAAAATGAAAGGTAAGACTCCATACTATTAATTAAAAAAAAAAAAAGTTTAAATAATTAATAATCTTTTATAAAATCATAAAATTTATAAAATCATAAAATCATAAAATTTTGGGTTCTATGGGCGGGGGGTAGTGGGCGTGCCCAATTTTTATGAAACTTTATTTTATTCTTAATTGAGGTAATAAAAGGCTCTGTGCCAAATTTCAAAAACTTTGGGCATAAAAATAAATTTTGGGTTCTATGGGCGGTGGGTAGTGGGCGTGGCCAATTTTGATGAAACTTTATATTTTTCTTAACTGAGCTAACCAAAGGCTCAGAGCAAAATTTCAACATTCTACGAGCACTCCTTATATTTTTTGCCAAACATTATATGAACAAATCCCACTGTGCGTTGTGGAAATCGTATTTTGCGTGGAAACAAGAAAAATCTTATCACTCACAGCTTCATTCAGATTAATTTTTAACATTTGAATTTAATTTAAGGAGCATCTTCCTCAAGACAGTGTCATCATCCAACAACACCATCATCAGTGAATAAACCATCAACTTCATCGACATTTTTGCAAACACAATCGGAAGCGAAAAAAGCTAGAGTTTTACCACCGTTAACGTTATTAAATTCAACAACAAAGTTTTATCAAACCTCCATGAAAAAGATTCAATTTAGCAATGCACAGAACGACAAGCCAACCGATTCGAGACAAAAAGAGACAATATGCTGCAACTGTGAATGTAAGTTGGATGAGCTAGTTAAACGCCAAGATAGTTTAGAAGTCATCCAAAAGAGCATTGAAAAAAAATGGATCAGATGCTCTACTTATTGAAAGAATTGCCTAAGGTGCTTAATGCGCAGTCAAATGTATCATATACAATTTCAGACGAAATTGAAAAACTGTGCCCACTTACCATTGAATCAAATCTTCAGGAAGTGGAGCATAGACTGCAAAATCCTCAATTCAGAGAACAAATGGTTAAATCAATCATTTTTTTTCATATTAATAAATTTTAATGCATATTATTAATTCTTATTTCCAGAAAGCATTTTTAATTCAGCGGGTCAATTTGGGAAAAGGATTATCAGTGGCGTTTAAAAGCGTGTTCGAAGATGAACTAATTTTTTTGTATAACTGGGGAGGTACACAGGGAAGGCTTCCTATCAAAACATTTGATCTAACTATGAAAATTATTTTCGGTAAATTTTTAATTAAAAAATATATTATTATAATATTGTAAGCTAAAATATTGTTTTTTTTTTTCAATATCCTAACAGATGCCTGGAAAACAGCTCTGGACTCTTTGGAAAATTTCCAACAAAAGTTTAAGTTAAAAACACGGAAAACACACAACAGGCACCACAACAGAAAAAAGTGAAGAACAGGAATACCGACTCAATAAACCACAACCACTTCATTTTTGTCTATGATGCACCTTTAACATCCACCAATGAAAAATAATATTTTAATTCTAAACCATCTATTTTAGATTTTTATTTTATTTATTAGTTATTATTTTAAAATTAAACAATTCATAGTCCTACATTGCACAGTGGGATTTTTTGTGCAATAAGTAATTTTTTCGACACATAAAATTTAAAAATGTAATGATGCAGTTTTGTAGAAAATTGATTCGGTATGATGAATCCATAAATTGTATCCCAAAAAAAAGTTTATTTGTCTTTGAAATAATGAAATAAAGTCACATGTAAATTTTGGTCTAAAATATTGAAAATTGTTTACGTACTTCTATAGTGTTTGTACGTAAGATAACTTTATTGCTCTAATTTAAATAGTGATTATTTTCAAATATAGGCTTTTCTGCGTATTTAAAAAAAAAAATTATACAGTTCGCTCATATGGTTTAAAAGATATGATAGAATAAAATTTGTTCTATAATGTGCCGTGATTGCAAAGTTCCTTGGAAGAAAAAAAAGGTTGCTCGGTCGTGCTAGGTGCTCCCGCTATAATAGAATGAAAGGTAAGACTCCATACTATCAATTAAAAAAAAAAAAAAGTTTAAATAATTAATAATCTTTTATAAAATCATAAAATTTATAAAATCATAAAATCATAAAATTTTGGGTTCTATGGGCGGTGGGTAGTGGGCGTGCTTAATTTTTATGAAACTTTATTTTATTCTTAATTGAGGTAATAAAAGGCTCTGTGCCAAATTTCAAAAACTTTGGGCATAAAAATAAATTTTGGGTTCTATGGGCGGTGGGTAGTGGGCGTGGCCAATTTTGATGAAACTTTATATTTTTCTTAATTGAGCTAACCAAAGGCTCAGAGCAAAATTTCAAAATTCTACGAGCACTCCTTATATTTTTTGCCAAACATTATATGAACAAATCCCACTGTGCGTTGTGGAAATCGTATTTTGCGTGGAAACAAGAAAAATCTTATCACTCACAGCTTCATTCAGATTAATTTTTAGCATTTGAATTTAATTTAAGGAACATCTTCCTCAAGACAGTGTCATCATCCAACAAACCATCATCAGTGAATAAACCATCAACTTCATCGACATTTTTGCAAACACAATCGGAAGCGAAAAAAGCTAGAGTTTTACCACCGTTAACGTTATTAAATTCAACAACAAAGGTTTGTCAAACCTCCATGAAAAAGATTCAATTTAGCACTGCACAGAACGACAAGCCAACCGATTCAAGACAAAAAGAGACAATATGCTGCAACTGTGAATGTAAGTTGGATAAGCTAGTTAAACGCCAAGATAGTTTAGAAGCCATCCAAAAGAGAATTGAAAAAAAAATAGATCAGATGCTCTACTTATTGAAAGAATTGCCTAAGGTGCTTAATGCGCAGTCAAATGTATCATACAATTTCAGACGAAATTGAAAAACTGTGCCCCCTTACCACTGAATCAAATCTTCAGGAAGTGGAGCATAGACTGCAAAATCCTCAATTCAGAGAACAAATGGTTAAATCAATCATTTTTTTCATATTAATAAATTTTAATGCATGTTATTAATTCTTGCTTTCTGGAAATGCATTTTTAATTCAGCGGGTCAATTTGGGAAAAGGATTATCAGTGGCGTTTAAAAGCGTGTTCGAAGATGAACTAATTTTTTTGTATAACTGTGGAGGTACACAGGGAAAGCTGTGATCAAAACATTTGATCTAACCATGAAAATTATTTTCGGTAAATTTTTAATTAAAAAATATATTATTATATTGTAAGCTAAAATATTGTTTTTTTTTTTCAATATCCTAACAGATGCCTGGAAAACACCTCTGGACTCTTTGAAAAATTTCCAACAAAAGTTTAAGGTGGAAATACGGAAAACCACAACAGAAAAAAGTGAAGAATAGGAATACCGGCTCAATAAACCACAACCACTTCATTTTTGTCTATGATGCACCTTTAACATCCACCAATGAAAAATAATATTTTAATTCTAAAAAATCTATTTTAGATTTTTATTTTATTTATTAGTTATTATTTTAAAATTAAACAATTCATAGTCATACGTATATAAAAATTGTCGTTAACAAAACGTTTATTTTTTAAATTTTCTTTGTTGACATTAGTAATGTCAATATAGTCCAGTCGTTACAGGTTTTAACTGCGGAAAAATTCCTATTTAGCTGAATTTTTGTATACACCGTTATTACGGCATTTTAATTAATATGTGAAAAATCGACATTTATATCGTGCCGGCTAAAAAAGTTATCAAGGTCAAAAGGTCACGAAAATCAGTTTTCCGCGAATATCTCGCGACCTATTACTCCGAGGTCAATTGAGGTCAAACAAAAATTGTTTATCGTTCAATTATCTACAAAACATACAATTATCATTTTTCTGTAAGTTCAACCATTTTTTTAGCAGAGCGCTGAGAAAGCGACTATACATTATGATTATGCACTCGTTTCCGCACCACACATTTTTTACATGGTTTTCACAGTGAAAATGATCCATGATATGTAATAAAAGCTTTTTTTTATTTAAAAATGAAGAGTTTTTTATTTAAAATCTGAAAAATACAAAAAAATAAACTTAATACTGACTACTAATTTTTATGCATGCATAATTTTTTTTTATTCACTTATAGTCGATATCCTCAGTTTCTCTATCATTAAAATTTGCTGACAAAACATTGAGTGGAATTATTACTTTACTTAAGTAGTCGACATTTTCATTCCCCGTTTAAGCATGATTGCCCACAGAAATGTTCACAAACTTTTGAGCATCTCAAACCCATTTTTTTGCATCCACACTTGCCGCCACAATTTTTTGTACAATTACAATAGACTGTGTTTAGTAGATCATCGGGTGCTGGTATAATAAAGTTGTTACTGGCTGAAGTATGTTATTGTTTTACTCGTAACCCCACTATTTTGCATCAATTTCTCTTCCTAGTTTGTATTTTATAATACACTCGAAAAATATGATGTTGAGCTGCTGAAGAAGGAGGTGCCAATAACAAAAATTTCACACCTGTGTTTTGTTTTGTTAGCCTACCAAAGCTAAAATATCTGTAATTATTTATCGAATGTTCTGATTTTGGAGCACTGTACATTGCTAGTAGCACTGTATTGCAGCATCGACAACTACTTCTCAAGCGCAATTTTCTTGGAGATATTTCTGCGGAATTTTTTAAATCAGGTATTTTTTAAACATCTTCATGACTTTAATTTTTGTTTTGCCAAAAAGTATTGAAGTTGTATCACATCCGGTCATGGCATGGAATACCGAAAAATTAAGCGGCTGTGATATACTTGTGATATACATGGTTCTTGCTGACGTAGTTTAAAGGTTGCGATACTCAAATTGTTCGTATAATTTTTACGACAATTACGATGAACATTTACAGAAGCAACAGTATTTAAATATTCAATATTACCATCACCTATTTCCATACTAACATTTTTTAATGTTTGCAAGCCACGTGTAGCTTCTACTAAATCACAATCCGACAACAATTCACTGCATATAATGTAATGGATAGTCTGGCATAATGTCAGAACGCAGTGTATTACAGTCGCAGTTTCCTTAGCTGTTGTTTCTTATATTGATCTGTACCACTTGTAATGGATTCTCATCCCTTCGTCATCCATAGTCATATTTCATGTAGTTTCCTTCACCCATAGTTTCCTTATGTTTCTCAGAATCTACTAAATCTGCAATGGCCGGACAAACGTATGGGAGAAGGAAAATCACACTGACTGCCCTGATTTGTTTATTCATTGATATAATATAGTATTGGTTAATTTGAGTTGATTGATAATTTTCTTTAATCATCATCCGTATGACCGCTAAACTTTGGTCAGAATTTGATCTTACCACACACTAAAAGCGACGCGCGCTGTGTTTCTATTCGTTTATTTTCAATATACTGCTAAAGTTTGAATTCTCTAGACATCAACCGTAATTAAACAATTTTTTTTAAACCCTAAATATTTTTCCATTCATCCACATTCAACGATTTAATATCTCGTTTTTGTTAAACATTCTATTGTCTTAATTTCTTTCAAAATAATTTTTCCGTTTCATTATATTACTACTTTGGATTGTAGTTTTGTAATGTCTAAACAACATAACATCGAACGAACTTGATTTTGGTTCATTTTGGATTCAATGGTAAATGTTATTGATGTGTCGGAAATATTTTGTACCTCAACCTTATCTTTGGGCAATAGTATCAAATAACGAACGGTTTTTTTTTAGCTATGAAAAATTCCCATCAATTGAAAACTCAATGGAAATTATATCACATCCAAAACACCGCATTCGAGTTTTTTCGAGCAAAATTTTTGCTATATAATACGGCCCTGCACATCATTAAACTCTCTTAGTTTAATCGCGATTCACACGAATACGCTCATTCTATTACTTTTGATTTTTGATGGTTGACGTCGATTAATATTATTACAATTATCCTATTGGATTTTGCTTTGACAGCTGGCAACAGGTGTTCAGATTTTTTTATTAGAAAAGTATTCATTTTTACGGTTGCCAAGGAAAATGTTCATTAACGTAATTATAGAAAACAAAAAGATAATAAAAAAAACGAAAAGAAATTAAATGTAAAGTAAACTCCATAAAAAAGGAATTATCCGTGTATCAAAAAAAAAATATATTTATTTGTTGTTTGTGATGTGTCTGTGTTATGTGTAACAGTATACAAAATCCGTGATATATTTCTCGGTGCGCATATGGTGAAATTTTGTTTGAAGATTCGCAAATCTAAGGTAACTTTATTTAATATCTAGTTAATTGCCCTTGGCATTATAGTTTGCTTGAGAACGTTTTTTTTTATAAAGCAAACTTGCTCCAGTGAATTCGTGAAACTTTACGGTACATTTAATGAAGAAAAACTCCGGTTTTCGTGTCTAGTCATTTTTTTTTAACGGTATATACCAAAAGTTTACATTATCATTATTGTTAAGAGATGTACAGTTTTCGTTTTTCTTAAGTGTCGGCTGATTTTTCGAATGTATCGAACTAGATTAATTATCAATTTTGTTTGCTGTTTTGTTTTTTTTGTTTATTGCTGTAAATCATAGTGTAAGAATCTATTAACATTAGATAGCTATTAGTAAAATGATTTGTTGATATACATACTTCATGATTAATTTTGTTCCTGTGAATAATTACTGAATACCTTTAATACTTACGATAGTCGATTGAACTGACCTTGATTCTAGGTTAATAAAAGTTTACGTAGGCATTTAATTAAGTTAAACTTTACCTATATGTGATTTAAATAATATAGTGTTATTATATGCGTCACTGTGACGATCTTGTAATTAAATAAATTATTGTATCAATCAACCGTGGTGTATCGACATTTTTTTTCTATGCTGGTTTTTATATCATCTTTGCCAAAGTCCATAACGGGATTTCATGCGATATTGACATTAGCACATCAAAGTTTATGACCAGTATGTTCTTCCGACTTGGATCATCATTGGCAACGTGTACAACCAAGTTTTTATAAATCATCTATACCGTCATTGCCAAGCTGTGATACCATGTTTTCATCTATCTCATATCAACTCGGCCAACTTTGACAACATAGTTTCGTACAATTAATATTACCAGTTTATTTAATGATTTCGCTACCAAATAAATTCATCGATTTTGTTAACCAATATATTCAACGATTTGGTTAACAAATATATTCAACGGTTTTGGTAACGAATCTACTCAACCATTTGGATAACAAATTTCTTCGACATTTTTGATTAATTTATTCAACGAATTTGTTAAAAAATATATTCAACGAATGGATTTACAAATTTGTTCGACGATTTATAAATAAAATTCAACGATTACGTTTACCAATTTATTTTAACATTTTTGATAACAATTTATGCAACAATTTTGTCTGCCAAGTTATTCAACCTTTTTGATAACCAATTAATTCAACGGCTTTGTTTGCCAACTTATTCATATACCAAATTTAATCAACGTTTATAATTACCAATTTCTTCGATGTTTATGATTATAAATTTCTTCAACTATTTTGGATTCCAAGTCTGTTCAACGATTTGGATTATAAAATTATACAACGATTTCGATTTCAAATTTATTCAACGAATGTGACTCCACATCTATTCAACGATTTTGATTTCCATCCTGTTCAACAATTTTGGTTTACAAATTTATTCGAAAATTTTGATTCCAAGTTTATCCAGCGATTTTGGATTACCATTTTTCAACAATTTTGATTATAACATTATTCAACGATTACGATTTCAAATTTATTCAACGATTGTGATTCCAAATTTATTCGACAATTTTGAATACAATTCTACTCAACAATTTGGATTACAAACTATTCAACGATTTTGATTACAATTTTATATAACAATTTTGTTTACAAATTTAATCAACGTTCACAATTACCAATTTCTTCGATGTTTATGATTACAAATTTCTTCAACTATTTTGGATTCCAACTTTGTTCAACAATTTGGATTATAAAATTATACCACGATTTCGATTTCAAATTTATTCACCGATTGTGATTCCACATTTATTCAACCTTTTGATTCCAAATTTATTCAACGATTTGGATTATAAAACTATACAACGATTTCGATTTCAAATTTATTCGACCATTTTGAATACAATTCTACTCAACAATTTGGATTACAAACTATTCAACGATTTTGATTACAATTTTATATAACAATTTTGGTTACAAATTCATTCGACAATTTTGATTATAAAATTCAACGCTTATGGTGACCAATTTAATCAACGTTTATAATTACCAATTTCTTCGATGTTTATGATTACACATTTACTCCACGATTTGGAATTCAATTTTATTCAACAATTTGGATTACAAATTATTCAACGATTTTGGATTCTCAACTCATTCCACGCATGTGATGACCACTTTAATCAACGTTTATAATTCCGTGCTGATGGAGTGCTGATTTAAGCAGGATTGGAGGCCAGGCGGATATAACCACGGGTGAGTCTATTTTGATTGATTTTCCTTACTATTCATGGGATTTAGGGGTGTGAATGTGTGTGTGTGTGTGTGTGTGGGCGTATGTGAGTGAATGAGGGGGTTGAACGTGCCGACCGTGGTTCTTTCGTAGAAGGGGGCCGCCAGAGTCTCATTTTCACACTTGTATTTGTTTCCATTTCTGATCTACTTTGAAAAATGCGTACATTTCCGTATTTGTGCTGAAGCAGCAGGTTATTAATATCTCTTATCCACGATGATTGAGACTAAGTCGAACGGCAATACAACATTTCTAGGTACGCTTCCTGCTAAGCCACTCCCATTATCATCATGAGAGGCACTTCATTACAAATTGGCGCCCAACGTGGGGCTTCTCTAAGGGTCCCTACAGCAATGTAGGACTCTGGAGGAGTCCCTCCATATTTTCAAAAAAAAATCTTGAAAAAATTTTTTTTTTCCCGAAAATTTTTTTTCTTCCAATTAATTTTAATTTTCCACCAAAACAATAGTAAAGACTCTGGCGGCGTAGAAGCAATTCCCTGCTTCAAACGCGCAGGAGCAAAGGAAGTCTGAGATTCCTCAGACTTTACTTTGATGGGGAGTTGCGTCCCTACGCCTCCAGCAAATATTCTCCTTTTTTGTATTTTTTTTTTTAAAACGCATGGGTGAGAATAATTTTTCGGAATTATTCTCAATGGGCATTACAACCCCACGGACCCTAGTTACGGGTTGGGTTTCTGGGGACGTCTCAAATGCCGAAGGTGTCTCAGGTGCCAGACCTAGAACGACGTGGTTTGGTGTATACGCCAAACCTCGTCCGAGTCTGGTCACCTGGTCAGGCTTCGGGTTCGCGGGGTCCGCAGAGCCCAACCTGCGCTACTATTGCCTAACGTTAGCGACCCCTCCCGGCAATACTAGCTTCCTGTGGTTGAGGTGTGCGGGTTCTCATCGGGTGATACCGAGGAAGTTCTTCCAAGACAGCATTGGCCCGCTGTCGAGGGAAGATTTCGCTCGGCTGTCATGCTGATGTGTAACTGGTCCACCTTTGCCACAGCACCTTACCGTATGTGTTGGTGGCGTGGATCACAGCTGCCGAGTGTTGTTGATAGAATGGTGGTGCAGGGGATATTATCTTCTGACCATCCCATCAGCACTCGTCAGCTGGGTGAAACACTACTCGCACATACCCCACCTTATTCCTGTCACACCTTACCATCTCCTTTCCTTATTCATCCCGTCTTGCCCTCCTTCCTTTTCCATTTCCGATCCTTTTAACGTAGTTTTTTTTTTCTTTTTCTTTAATCCCAAAAATTGTTTTTATTTTTCTTTCTTATTTAAACCCATAAACATCCAACAAAAAAAAAGAATTGAAAGAACGGCGGTCACCACCTTCAACCCCGTAGTGATGGGCACCCCGTGGTTGAATCTGACTTTCCTCCCTTCGCCAAAATAAATAAAAAAAAAAAAAAAAAAGAATTAGTAACTATATATATATAAATACATATTTATATATAGATAAATGTATATATAAATAGTTGATTATAAATAAATAAATATAATTATGAATAAGTACATCTAAATAAATAAATGTATATATGAATAATTATATATAAATAAATTAATAAATAAAAACAGCTGATAATATCAGACTCTAATATTCGTTTATCTATAAATTTTAGGTCCAACCAATAATAAATAAATTATCAAGAAATTATAAAGAAAATAACGTATCAAGAAATTACAACGTAAATAACTTATCAAGAAGTAATATAATATATAAATTATCAAGAAACTACAACGTATATAAATTATCAAGAAATTATAAAGAAAATAAAGTATCAAGAAATTACATAGAAACCAAATTATTAACAAATCATAAGAAATAACACTAATACTCCGGAAACATCTTGCGGAGTCTGGAGAAAAAGTACCGAATGTGTGATTTTGTAAATTGTTAGTTTTTTTGTATTAGGGCATAACTAAAATCTATGTTTTAGGTTAATTGAAGACACATTCGGTTACTTCGAACTGTAAGTTAAGAATAATTATTAAATAAGAAAGGAAAAAGGAATAGAGACTAGGAAAAGGAAGTTTTTGATTGTTAATCTACTTCAAGTAACGAAAATTGTCGGATTCGGGAGGCCTAAGTTTACCCGTTTAGTGTCCTAAAATAATTCAACGTCTAAGATTGGTTGGGAAAACTTCCTAGTCCTGCTCTTATAATCCTATTAAATTCACTTAAATTAATCTTTGCATGTTAGATTTAATTTTTTTTTATATAACTTTTGCATGATAGAACTAGTTAATTCTCCTTGTCTAACCGGTAGGCTTGCCGCACTTATATAATTTTTTTTTTGTCTGTCACTCAGTTTTGAGTATCGGGAGCCGTCAGACCTGCCCGAAATTGGGTCTGGAATTTCATTTTTCTTAACTCCATTTTTTTTTTTGCAATAGCGTAGTATACTTACTCTCTCTCCGATCTCACCGTTTATTTTTTTTTTGTTCTGTTCATATTTCGGCATCTTGGAAAACAATTGTAAATCGCAGTGAAATAATATCAAGATAATAATCAATCTGATTTAATATAATTGTCGAGTTGAAGAAAATATTGCGCAGCTGTTTGAGGTTTGAATCACTAAATTTCCATATAATTTTTTTTTAAATTCTGCTCTAAAAATATTTAAAGTGGTCAAATACGGTAATGAAAATTTTTTTTTGGTGATGATTGAATAATTAAATTAAAATTTAAATTTTGGTTACGCAATTCCACAGCCAGAAAATAATTTCAATGAAATGAAATTGTAGATTGTAGAAATAGAAAAACATATTCCGGTTGATTTCGTGTAAGCAATGTTCTTTGTTCACCGATTCTCAATCCCGGGCCGAACGCTGTTTTAAATTATTGATTAACGATGAAGGGCGCACATGAGCAAACACAACGTCTTGAATTATTAGAAAAATATAAGAGAATTCAACTTTCGTATTCTAATCACAGTCACGCAGAATTGATGCAGAAAATATAAATTTAATAATAAATCTTGATGTTCCAAATCCATCACTGAATTATTTACATCGAATTGGTCGAGCGGCACGGTCCTGAAGCTTTGGAGTATCAATAACATTTGTTTAAACCGGCTTGGATAGGTTCAAATTTCAAAAAAATGTCAGTTTTAAAATTTCCAAGTTCAAAAGATCAAGTTGTTGATTTTGTTACGATGTGGAAAAGCTAAAATATGATAAAATTTATGATGCTGATGATAGTAGAAATGAACCAATCGATTCACCAAATTCTCAAATAATTGACAACCAGAAATTCTGTCAGTGGCAAGTATATTGAATCACCTATGAATGAATTTGAGAAAATAATTGATAGATCTATTGCCGACAATAAGCTCCGACATTGTCTGTTCCTGTGTTCGCAGATAACCTAATTTCAGGCCAGGTGAAATGCTGGCTTGGGTTTTAGATATTGAGACTCTTCCAAGGGGCGAGGTATGGGGATTGTGGTTACCCGAGGAATACGCTGACGAGTGTATTGCGAGGGCCCCCAGTCCACCAGCTTCCTCTCTTGGGGGTTTAGCCAAAAACAAAACATTGAACTCTGTCGTAATATTATTTTGAGCGATGCGGGGAACTGCAGAAAATCCTCGGTATCGCTCTCACAAAAGTTTGCGAAGCCAACGTTTGAAGGTTGGTAGGTAGCGCTGCTTACGAACTGGAGGACCTGGCTTCTAAACGTAGAGGTGTTTATCACTCCAAGGACATTCGTGCCTAACATCGGCAATAGTTTTTTTCTGTCAGTATGATAGTAACTTTCATGCGTGTTTCACCGCCATGGTAAGTCAAGATTATCGACGACCATAAAGTATGAGGGTAGTTCCATCTTGAATTCACAGTTCAGTGAGTGTGTATCAACTTTGGTGTTCGGGTCTTGGTTCAAAATTTTTTTTTGTGTAGTCTATTTGCCAGCGAAAATACCGAGATCGAATGTATTGAATGTGGTCCAATTAGTTGCTTTGAACCTATGTGAACAGTTTTTTTTTCTCATCCTTCAGAGTCACTGGGACGGAAGCGTACAACAGTGTGGCCCGGCTAGCTCAGTCGGAGAAGTATGAGACTCGTGTTAGTTCAGGTGTGGGTTGCGAGCCTGCATAACGTAAAAACGAAATTGTGTCGGACGTTTCATTAAAGGAGTCGGTCCAATGGTGTATTTTTTCTTTTTTCTTTTCGATCTGTAGCAGATTGAATAAATTTTTTTGTGACTTTAGAGTCTCGGGAACCCCCAGATCTGCCCGAAATTGGGTCTGGAAGATTTTAGTTATCCACCGCTTGCAATAGAGTAGAATACTGATTTTATCGATACCCCTCCCAAAAGTTTTTTTTTGCATATTCTTAGATACTTTGTTACTTTGTTTCTGCTAAGACTGAGTTTGTAATACTGATCGCATTGATTGCTGGTCTGTGGTACGTCGGGGTGCTTCACCAAGCTAATGTGTATGTACCAGGTCTATTGGCGACCAGCCTATGCCTTTGTCAACTTCTTTTGGTCGTAGGTGCTCGTCCCAAAAGCACTTGTTCTGTAATGGATAGTCTGGCATAATGTCAGAACGCAGTGTATTACAGTCGCAGTTTCCTTAGCTGTTGTTTCTTATATTGATCTGTACCACTTGTAATGGATTCTCATCCCTTCGTCATCCATAGTCATATTTCATGTAGTTTCCTTCACCCATAGTTTCCTTATGTTTCTCAGAATCTACTAAATCTGCAATGGCCGGACAAACGTATGGGAGAAGGAAAATCACACTGACTGCCCTGATTTGTTTATTCATTGATATAATATAGTATTGGTTAATTTGAGTTGATTGATAATTTTCTTTAATCATCATCCGTATGACCGCTAAACTTTGGTCAGAATTTGATCTTACCACACACTAAAAGCGACGCGCGCTGTGTTTCTATTCGTTTATTTTCAATATACTGCTAAAGTTTGAATTCTCTAGACATCAACCGTAATTAAACAATTTTTTTTAAACCCTAAATATTTTTCCATTCATCCACATTCAACGATTTAATATCTCGTTTTTGTTAAACATTCTATTGTCTTAATTTCTTTCAAAATAATTTTTCCGTTTCATTATATTACTACTTTGGATTGTAGTTTTGTAATGTCTAAACAACATAACATCGAACGAACTTGATTTTGGTTCATTTTGGATTCAATGGTAAATGTTATTGATGTGTCGGAAATATTTTGTACCTCAACCTTATCTTTGGGCAATAGTATCAAATAACGAACGGTTTTTTTTTAGCTATGAAAAATTCCCATCAATTGAAAACTCAATGGAAATTATATCACATCCAAAACACCGCATTCGAGTTTTTTCGAGCAAAATTTTTGCTATATAATACGGCCCTGCACATCATTAAACTCTCTTAGTTTAATCGCGATTCACACGAATACGCTCATTCTATTACTTTTGATTTTTGATGGTTGACGTCGATTAATATTATTACAATTATCCTATTGGATTTTGCTTTGACAGCTGGCAACAGGTGTTCAGATTTTTTTTATTAGAAAAGTATTCATTTTTACGGTTGCCAAGGAAAATGTTCATTAACGTAATTATAGAAAACAAAAAGATAATAAAAAAAACGAAAAGAAATTAAATGTAAAGTAAACTCCATAAAAAAGGAATTATCCGTGTATCAAAAAAAAAATATATTTATTTGTTGTTTGTGATGTGTCTGTGTTATGTGTAACAGTATACAAAATCCGTGATATATTTCTCGGTGCGCATATGGTGAAATTTTGTTTGAAGATTCGCAAATCTAAGGTAACTTTATTTAATATCTAGTTAATTGCCCTTGGCATTATAGTTTGCTTGAGAACGTTTTTTTTTATAAAGCAAACTTGCTCCAGTGAATTCGTGAAACTTTACGGTACATTTAATGAAGAAAAACTCCGGTTTTCGTGTCTAGTCATTTTTTTTTAACGGTATATACCAAAAGTTTACATTATCATTATTGTTAAGAGATGTACAGTTTTCGTTTTTCTTAAGTGTCGGCTGATTTTTCGAATGTATCGAACTAGATTAATTATCAATTTTGTTTGCTGTTTTGTTTTTTTTGTTTATTGCTGTAAATCATAGTGTAAGAATCTATTAACATTAGATAGCTATTAGTAAAATGATTTGTTGATATACATACTTCATGATTAATTTTGTTCCTGTGAATAATTACTGAATACCTTTAATACTTACGATAGTCGATTGAACTGACCTTGATTCTAGGTTAATAAAAGTTTACGTAGGCATTTAATTAAGTTAAACTTTACCTATATGTGATTTAAATAATATAGTGTTATTATATGCGTCACTGTGACGATCTTGTAATTAAATAAATTATTGTATCAATCAACCGTGGTGTATCGACATTTTTTTTCTATGCTGGTTTTTATATCATCTTTGCCAAAGTCCATAACGGGATTTCATGCGATATTGACATTAGCACATCAAAGTTTATGACCAGTATGTTCTTCCGACTTGGATCATCATTGGCAACGTGTACAACCAAGTTTTTATAAATCATCTATACCGTCATTGCCAAGCTGTGATACCATGTTTTCATCTATCTCATATCAACTCGGCCAACTTTGACAACATAGTTTCGTACAATTAATATTACCAGTTTATTTAATGATTTCGCTACCAAATAAATTCATCGATTTTGTTAACCAATATATTCAACGATTTGGTTAACAAATATATTCAACGGTTTTGGTAACGAATCTACTCAACCATTTGGATAACAAATTTCTTCGACATTTTTGATTAATTTATTCAACGAATTTGTTAAAAAATATATTCAACGAATGGATTTACAAATTTGTTCGACGATTTATAAATAAAATTCAACGATTACGTTTACCAATTTATTTTAACATTTTTGATAACAATTTATGCAACAATTTTGTCTGCCAAGTTATTCAACCTTTTTGATAACCAATTAATTCAACGGCTTTGTTTGCCAACTTATTCATATACCAAATTTAATCAACGTTTATAATTACCAATTTCTTCGATGTTTATGATTATAAATTTCTTCAACTATTTTGGATTCCAAGTCTGTTCAACGATTTGGATTATAAAATTATACAACGATTTCGATTTCAAATTTATTCAACGAATGTGACTCCACATCTATTCAACGATTTTGATTTCCATCCTGTTCAACAATTTTGGTTTACAAATTTATTCGAAAATTTTGATTCCAAGTTTATCCAGCGATTTTGGATTACCATTTTTCAACAATTTTGATTATAACATTATTCAACGATTACGATTTCAAATTTATTCAACGATTGTGATTCCAAATTTATTCGACAATTTTGAATACAATTCTACTCAACAATTTGGATTACAAACTATTCAACGATTTTGATTACAATTTTATATAACAATTTTGTTTACAAATTTAATCAACGTTCACAATTACCAATTTCTTCGATGTTTATGATTACAAATTTCTTCAACTATTTTGGATTCCAACTTTGTTCAACAATTTGGATTATAAAATTATACCACGATTTCGATTTCAAATTTATTCACCGATTGTGATTCCACATTTATTCAACCTTTTGATTCCAAATTTATTCAACGATTTGGATTATAAAACTATACAACGATTTCGATTTCAAATTTATTCGACCATTTTGAATACAATTCTACTCAACAATTTGGATTACAAACTATTCAACGATTTTGATTACAATTTTATATAACAATTTTGGTTACAAATTCATTCGACAATTTTGATTATAAAATTCAACGCTTATGGTGACCAATTTAATCAACGTTTATAATTACCAATTTCTTCGATGTTTATGATTACACATTTACTCCACGATTTGGAATTCAATTTTATTCAACAATTTGGATTACAAATTATTCAACGATTTTGGATTCTCAACTCATTCCACGCATGTGATGACCACTTTAATCAACGTTTATAATTCCGTGCTGATGGAGTGCTGATTTAAGCAGGATTGGAGGCCAGGCGGATATAACCACGGGTGAGTCTATTTTGATTGATTTTCCTTACTATTCATGGGATTTAGGGGTGTGAATGTGTGTGTGTGTGTGTGTGTGGGCGTATGTGAGTGAATGAGGGGGTTGAACGTGCCGACCGTGGTTCTTTCGTAGAAGGGGGCCGCCAGAGTCTCATTTTCACACTTGTATTTGTTTCCATTTCTGATCTACTTTGAAAAATGCGTACATTTCCGTATTTGTGCTGAAGCAGCAGGTTATTAATATCTCTTATCCACGATGATTGAGACTAAGTCGAACGGCAATACAACATTTCTAGGTACGCTTCCTGCTAAGCCACTCCCATTATCATCATGAGAGGCACTTCATTACAATAAAACAATTATCACTCATTATGCAAAATTGTTCAATAGCATGAAACTACTAAAATAACGTCTTTAACACTCAAGAAATATTTCTCAACTCAGCTTAACACAGTCGGACAGACACTCTCGACAGCGGGTCCGACAGCGGGTCTCGGAACAATAAAGTACGAAACATGTACCAGTGGAGGTCGTTTGTTTCCGAATCCT
Source organism: Diogma glabrata (assembly GCA_963693315.1). NCBI lineage: Eukaryota > Metazoa > Arthropoda > Insecta > Diptera > Cylindrotomidae > Diogma > Diogma glabrata. The sequence continues at coordinate 188,756,306 of OY856188.1, read as the reverse complement.
CTATAACATAAGTATATTTTTTACAAAACACCCGAGCATCAGATGAATGTTTTTAATACACTTGACAACATGAATAAAAAGTAACTGAATTTACGTCTTGGTGTACGGTATACAATATCGTATGTGAATGCATTCTAGTCGCCTTTTCACCGCTCTACCCTAAAAACGGTTGATCTTACCAAAAAGTGAGTAAGGCTGTTTTGTAGATAATTGGACGATAAACAATTTTTGTTTGACCTCAATTGATCTCCGAGCAATAGGTCGCGAGATATTCTCGGAAAACTGATTTTCATGACCTTTTGACCTTGATAACTTTTTTAGCCGGCATGATATCAATGTCGATTTTTAATATATTAATTAAAATGCCGTAATAAAGGTGTATACAAAAATTCAGCTCAATAGGAATTTTTCCACAGATTGGGGCTTAAAACTTCTAAAATAACTGGACTAATATTATATTAAGAAACCAGTTTCATAATCGACGATTTTATCGCACGCAATGTGTTTAGAAAACGACCCGCCCAGCGAGGAGTTTTCTAAAGGATAAGTGCGATAAAACGTCTTATGAAACGAGTTTTTTAAACTATTTTTTCTATTTTGCATTTATTGTCTTGAAATTTTAAAAAATGTGTATTTTATTAAAAAATAGTCAATTTGAAATTTTGTTATTATTACTAATTATTTTAATTAATTAAAATATTTAACACTAATTTAGATATTCTTATTAATTTTATTTACATAATTATTCGTTTTAATGTTCACTGACGTTTGTATGACCAATGTGACCAACCTTGAAAGACAAAACTTTGCGTATCGTAATGAAGGCCATTTCGATTCGCATTTGGGTATCTAAATGACTTTATTTTAGACGCAAAATAGAAAAAATAATTTACGTAATAATGCAATTTTTTTTTTATTGATGAAATCGAAAAAAAAAATTATTTTTTTATAATCTTATCTCAATTTTACTTAAATTAAATAAAGTTGCATAAAGTTTTATATTAATAAAAAATATATATTCAATTCAAATATAAAACAAACGTCTTTTATCTAAACAAAAACAAACAACAATAGCGCCACTAGTAGCGTATAGCACAAGCATATTAATAGCGGCGCATGCACATTATATTTTTTACTCGTAATCCGATTGTAATAAAAACGAAAATAGTGGAATTAGGTGCATCAGTTTGAAGGCAAAATTGAGAGCTGATTGAGCGCAGTGTAAGCGCTGTATCGTACAACTGGATTAATCCCATATTCGGAATCTCAAACGAGCGAGATGGTACAGCCAGTACCATCCGAAGAACAAATTTTATTCTGAAGATGTTGGTTCACAGATAGTAGAAATCATATCTGAAGACGATAGAAATAGCTAAGGCAACAATTCCTCCTTTATGTCAGAAGAAACACAAATTTGTTTACCATCCCCATCCAATTTTGATAGACGCAATATTTTTAAATTAAAGGACGACTTGAGGCGGATACCCGTTGATACTACCATATGTGGTACGATGAATAAAATTATTTTGGTTTTGCAGGAATATTTTCCTTGGCTCCCAAATAATGTCAGGGCATTACGAAGTACTCCACGTATTGCCGACATTTCAAATATTGGTATTAGTTACTTTTATTTAGGTGTATCAAGGGCGCTAGATTATTTTCTTAGAAAGTATAAGTTAAGAGATATTAATATGGTAGAGATTGATTTCGGAGACGGATTTCCAATTGACTTGACGGATTTCCAATTGACTTGACGGATTTGCAATTTCCAAAAGCTCTAACAGTCAAATTTGGCCTTTGATTATTAATATCGTTGGCTTAAAGGATATTTTTGTTGTTTCCTGTTGTCATGGTAGAAGCAAAAATATTGATTTTCGCTTATTTCTTTAAGATTTTATTGAGGAAATAGAAATATTGGAAGCAATTGGCTATGACCATGGCAACAAACACCTGAAAGTTTAAGTGTTGTGCCGTATTTCTCATAAACAATTTTTTATCACAATTTCTTAGAATTAAAAACTCTTAATCTTTCTAAATCGCAGTATTAGTTTCACATACCAATAAATTTTCTCTAAACACATTTTCAAGAAGTTTTCTTTTAATCTCTAGCGAAGCTGCCAAAAAGCAACCATACTTGATTGCTGTTAGTCCAAATAAACTAGCAATTGAGCAGTCTTTTCTAAGTATCGATAAACATCGGCTTTTGCTGCCGACTAAAGATATAATAAAAGCTGTCGATTTTTGTTAAAAGCGCATTACATATTTCGTATATTCGTCGCTTTAATAATGAAACAACGTATTCGCAAAAGTGTAGTTTCGAGATAATTGGGTTTAAAGATTTTTCGATTTTCTGATTTTCGTAAACTCGGCAGCACTATTGAATGAATAAAGATATTGGAAAAAAAATTTCTGCCAATTAATCTTGACTAATTTCTCCATAGCATATTAAAATTTCACATTGGTACCTGCTGGCTTTTCTACCTAAAAAGAGGTGAAAAGTCAATCAGGTACCTTATACGTTATTTCATATTTCATATACGTTATTTCATTTTACATGGAAGTACGATTAACCTAAAACTAATCATTATTGAACTAACGCATAATATTCTTACAATTTTTTATTTATATGAACCGGCATCTCATGTAGTAATGAATGATGCTTATACAATATTTTAGATTTATCATTTCGTGTTGCGATCGTAATGTATGTAAAGTATACGACGCTGATTTTACCCAAGTTATTATTCTGTAAGAATTGAAATATTGTACATGCATTTACGCTGTTTCAATATTTAACCAAATTCAAATTTGCATGTACGTTAATTAACAATATATTAATTTTCACCCCCAGTTATAAAAAAATTGGAAAATATTAAAATGCCACTTTATAGACATCCTTATGGGGAATGCAGCGCACCCATTATATAATAACAACGTATATATGGCATACGTTATTTCATTATTAAAGCGACGATATTATTATTATGAATTTAACGTGTAAAATAATGAACATTGTGTAAATAAATTAATATTTATATGAGTAAAATTTAGTTTGTATACAATATATTGCAATGTATTACAGAAAATGTTAGTTAAATCTACATATTAATTGTGTAATATAGGTTTTAAAACTTCAACACAAATAAAATGTTACTTTAACATATATACTAATTTGAATTTGACACTGCCAATATGTTAAATCAACAAAAAACTTATGTTAAAGATACTTATAAATTGTGTTAGTTTTCTTACATCATGTTTGTGTTATTGTTCAACATTCTATAATCTGTTAAAATTACTTAAAAATAGTGTAAGATATTTTTTAATAAAATATAACACCAAATATGTGTTAAGATTACTTAACAATAATGTTAAAGTAACCAAATCTAGGTGGTTAATTATTTAACAAAAAACTTGTTACTGGTCAACAAAAGAGTAATGTGTTAAATTAACACAAATATTTTGGTGGACCGTTTGGGACATGTGTTTTGTGTTAAATTTTACACAAAATTTTCAGCTGTGTAGCACTCTTGCAGTAAATATAAAATTTGTGTTTTGTATAACCAATAAAATATTCTGTATTTGTTTTACTAAATTATAAAATCGAAAATTTAGTATATAAGATATAGTTTTTACGAAAATAGAGAGTTTAACAAAATAATTTTAAGAGAACATTTTCAAATACACAATCTGAGTTCAAATCAAAATAGTTTACGTAAACACAACCTTAGTCTTTGAGTGCAATTACAGTTTAAGTCAAAAATCATACCAATCTATGTGTTATAAGTTAAAAGAATAGTGTAAAATTATATTGAAATAAACACAATTGAAACAATTTAAACTAGTGCAAATTAACTCAAAATAAATTAAATAAAAAAAAATTATTGAACTTTATTTTCTAAACATAATTTAAGTTTTTCATTTAAAATAAAAATTAACCCATAGGTACATCAGTGGCGCAACCGGTAGGATGTTAGAGTATCCTTAGAAAGGATAATTATTAAACTCTACATTAAAACCAAAAAAAGAACATTATCAGGGGTTTATTTTACAAAATATTGCAATCATTAAATAAAATTTATAAAAGTGAATAGGACAAAATTGCTACTAAAAATATGAAAATGAAAACATAATTGAATCAAAAATTTAATCCTTTTCATGCAAAAGTTTATGAAAAATTATTTGTATGACAAAATATTACAATAAAAAATTTTCTTTATAAGTGCATTAGAATAAAAAGTGAAATAAAAATAAAAAAAAGCAAAACAAGATTTGATTGAAAGTGTAAATGGGCGAAACTAGTAACAACAAACCACAAACTAAATACAATTTAAAACGTACAAAGGAAATCACAGCCGAAGCCTGGTAGCCAGCCAGCTCATCAATCAAATCAGAATTAAACAAAGGTACTGTGTTCGCAATATATTTATGTAATAGTAATAAGAAAATTTTCAAACAAACTTCAATTCAAATTTAATTTAAATATAAAAAAAATGGCAAATCTCGATATTTTCGAACTACACCTTTTATAATTGTAATTCAGAAAGCGTCAACTCAATGTTAATTCAGAAAACCTCGATTGTAATTCAGAAAGCGTCAATTGTAATTCAGAAACCATCAATTGTAATTCAGATTAATTAATTGTTATTCAGCAACCGCCAATTGTAATTCAGAAAACGACAATTGTAATTCAGATTAGTGAACTGTAATTCAGAAAACGTAGTTGTAATTCAGAAAACGTCAATTGTAATAAAAGTCAAGTGGAATAAAATTCGACAAAAATAATTTACATAAAATTGTGTTGTAGTTTTTATATTGCCAGACCATAGGCGGGTTATGTGCCTACAAACAACTTCACTATTTGTAACCGTAAAAAAAAACGAAATGTTAACGGTAACTGTTATCGGGCAAAAGTGGTAACGTAACTGATTTGTTACAGTATTTTGGTCAGACAATAGGCGGTAAGGGTTACCGAACGTAACAGTTACACTTCAGTCTTCGTATGGTTATTATTTCAGTCACTTTTCAGTTGATTTTAGTAATTTGACGGGCACCATTACAGTATAATATTTCAGTTATTAGATGGTATTTGTGTCGGTTACGTTTTGGTTATGTTTGGTAATTTGACGAATATAATAGTGGTTATATTTCAGATATTAGATGATGTTTTATTCGGTTACATTTTGGCAACTTTTAGTCATTTGGCGGACACAATTACACGTTGAACCTGTTACAATGAATTCTGACGCGAAAGAAACAACGAGCTGAATACCCACAATCCTTGAACCAGCACATATAGCAAGGGAAACAAGTTGTTTGGAAGGATAAACAAATTTTAATTTGTTTTGTCGTCAAACGAGAGGTCGTACAAGAGTTTGGAAAAGAGCAGTACAACACCTTTCAGCATCAAGAGGTCCTAACTCATTTTATTGGAGCAATTTTAACTACAGGAACCGTATACATGGAATGCAGATGGGTTCATTTACTGCCCAGTTAGCAAACGATTGGGTAGTTGTTTTAATTGAAAAGTGGCAAGATGAGGGAAGTCAACTGGAAGATTTTGTGATTGTTGTAGACAACGTACCTTGTCATTCAAAAGAGTGATCGATGGTACGCCAGCTTCTCTTTTGCGGTTAGAACCATATTCTCCGATGCTAAGTCCCATTAAGAATATTTGGTATAAAGTAAAATCGTATGCCAAAAGCAACATTCGTGTTCCAAACGTTGCAGGTCCTGGCGTAATGTAACAAAGATTGATCTACTTGGAAGCTATTATACATAGATCATGCAACGAACACCATAACTAGGGGTGATCGTGCTCGTGCTATGTAACATTGTACAGTTCACCAAACTAGCGCCTTGTCAATGAATTACATGGCGGTCGGTCGATAATTTATTTAAAAAATACTAAGACATACTATGTATATACTTGGATCTTCATCTTAATTTTTGCTATACTAAAATAAAATATAAAGTTAATAAAATGTGTTTTATTTCTGCATTACAATTAACGTTTTCTGAATTACAATTGACTAACCTTAATTACAATTGACGCTTTCTGAATTACAATTGACATTTTCTGAATTAAAATTGACGCTTTCTGAATTATAATTGACTATCTGAATTACAATTGACGCTTTCTGAATTGCAATGGTGGTTTTCTGAATTAAAATTAACGCTTTTTATACTATTGTAACGTCTGTCGAATTTTCACATTCAATAATGAAACCCATTTCAACCTCTTCGACAATTTATTAAAAATATTTCGAACATCTTAAAATAATTCATTTCTCTCAACAAATAAAAAAAAAGATTCAAATTCAAATGTAACGATTATTTCTTCAAAACATTTAAATGGAAAATAAACGAAAGAAGATTATTAAACTCACTCACAATATCGTAAAATTGAACGAGGAATTTTTTTCTTCAATGTTGCTACGCCTTGTGTTTGGTACACAGATTAATATAAATGCCATGATGCATATATGGAAAAATTCCATTCCATGTTTTACGCTTAAAACAAAAAAGTCAAAAAATAATTGAATTGTGATCTAGCGCTAAAATAATAAAACAAACTATTAAAAGAAAATTAAAATAATAAAATTTAGATTAGTTAAAATAAGGACAAATTAATATTGTAACAAAATATGTGGAATTGTGTGGTTTTGTGTGGTTACAAAAGTAAAATGGAATTTTCCAGAGTTTCACATCTAACAAATCTGTACAGTGTTTAAAGGAATTAAAAACAATTAATACAAAGAATTCTGGTCTGATTTCAAAGTAGTTAAAATTTAACAAAATACGGTGTTCAACATGCATGCAAGAAATTGTTATATGTTATAAATGACTGATATTTGGGACAGTCATGTCAGATCCAATATGAATACAGTTTTAGTATAATGGAGGCTACTAATTGGATTGAATTATTGTAAAACTTAGTTGATTGGCAGCATAAGTAAACAAGTGATTTCATTGGACCATTGTAAAATAAAAATATGTATGGAGCTTTGACGCAGTTGTCGTTTTGGTGAATTATTTTAACGATAAAGGAAGTTACTATTGTACCCAGGTATTGGGCTGGTGAATCAATAACAAAAAAAATGGGAAGGCATATACGGAGTAGCTAATACAAATATATGAAAAGTAATTTATGAAGAGACAGTTACCAGTGACATCCAGTTACCAGTGACATCCAGACATCCGTGACATCCAGACATCCATTTCCCCACACATCATTGTCCCGATGTAACGAAATTCGAACTATTATTGAAACTATAATTTTAATTTACGCCGGATAGCTGAAAAACTACTATGAAACTGAAACACTGAAGTTAGCACAAACAAATAATCTTACACTTGGAAATCTCTTGTAAATATCACAGAATAATAACTTTGAATTTCCTAACATGGAAATAATTTTAACAAAATTAAAAAAAAATTAATTATACAAAGTAAAATTTAATAAAAAGCTTACATTAATATTCCTGATGAATGTGGTCTTTATGTTTTATTTTGCGTCTTCGTTTACCTTGTGTGATAACTCCCTTTATTATTTGCTGATTGAATAATATATTTAGCACACTCATTACATGGAAACAGTGCTACATACATTGTGCTTCCTTTGATACAGGAACCATTTTTATTTAAAATTGCATTCACGTCTGCAAGCACCACGTATAAATGTTTATTGTTTAATGTATTCAATTCTTTTCCCCATGGAAATTCATCTTCACTGCAGCGAATTGGAAATCCATTATAACCAATTCCCACAATTTAAGAAAATTAATAAAATTATTATTGAGTTTGAAAACTATTATTTTTAGAACAAAATTGCAAATAGTCCGCCGTTACAAATTATTGCATCTCAAATTGGCTTTGGTAACTATTCAAACAAAATAGGATGGATGCCAATACTGGCAATTGATTTGTCTATCATTAACTGGCTCTCTGTTTTTGATGGTTTAGGAACGGATGAATGTGTTAATATACTTTACTCTAAAGTGTATGAATCAATTAAACAGAGATCCAATACCTCAATCAAAAAATCCCATAAATATCCCATATGGTTTTCCGTTAGATTGATTCGACTTCTAAAACGCAAAGATAAAGCTTGTGGCGACCAACCAATTAAGTTGACGACCTTCCTGATTTTTTTCTCTTGTTTTACAAGTTTATTTAAATTATTTAATTTAAATCCCGTAGGAAAAAGTGTTGTAATAATGAAAAACGATATGATTGTGGATTAAAGTCTCAGACACGGTAATGTAAACATTAAATTGTAGATATACTGTCATGTAAATATTTTTGTTTAGTAAATTAATGTATAGTTTAGTAGTTCATGTGTTATATGAATAGTAGTTGAGCCTTTCATCGTATGCAGATTAGGTTATTCATGCATCTGTTATATTGCATATACAAGAAAGCGGATTCTTCATCGGTTGGCGAATAGTTTTGTTAGTGCATTTGTTGTGTGTATAGCATCTTAATAAAGCGGACCGCTGTATGCAGAAACTGTTAGTAGTGCATCTGTTATATTGCATAATAATTAAACATATCATCGTATGTACAATATTTGTGTCAGTGCATGTGGCATATTGTATAGACTGATCATTCAACTTAAGCAGAATATATTTTATTAGTGCATTGGTTATATGTATTGTACCTTATAAGGCCTCATACATCATAAGCAGAATAGTTTTTTTATTGCATCTGTTATATTGTATATAGAAGAAAACAGATCATTCACCGTATGCAGAAACTGTTATTAGTGTATCTGTTATATTGCATAATAATACCGTGGATCGTCATATATGTATACAGAATAGTTTCATTAGGAGCATGGGTTATATTATGGGTTATATTGCATAACAATCAAACATATCATCGTATGTAAAATATTTGTGTTAGTGCATGTGTCATATTGTACGTATTGGACCATCCAGAATATTCAGAATAATTTTATTACTGTATCTGTTATATTGTATATAAAAGAAAGCGGATCATTCACCGTATGCAGAATAGTTATAAAACTATAATAATATCGCATAACTATTATATTGTATATAAATTGAAAGTGGATCATTCATCGGTTGCAGAATAGTTTTGTTACTGCATTTGCTGTTATATTGGGTAACTGCTGTACATATCTGTACCATTAATATAATCAAGGTTATATGGAAAAGGATCATATTTACAACAGGATTGAGCTATATACCAGATACGTTCAATTGAATAACGGCAAATAGTGGTTAGTAGTTAGAAATATTATAAGGTAATATTCATATATTATATTTTTCTTTCCTTGTTAAATGTAACATTTCTATTAGCATTTATATTAGGCATAACATTAGTTTTTTTGCATCTTAAGGGTGTAGTAAAACAAATTACGTGTTTTACCACAACAACTTCCCAAGAACACCAAAACTCCCAAACTAACATTTTGCTAACATTCTTTCCCAAAATCCAAATCAATTTTAATAATATTTCCCAATATCCAGACAAATAAATTAATTAACATAAATCTAAATTCAAAAACAAATAGTCCAACAAAAACGCAACATTGACCTAAACTCTAGTTTTCCATTTCGATTACAATTTCATAAAACCTTTTTCGCAAATCGTTTATTTTTTCCAATTTTATTAAAACAATATTTCCGCGTTAAAAACCTAAATCTTTATTAAAATTAAAATAAGCGCTTAATTCGCGAAATTACATTACATAATTTTTAAATAATAAAAAACTAAAATATGGTCAGTGGGTCGTTTTCGTTGCAATACCAATTAATAATAAATATCAATTTAAAAATCAATTTCAAAAGGTAATCATTTTTTAGTTATAAATATAATATTTCAATAAACAATTAGGCAGTCAGTGTTCAGACAATTACGGTAGTCGATATAAAAAAATCAATTTAGAAACAGTCATTTTTGAGAATCGTTTTAAAATTCAAATCAATACAGTCGTTTTGTAACAATTAAGTGAATCGTTTTAAAAAATAAAACAAGTCAAGCAGTGAATCGATAAAACAAGTATTTAGGTAGTCGACCAGTCTATAATCGGAACCTCTATCAATAAGCCTAATACTATACAGGGTGATTTTTTTAACCTGAAACTTTCAAATATCTCGAAAACTAAGCACTTTTCGGAAAAAATGTCTATATTCAAAATTTAATCATTCCGCGGAGGAAACACATTAGTGCAAAAAAGTAGTCCCCCACCCCCCCTCTTTGTATGTGGGTGGGGGTAACTTTGAATCTAAAATAGGAACCCCAATTTTTTATTGCAGATACGGATTCTATGGCTAAAAGTACGTACGATTTGGTTAAAAAATTTGGTTCGATTCATGAAAGATGGCGCTGTAATCGACGAAATTCAATTTTTTTCGATTTCTTTTACTAAGAACATATGCCTACGATTTTTTAATGCGTTTGAAATAAAAATATCACGTTTTCATTGTAAAAAGTTAATTAATGTAGATGGCTGGTGAAATTCGTTATCAAACAATTTTATTCTTTTTTACAATCAATATTAAACGTTTGTTTGATTTCAGTTCTCCGTGTTTTTTGCAATTGCAAAAACACAACATAAACGACAAAAAAAATATTTCGAAAACAAAAATACATTTTTCGTTAGGCTGTTAATATTAACTTCAGAATGGAATATTTAACTGTACAAGAGAAAATTGAAATGGTTCTGGCTTATGGAGAAGCTGGCAGGAGTCTTGATAATGCTGTTACTCTTTCCGCTCAACGTTTTCAGGATAGGATTGAGTCACGTGCTTCATTTTATCGTTCTGTCAAACAATTTACTACTGATGGAAGTGTTCAACCGAAAAAAAGGACCCGTCAAACAACAGTCACTGTGGAAAATAATGAAATTGCTGTATTGGCTGCAGTGGCTCATAATCCTTATAATAGTACAAGAGAAATAGCTCGCGATTCCGGATTGTCTCAGACCAGTGTTTGGAAAATTTTAAAACGTCACAAGTATCAGCCGTATCATGTGTCCTTACACCAAGATTTTCATGGCGATGATTTCCAAAATCGGATAAATTTTTGTCAGTGGGCACGTGAACAAATACAACAAAATCCCAATTTTTTTCGTTACGTACTGTTTTCCGACGAGTCGTCTTTTACAAACCATGGAACGGTTAATCGACACAACATGCATTATTGGAGTGCTACAGATCCGCACTGGCTTCGCCAAGTTGAACATCAGCGTCCTTGGACTGTCAACGTGTGGTGTGGAATAATTGGCAACAAACTCATAGGCCGACACATTATTGAAGGCAACATGAATGGTCAAATGTACCGAGACGTTTTGGAAAATGAACTGCCAACATTACTTAAAGATTTGAGCTTAGAAGTGCGACAGAACATGTGGTTTCAACATGATGGTTGTCCAGCCCACTATTCGATGGTAGCACGTGAAGTATTAGATCGTGATTTCATTGGTCGCTGGATCGGTAGAGCTGGTCCGGTAAATTGGCCTGCCAGATCACCAGATCTTACCTCGCCAGATTTCTTTTTGTAGGGGCTATCTCAAAGAGAAAGTTTACAAACAAGAACCAACAACACGTGAGAATATGAATGGGCTAATCAATAATGCTTGTGCCGACATTCAAGCAGACACACTTCTCAGTTGTGTACAGTCATTTGAAGAGCGGATTAATAAGTGCATTGAAGTCGAAGGCCATCATTTTGAACACATATTTTAAGCTAAAATTTGTTTATTCACTAGCCATTTACATTAATAATCTTTTTACAATGAAAACGTGATATTTTTAATTTAAAACGTATTACAAAATCATAGGCATATGTTCTTAGTAAAAAAAATCGAAGAAAATTGAATTTCGTCGATTGCAGCGCCATCTATCATGAATCGAACAAAATTTTTTGTCAAATCGTATTTACTTTTATTCGCAGAATCCGTATCTGCAATAAAAAATTGGGGTTCCTGTTTAAGATTCAAAGTTACCCCCGCCCACCTACAAAGAAGGGGGGTGGGGGACTATTTTTTTGCACTAATGTGTTTCCCCCGCGGAATGATTAAATTTTGAATATAAACTTAATTTCCGTAGAGTGCTTAGTTTTCGATATATTTGAAAGTTTCAGGTTAAAAAAATCACCCTGTATAACGACTAAAAACACTACTTAAAGTCTAAATTAATTTAAAACAATAACTTAATCTAAAATAAAGAAATAAAACTAAAATTATAAGTGCAGTTCTTGACTCTTGAGTGTTTTACTATAGATGTCAATGAAAATTATATAAAATAAGTGAACCTATATTAATCTAAACAAAAATTTAATTTATTATATAATAAGTAGGGCAACCAAAAATATGCACTAGCATGTTTTTTTAACAGCACTTAATTAAAAAATGATTAAGCTTGAAATCTGATTCAGGTAAAACTAAGACTTTTAAGCCCTACTTGTTAGAGCATATTTTTGCATATTTTACTCTAAAATGCATATAAATGCATATTTCACCAAAAGTGCATATTTTTGCATATTTTGCAAAATTATGAGTTTTTTTTTAGCTTTAATACATATTTTTAGGGAATTTTATTCCATACTTCACCAAACGTCCGTATTTTTGCATATTTTCAAATAATTTTCAACCAGTTTTTTCTTTCCAGTTTTTTCTTTTAACCAGTTTTTTTCTAGATTAATGGTGACAATATGCACAAAAATATGTGCATCGAAAAATTGGGTATATTTTATCATCGCGGCATTAATATTTAGGCTCCTGTCTTTTGAAAATGGAACACTAGTGCCAAGACTTTGGTGTTTGCTGGACCTTAACAATATGTTTTCTGAGCATCTATAGGTCCTATCATCCTAAGGTCTTAGAACGGCTATAAAAAGCTGTTAATCCTAGTTTTGTTTTGTCCTAGTTTAAGCAGCTTAGTAATCGTATAAAAAATCTTACCGCTTGTTATGCCATTTAGATAGGTGTCATATGAAAGATTGAGCTTTTTGGCTGTTGACACATTACCGAAAATGTTTGTGTTTGGTTTTTTTTTATTAATTAGTTAGACATGTTTAGCACACTAAATATGAAATATTCATTATTTAGACTCTTTGAATATCCGAAGATACCATGTCAACTATAAAGGAAGGAGATGAGGAAAAGGGAAGGAATGGGGATATAGGGATAACTATACTAATTGTTTTAAATGATTATGGACATTTTCTTTAAATGCCTGAGGGGGAAATTCATCGGGAAATACAGAGGGAGGCATTGAGTTCCACAATTTGGCCACTCTATTAAAATAGTCGTTCTGAAAGGACACAGCTCTACAACGAGGTATTTGTACAACAAATGGATGGGATAACTCGGCAGCTCTTCTTTGTCGATTATACTGCGCACACGATGGAAGGATATTTTGAATTTCCTTAGAGGAGAATTCGCTAAAGTTATATTTATAGTAGATTGATAATTCAGCCACATTTCTTCGTGCTGGAGTGAATCAAGCTGGTCCGTTAGTTCGGTATTACCAATCAACCGCATTGCTTTTCTCTGTACAGAGTCTAGACATTTTATTGTTGACTGACAAGCACCTCCCCAAACATGACAGCAGTACTCCATACATGGACGAATAAAAGACTTGAAGATTAGCAAAATTTGCTCGGGATTGAAATACTTTTTACATCGACTCAAGAATCCTAATTTTTGCATTGCAGATTTAGCGAGGTTGAACACATGTTTATTCCATTTCAGGTTATTTTGAATATCCACTCCAAGAAGTCTAACTGATTGGACTTCACGCAATTCCTCGTGGTTTATTTTAATAGGGAAATTTTTATGTCGCTCTATTCGTGAAAGACGGCATAGTTTGGTTTTGGTTGGATTAAATGAAACAAGATTACGATCTCCCCATTCCATTATACGCTACAGATCTTTGTTGATAGAATCAATTAGCAGCTCTCTATCAGTAGTAGTGATGCATGCAATGTGCTGTCATCAGCAAAACTATGGATTGGGTGCACTGTGGAAATAAGTAAGTCATTAATGTATAGAAGAAACAAGGTTGGTGAGAGTGCAGAACCTTGGGGAACACCAGCATTGGTTGTGAAAATATTGGTGTGCGTTCCATCCCCTTAACTTAGAATTCCATAATTTGTAAAATCTCATCTATAAAAAAGACATAGTAACCTCCTAGAAATTGGAACTAGAACTCTGTTTTGTGGGGCAAGGGGTGGGAAGCGGTCGAGTGTAATGTCATGTAGAAGGTTGATTTTTTTTTAGGAAGATTTCAATTATTTTATGTAATTTGAATAACCCTTGGTTTCGTATATTTCTGAAAATGCGTTATTTTTATTCTGTACCAGATTTAACTCAGAACGTAATTCACCAATCAATTATATAAAATTCGCGCTAAAAGTAAATTGAATTTTAAACGAAAACCACCACTCTGAAATTTGTTGCTCTGTGTTTTGATGTGCTATAGGCTGCAAATGGAAAACGAAATTTTCGTTGACTCGTTTAAGTGTCAAGAATAGTTTAATATTATAAAGCATTCCATTTGTTCGCTGTACGGACAAAGAAATCTTTCTGCATTCTTTCGCTATGACAGTGAGTGATCTCTACAGTTTAACTGTTTGGCATTTTTGTGAGCAATTATGATCTCGAGTAACTTAGGAAATAATTTGAATTTTTTCAATTTCAATTTATCTCAGAGAAAACGCGGTTTTTCTCTTTTGCGTATTTCGGTTGTGATTCGAACTCTTATCCTTAGTAATGCCAATGAGTTCAGATCCTTTGGCAGCAGTCGCGCTATTCACGAATGAATGATATTTCGAAGTTGAATCTTCAACAATTACACTATTTACTCAAGTTGAATTCTCAACTAATGTTAGACTATTATCATTGAAAATATGTTTTTTGATGTAGCAATTTTTTTTAATTTTCTTTGATTCCATGCAAACATTTTGATGAAACTTACACAAATTATATGAATACTATGGTATTGCGAAAAAATTGGAGCAGTCCATTTATATGCAGTTCTGGCAAAGAATCTTTTGGGGCCAAAGAGGCATTCGAGGCCATGAGGAACAATGTGAAGATGTTGTAGGAAATCAAGATTTGATCCTAACTTTTCGTCATCTATACAATTCGTATAGCATGTTTTTTAACGGACTCATAAAGAGCCAGGCAGGAGTGTACCAAACTTGACAACATTTATTTTTCTCACATCTATTGAGGAGATCAATTTTTTTAGAAGCGCTCTTTTTCATCGGCCTTTTGGGATCGTTACAGAGTAATTCATTGGAAATTGTGACTCCCAATAAACAAATACTTACACATAATAATTGAACCATCGTTATTGAGTCAGCCTTCGTTCTGCAAACAATCTGTCAGTAACTGTGTTTTGGTGGAGTTAAAATTGATCAAATTGTGGTCACAACATTTTTTAGGTTCTCGTTTCATTTACGGCATGCATTTACATTACCATTTATTTGTTCGTGCATTTACCCTTTGAAAATAGGAGAAAAATGACTTATGCAGTGTACTATCGTCTGCAAAACTATTTATTGATTTACTGCTGATTTCCAACAGTTCGTTGATATAAATATAATAGAATGATAGACAAAATTGTACCTTGGGCTATTGGTGTATAATTTTAAATATCACATTCCATTCCTTTTTTGATTACGAGCTGGACATTGACCAACTTTCAATTGAATAATAGCATGAAAAAAAAAATATCATATTTATAAAATTTGTGGAAGATTTTAGTTTAAAACGTGAAAATTCTTTTGAAAATTTTTTTAGAATAATATGTGGAATAATGATACACAGTTGAAAAAGTTACTGCAATTTTTAATACAAGCTTAGCAATATGGGTTATGTATAGCAAGTTATCATTAAATTGCAAAGAAATGTTGCATTAAAACTAATTCTAATGCAACACTACAAATTTTAGTACAACACTACCATCATAATTTATTTTTTATACTAATGGTAGAAGTTAGAAAACAACTTGCTACGCTTGAAGTTTGTAAACAACTTGGTAATGCAAAGAGCATTAAATTTATTTTTAAAGTAAGCTTTGCATTGTTTTATAATGGAGACTTCCGTTGTACCTATATGTGTAGCAATTTGCATTACATATTCAGCTTATTTTTAACTGTGTATGGAAACTTTGGTGGGTTTTCAATCTTTTTCGGTGTGAAAGAAGTTCTTTTATATTAACTCCTGAAGACAAAATTTAGAGTACTTCTTTAGGAGTTTTAGTACGAATCACAGCGTTTTGCGAACAAATTATCTTTCCTTGCAGGGCCAGAGACGATTATATCAGCGTATATTTAATGCAAATATTTTTGTTGGGGTTTCACTTTTGGAACGAAAATTTATTAATTCCGAATTGAATGGTTTCGGCAAAGTTTTGAGCAGAAACATTCATTTACATCGTCGTTGTAAGAACAATAACGGATAAAATGGGTAACTTCGCAAAATTTAGAAAATTTTTTTTGGTAACAATTTTTGAGAACGAAAGAACTTTACGGGATTTTGGCAGTTTAGATTTTAGTAAAAAAAAATTTAATTAACTGCTGTAATTAATATTTAATAGTTGTCAATATCTGCAGTAATACCATTACTGACACTCGTAATATCTCAGGTCTGCAGTATATGATAGCTGACAAAAGCTCAGATATATACCTCACTATCTCAGGTAAGCTAGTCCCGTAGCTATGATCAAAGCACAGCGACCTCTTAGGAATCGAATTAAAAACAAAATTCTGAAAACATATATATTTCCATGTTTTCTTTCGGTTTTTAGAGCATATTTTAAATGCATAAAATAGTTTTTTTAGAGCATATTTTAAGCGCTTAAAATCGTTTTTATAGAGCATATTTTTGGTTGCCCTAATAATAAGTGATTAAAAACTAAAACACAAACGGGCTGTAATTTTAAGACTACATATTGTAATGAACTAATACAAAAACAAAGAAAATAAATTGATAATCGCATTAGTGGTGTTTTAGTGTCTCAGACTGCTACGAATTGCATTACAGTGCAATTTATTATAAATAGTGTACCAACGCATTAGTGGCACTACATTTTATCATATAGTAGTGTTATACTATCATTGTCACTACAAGGGTATCCACCAGTAGTGTATGTTTGTAATTTGTATACTTATTTAATAATCTATTTATTTATAGTTGACTTTTTATAACTAGGAATAAAACAAAACATCAATCTAATAGTCAGGTGTATTGCACGTGCATGTGTGCCACACAAAGAAACAACATTTATTTCTATTTTTAGATTTTCTTTCTGGATTGGAACGACGAGCTCGACGTGCCAACAATCAACCTACCACCGGTAACAGAATTCTTTATGTAATAGTTATTGTAATAGTTTGTAATAGTTTATTTTTTTTTTGACTATCGAGTAGTTTTTTTGTTTTATTTTGGCTTTAGCTTAGGATGCATATATTTTTATTATATAAAGTAAACGCTTTATGCATACATTAGTCTGTTAAACATTGTAACTAAGAAATGATGGTAGCTTTAATAAAAACTAAATTTTGTAATATAATTTACTATAAAGCTATAGTCGTGTAATTTATTTATAGCAATGAGGGGATAAGCAGAGGCGTCCAAATGTGAAGGTCGTCTTGTTAGTATTTTCAATACAGTTTTCATGATCTGAAATGGACATCACAAATTACCCACGCCACACTGAGCAATCGTTTTCGCTTAATCGTTTTTTTTTTTTTTTTTTTTTTTTTTTTTCTTTTTTTTTTTTTTTTTTTTTTAAGGCGTTCATGCTCCATGTAGGAGCGTTGCCAGGCTAATCAGCTTCGAATATTCACCACGGTCATTCGCAACAGCGACATAGTTACCATGGCAGCCGATTTTTTTAAGGTCGTTTATTACGTCAGTCTCCCATTGTAGTCGTGGTCTTCCTCGCGGTCTACCACTCCCTGGGGTACTAACGTACATTTTTCTAATCATTCCAGACTGTGAATCGGCTCGTAGAACATGCCCAAACCAAGCAATCCTGTTAGAACGGATACAACCTATTATATCAGGACCCTCAAGAAGGTCTCTGATCTCAAAGTTATACCGGGTTCTATACTCTCCATCGTCTGTCTTAAGTGGACCAAAAATGTAGCGTAGGATCTTACGCTCAAATACAGATAAATGCGATTCGTCATTTTGTGTAAGGGTCCACGTTTGTGACCCATACATCACAACCGGTCTAATCAATGTCTTGTATAACTTGAGCTTGGTGTTAGTTGATACATACGGTGATCCAAGGAGAGGTTTAATTGAGTAGAAAGTTCGATTACCTGCAGCGATTCGAGCTTTAATATCTGTAAGTATGCTGTTGTTTGAGTCAAGCATTGATCCTAAATATTTAAAAGATTCAACTCCCTCAATTCGTTCATCGCCGCACATCAAATCTTTCTTCTCAGCCTCTCTTGAAACATTCATATGTTTGGTTTTATTGTAGTTAATTTGCAGACCAATTTTCAAAGCACCACTCTCAAGCGACTTGAAAGTCTCACTCATAACAGCTTCACTTCGGCCGAGGATGACAACATCATCAGCGTAAGCAATCATCTGT
This sequence comes from Diogma glabrata, assembly GCA_963693315.1. NCBI lineage: Eukaryota > Metazoa > Arthropoda > Insecta > Diptera > Cylindrotomidae > Diogma > Diogma glabrata. Next base: position 188,737,716 of record OY856188.1, on the reverse strand, counting down.
ACTGAGTTTATTGACAAGATATTGTTATTAGTCGGTAGTTTCTTTTGACGGCACACATATTCCAAGGCTAGATTAAAAAGTATAGGAGAGATAGCATCACCTTGTCTTAATCCGGAGTCGACTTTAAAAAATTTTGATATTTCGTTCTCTACTCGCACACAGCATTGAGAGTTCTGTACTGTCATTTTGCATAGTGATACCAGTTTACCAGGAATTCCCATTGACACCAGAGCAGACCATAGAGTCTCTCGTTCGAGAGAGTCGTAGGCCTGCCTGAAATCAATGAAAAGTTGGTGCACAGGTATGTTGAACTCTCGACACTTTTCCAAAATCATCCTTATCGAGAAAAGTGCATCGGTGGTACCTCGGCCCCGCCGGAAACCACACTGATATTCTCCAAACAGTTGTTCAGCAAAAGGATTGATTTTGGATAGCAAAATGTAGGAAAAGATCTTATATGCTGTGCAGAGGAGAGCGATTCCTCTGTAGTTTGCACATTGTAGGCGATTACCTTTTTTATGGATTGGTATCAGCATAGCTTTGTTCCAGTCCTGTGGCATGGTTTCAGTCCTCCAGATCATTTGAACAAGTTCAAACAATCTTGAGGATAGAGTTTCGCCACCATGTACAATCATTTCGGATGTTATATCGTCGATACCAGGTGCTTTATTGCATTTTAATTTTGACAGCGCCGCATCGAATTCCTCTTTGGTGGGTTCGTCTACATGTACCTTTGACGCACGAATAAGCTTTGCTCGTCGCCCGACTTGTTGCTGGTCACTTAAGTTGAGAAGATTCTCAAAATAAGCGGCCCAAGTATCTAAAATATTTTTAAGGTCTACTTGTAGCTCCCCATCTTCGTTTTGAATAGCAGTCGATCTAGTTTGAGGGCCCTTCCTTAAGGTTTTAACCTGTTGAAAGAAGTTACGCGATTGATGTTCCTTATTGAAGCTTTCAATCTCCTCACACTGTCTCTTCCACCATTCTCTCTTCGTTCGTCTACATAACTTTGTAACGGCTTGTCTTGCCAGTTTATAGTTCTCCTTCGTGGACCTGGTATTGCGTCCTTGTAGACACTTCAGATAGCAATCTCTTTTGTATTGAATAGCGTCAAGACATGCTTGATCCATCCATGGCTTCTGGGAGTGGTTCTGTGGTCGTCCAAGTATTCCCTCAGCAGCGCTTAAAACAGCATCTTTGAGCAAATACCATGACTTATCGACGTCTCCATTAATGGTTTCTGATTTATCCAATGTTTCGGCAATATGGATTTGATATCTCTCTTCTGTTTCAGCATTCTTTAATGATGAGATGTTAAAACGATTCCGTTGATTGAATTTTGGAATGCCTGGATTTGAGAAGTGGAACCTTATCGTTGCACATACAAGGAAGTGATCACTTCCAATGTATGCACCTCTAAAGGATCGCACATCCCGAACGCTCGAAAAGAAACGTGGTTACTAGAACGTGATCAATTTGATTTCGAGTGTTTTCATTCGGTGAGACCCAAGTCTGTTTATGAATTGATCGATGCGGAAAGAACGTACTGGCAATTCTCAAATTATTTGATAATGCAAACTCAGTCATTCTCTCACCATTATCATTCGAATTCAAATGCAGGCTGTTGGGACCCACCACATTTCCATAAGAGATATCTCCTCCAACCTGTCCATTAAAGTCACCAAGAACCATAATGAAGTCGCGTGTTGGTGTTTGTTTCATAACCTCTTCCAGTGCTATGTAGAAATTATCCTTCTCGTCGACGGTCTTAGCTTCAGTAGGTGCATGCACGGCAATAAGAGAAATATTGTTATATGTACCACGTACACGTAGGTAGCAGATCCTCTCACTGACCGGGATGAATTTCATCACGGCTTCTTGTATACGTGCACCAACAAGAAAGCCAGTACCGAATTCTCTTCGAGAAGGATGACCACTACAGTATAGAGAGTGACTATCCAAATCTTGTTTTCCGATTATCGGCTGTCTAATTTCTTGTAGAGCAATAATATCCATCCTATACCTCTCAGCCTCTGTTTCCAGACTTATAAGAGCATCAGGAGCGCTCAGGCTGCGCACGTTCCACGTTCCGATTCGGTAGTCTGGTCCTTTTTCACGTCCAGGTAAAATTCTGTTTTGTTGTCCGGGTCTGTTTTTCTTTTTCTGATCACCAAATTTAACATATTAGTTTTTTTCCGGGGTTAGGGTGTTAACCTTAGGCCCAACCCAAATTGTCGTGAATGGGTCCGTTCTGCATATTAAGGTCACCAGAAACAACCTTTTTACACGTTTATATAGCGAGCCGCTTGATTCAAGACAGACGCCCGCTCCAAGCCGCCCCTGACATGGAGAACAGACGCTTGAGTCGCATTGGTTGTAAGGCGCCAATTCGCCGTGATGTAGCGTCATTGACTAAGCAGTTTTTACTCTGCTTGTCTCCAATACACCAACCTAATTCTGTCAGCATTACCCAGGCAGCACGGCGTGGACGTCGAATTTAGGATTTCGCTTAATCGTTTGGCGAGGTCAAAAAAGACAAAAAAAACACTGATGTGGACTTAGATAAAGAAAAAGATATGAAGAGTTTTTATGAAGAATTGTTAAAAAACAGTGAAGAAATACGGGTAAAGGAAATTGATTTAAAGGACAAAGAGATCGAATTACTCAAAAAAGAAAATGAGTTGATGAAAGAAAAATCACAGACAAACGTTGCAGAACACATAAATTCAATTCCATCGAAATTACAAACTCTATTTCTTTTCAAAGATAAAGAAGAATTTTTAATACAATTTAGTGGGGATGATTGCTATCCAGTTGATAAATGGCTTAAAGACATAGATGAGGCTGGCGATTGCATTGGCTGGTCTGACCTTCAAAAGACAGTCTATTCAAAGAGACTTTTCACTGGAACAGCAAAGCAGAGTTTCAGAGTTTCAGATTTTCTGCTAGCTCAAGTTGGTACTCTAACGGGCTCTAGCTTGCGCTACAAGCTCACAATAATTTTAAAATTTACAAAGCCAAGCACAATAAAATTAATTATGAGTTACTCAGGGATCAGGTTAAAACAGAAATACATCTTTGTTATAATAAATACATAGCTCTCGTGGAATCCAAAATTTCAGATGACCCGAAGCAGTTCTGGATTTTTAACTCTGCCTTGAGAAAAAACAAAAGTGATTTTCCTAGCGAAATGAACTACAATGGTATGTCATCTACTGACACTCAACAGATATGTGATTGGTTTTCAGAAAACTTTCAATCTGTCTGACAAACCGACAAATGATATTGATTCGACTTTAGTAAAAGATATCTCAAATTTGAACTTGAGTAATCTTACGATTACTGAAGACGAAATTTATAAAGCAATCTCTGGACTCGATACTAACAAAGGTGCTGGTGCTGACAACACATTTCAAATGCCCTACTATTTATAATATTTATTAATGATATTGTTGATAAACTCAAGTGCCACTACCTTCTATATGCTGATGATTTAAAGATTTTCAACATTATCAATAATTTGACAGACAATATAAATCTTCAGCTGGACTTAGATCAAATTTATAATTGGTGTGCTCTCAATCATCTAAATTTAAATATTAAAAAATGTGTGGTGATCCTGTTCACAAGGAAAAAAAAAAAAACTAAATTTTATTTACTATATTCAAAATACTCCACTTGTAAACGTAACATTTGTAAAAGATCTCGGTATCTGGTTTGGTACCAAACTCAAATTTGATCACCATATTGATGTAATATGCCCTGAGGCGTACAAAATGCTGGGCTTTGTTACTCGAAGATGTCATGACTTTAAGCAGTTCAATTCGTTCATTGTTTTCTTTAATAGTCTGGTTCGTAGTCAACTGGAATAGTCTGGTTCGTAGTCAACTGGAATACGGAACTCAAATTTGGAATCCATTTTATATGGTCATATCTATCGCATTGAAAGTATTTTGAGAAAGTTTACCAAGCATTTGTTTTTCAAATTTTTTTATCCATTAAGATATGCATCGTACAGCGATAGGCTTCTTAAACTCAAGTTAAACTCACTTCAATCCAGACGACTATATCTAGATGAATTATATCTTTTCAAAATAGTCAACTCTTTAGTATGCTCCACATTAATTTCAGAAATAAATTTTTATATTCATGCATATTCTACGAGAAATAAGCAACTATTTCAGCCAAGAGTGTCACGAACAAATGCAGGCCTATCACTTCCAGTAACTAGAATGAAATCCAATCACATCAAATACTTTTCTATATTCGACTTGTTTTCATGCTCCTTGACGTCAACCAAGATCGTACTTGTAACGAATATAATATTCAAATGTCGTAATTGTTATAAGGCTGTTAATCCGTCTTTGTAAATTGGGACTCGCCCTGCTTTCCCACACGCATTAGGTTCACATTAACAGAAACTTCCGTATTTGGTGTCGTTATTTTAAAACATAATTGTTTATGCGTAATTGTCTATCGCAATGATTTCGGTTTGGAAGTGTTACCAAATGGTTGTGCAATATCATTAATTCGTGGTCGCGCTCTTTACATGTATAATTCTTACAATCGTTTCGTAGTCAATATTTTTGTTTATTCTTTTCCAATTTTTTTTTAATTATTTCAATGTTTTAAACCTTTCGATTAGTATTATTCTATTGCTTGTTGGATTTATCTCATCCCTAGCTATTCTCCCGTTTGAAAAACTCAAAAAAGTAAAAAAAATGAGAGATTTTGGAGTTTTTTCTATTTTGTTTTCGGTTTTCTTGTGAATTTGTTATGATGCGATATATTAAACCATCACTGTGGGTAATTTCACCACGGTGGTGAAATTTTGTTCGTAGGGTCGGTGTTTGTGGTTGGGGAAAATGGCCAAACTGACCGAATTAGGTTTGTTTCCCCGACTATAAATACCAACTCTCAACCTGAGAGGTCCTCTTATTCGTTATTATTCTGTCATTCGTATGAGATTCTTCAGAGTTTGTTTTTTGGTTTTGTTGACTTCTTCTGCTGAACGAGCCATCCATCTTAGGATTATTTGAGTGTTAAAACAAAATTCAAGAAAACATATCGGATACAAAAGAAAACGAAATAAACCATTTTGATGTGAAAGCGAAAAGGAATCTTTTTGGAATATAGTAATCTGGTTCGTATACAAATTTATTCAATAAACATGAATGTGAAAACTCCTATGAGTTGGCATGTACCCAACAAACGCGTTACCTAGTGAAATGTTTCGGTAAACGGTGGAAAATATGGATTTATTGTTAATTTTGGATAAAGCTTGTACAATCTGTGATAAGTTATTGTAAAGTGTCAGATAAACTTTTAAATTGTATTGTGTGACCCGTGATTGTAGTTCTAAATAAATTATTAACTTTCTGTTGTTGTCATCGCATGCCAAGGCATGACTTATTTATATATACGATCTGTGATATTTAACCTGCATGGATATGGTATCGTCTACGATCACGATTCTGATTAGACATACTGGGATGATCATATGAAATAACAATTAATGAATTTAATTAATAAATCAAATTCGTATAATCCATACAATTAGTGATTGTCTCTCGTATATTTAATAACAATTAATGAGCTTAATTAATAAATCAAATTAGTATAATCCATATAATTAGAGATTGTTTCTCGTATATTTAATAACTATTAATGAACTTAATTAATAAATCAAATTATTATAATCCATATAATTAGTGCTTGTTTTTCGTATATTTAACCATTAAAGAACTTAATTCATGAATCAAATTAGTATCATTAAGGCAATTAGTGATTAATCCTCGTATATTTAATAACAATTAATGAACTTTATCAATGATTCTACGTAATGTAATTTATTACTACTAATTTTGGAAAATACACAAAAGAAAAACGGAGCTAAAACTGTGTTGTGTTTTAAAATTGTATAATACCCAAAAGATAATATAAATCAACGAAAAGGGGGTTGAATGAGTCAAGCCTCGACCTCAACGATAGGCGTATTTATTTTGATATTATTGTGTGCAATTTGCTGGAGTGACTGGATGAAGGATACAGAGCCAAACGGGGTCACATATGAATATCACCCGGTTGTTCAACCTATCCAGCAAAATATGAGAAAAGGCTAGGCTGTGAGGAACGAGGGGGAATCGAAACTGAACATGGGGTGAGTCATTTCTTAAATTACATTTTATTTTCAAGTATGAATGATTATAGTTATGCATGTATGTGTATGAGAGTGTGTATATGGATGTGTGGATGTGGGTATGTATGGGCCAGTGCAGATATGTTACCTGCGCGTAGGTCTGTCGAGATCCGATGGAAATGTGCGAACAAGAATTTTATGTAATTAGAAAAGAACCAAAACTTTATTGTTATAAAAAAAGGGAAACTTACCAGTGATTAAAATTAATGTCAATTGGATAGTTCGTATATTACATTGTAAGGGGAACATGATTCCAATATTACTTTTGGAACCTTTATGGGGTATTTTTTTTTATTTATTAAATTTGAAACGAATTCGGAAGAGATATTACAACGGCATCCGGGGATGTGCATCTCGTTGGTTAAACGTATGTGTGGGTGAATGAGCCTATACTTAAAAGCCTTGATTATTATTTCTTTCCGTAATTAAATTGGCAGGATGCAAAGTAGCGTTGCAGGAACCGACATATAATATTTATAGTTTCTTTTTCTGGTTAAATTATAATTAGCGCATTATTTTAATGAGTATGAGTTTGAAACCATCTCCTCTGAAGCTAAAGTATGAAGTTTTCTTTTTATTAATGACTATTAAGCTAAGGTAATCCAACTTTGATAAGTACAAGATTAAATTTTTATGTGCTACCATCTCTCATCGATCACTGATCAATATATTGTTTTATTGTTACAATAATCTTTATGTATATTATATGTCACATATAAATTGGGTGTATGAGTGTACGTGTGTGCAGGTGTGTGTGTTCATGTGTGTGTGTATGTGAGTGAGTGGATGAGGTGTGAGAGTTTATGACCGTGTGCTGAAAGTGTAGAGGTTGAACGTGGTTCTTTCACATAAGGGGGTCGCCAGAGTCTACTCATTTCACTTGTATTTTTTTTTCTATCCGTTTATTTGGTCTCGAAATACGCATACAACACTGTTATTTGTAATGGAGCAACAGGAATCATTTCTCGATCCCATAGGCTGAAGCTAGCTTGGGGCTAAATAAATCTCATCCAGGTGCGCGACCTGCTATGCTACTTCGCTGCTATGCCGCGAAGAAGCTCTTCACTACATAATATGGAAATGCATTGCTAACGCTTCTGATTCTAACTCATTTTGATTTCTGTTTCTGTTATTATATATTAACTAATTTATATTTTTTTATTTATTATTTCTTTGAATTCATTTAAATTCTGTTATTGATATTGTTAATTACCTTTGTTCTTTTGAAATTGTTTAATGTTATTGAATATTTTAGTATTTTTTTTTCTTTTTTTACTATTCATTTTTAAAATTTTAGATGTAAGAATTATTTTAAAACTTATTTAGTGGCAATGAGGCAATAATTTTTTATGTATTTCAATATTGATCCTATATATTAATACGCTAGATTAAAACTTTGTGGAGCATTAGGCTTTTTTATTCGCAGATGGATTCATTTGAAATTTTCACAGCTAACTGATATTAGTGTAACCTATAGTCGGATCCGGATTCAAACAAATCGGATCATAAATAAAAAAGTTATTATATACGGAAAACTTTTTCTATACATATGCATTATAAGTTTACATACATGCAAAAACGAAATTAAAAATTTATTTTATTTTTTTATATTTTCTTTTTTTATATTTTCTTTTTTATATATTAGCTATCGAATAACGAACAACGAACAACAAAAACGAAACTTAAAAATTTATTTTCTTTCATTTCAGTCGTCTTTTGTCTTTGAACAAGGACGGTTTTCGATATTATTTCGATTATTTTGTTTATTGATATAAAGATATTTGCGTAATATTTTTGTTTTCTTATTATAGGAGGGCTATTATTTTGAAAACGTACATTTGTTTGTTGATTTTAAATTTTTGATTTTTAAAAAATCTGAAATTTTGATATTTTGTTGGTATTGACGAAAGGAAAAAAGTTATTTCTGCTTTTATTTTTTGTGTACTCTGAATCGGAGTTATGCGCGGTTGAATTTTTGAGGCTTTTTCACGTAGTTTTGGTATTGGTGTCAATGTTTTGTGAATAGGTGCCACAAATTTCATCCGACTTAAGTATATTTTTGCAAGTAAAAAGAAAAATAACTGAATAATTGAAACTAGGAGGGCCCGGCGTGCTTCGCTACGCTTATAAATAAAGTTTTTGCGTAGACATTTTGTTGACGTAGAAGCAATGATTTCAAAAAGTGGTAATGAGAAATGCTAGCCTATAATTTTTAATTTTTCTTTTTAAATATATGAATGATAAATAATCAGAACTCTAGCTGATCAGTTCGGATATATGAAAAATTAGCGATCAAATAAGTTAGAGATCAAATAAGCTTACTTGAAAACTTATTTGATCGCTAATTTGTCATATATCCGAACTGATCAGCTTGAGTTCTGATTATTTATCATTCATATATTTAAAAAGAAAAATTAAAAATTATAGGCTAGCATTTCTCATTACCACTTTTTGAAATCATTGCTTCTACGTCAACAAAATGTCTACGCAAAAACTTTATTTATAAGCGTAGCGAAGCACGCCGGGCCCTCCTAGTATTAATTAATACTCTGTTCACTGCTCTAGAATGAAATAAAAATAAAAATAAAAAAAATAAATAAAATAAAACCTGAAAAAAACTAATATCAGGAAAGACAAAAAAAACCGGCAAATATTATTATCTAGTTTATATTGGCAGGAAAACCCTAAAATAGCTGATAATTAATGTTGTTTTCCATCTGTAAATTGTTTTCCATCTGTAAATATTGAGCTTTCAGCAGAAAATGATGAACTGCCTTGATCAGTTTTTTCACCCAACCCCAATTTTAAAACTTACAGCAATACTACGCTTACGAAAAACTCATTAATAGAAACAAATATTCCTATCAATTTTAAATTTCCATCAACTTTTAAATGCTTTACATCAGAACTCGATGTTATTAAAACCCCAATAAAAGGGTTATAAAATTATTACGGACCCAAAACATTTTCAAATATGATAGAACCAATCCTTGATACTTTTGATGATCATGATTTATTAAAGTCTCCAAGCCATAAATCATCACCAGACCATTTACTACTTTGTAAAAATTGTTTGTCTAAAGAAAAAAAATTAAAATTTTCAAAAAATGATTGTTAAAATTCAAGAATTTATACCAGAAAGCCAAAAAGAGATTATTTAGGATTAAAAAAAAACAGTTTATTTTACAAACCAAAAATCTGATAAAAAGGTGCATATAAATTTTTGTTTTAAAAAAGTTTGATCATGTCCTAGATATTCCCAAATTATTTATTAAAATGACTAACAGAAAAACCAAACAATGGCCTGAAGACCAAAGACTTTTAGCGCATACTTAATACTTTAAATCGACCTCATATTATGAATTTTTGATATATTTGGGTTTTAATTTTCCATCTTGTTCAACTCTATTAAAATATTTGCCGATTAAAAAATGCTCACCCGATTTCAATAAAAATCTTCTTGAAACTATTAAAACCCAAATAAATATGAATTGCTGCACAGAAAAAGAACGTATGCCAGTTTTGGTATTTGATGAAATTCGTATTCGAAGCGAGTTAGAGTATAATACCCATAAAGATCTACTTGATGGGATTTGCACTGACGGAGTTGATCGACAACAATTAATAGGCAAAGAAATCTGCGTTTTTTTGATACGTGGTTTGTTCTCACAATGGCAATATATTTTAGGGTATATAGTTTCATTTGTTGGATTAACAGGAAGTAAGTTGTTAGAAACTCTGCCAAAAGTTTTAGACATATGTGTTGAATTAAATAAAAATGTGAATTGTGTTGTTACCGATCAAGCTTCTAATAACAGGTTTTTGTTTTAAAATTTAGGGGTTACTGCACCATGTTTTAGTCACAAATCCAAAACAATAGTAGTTTTTAATTGCACACCACATCTCATAAAATCCGTACGGAATATTTTAATGTCTAATAAAATACAAACGGAAAATGGTATTGCGTCATGGCAAGTTATAGTTAATTTATATAATTTGGAAAATCTAAGCGCAACGAAAATGTGCCCCAAATTGGCACAAAACCATTTTTTCCCAAATAATTCTGCTAAAATGAGAGTAAGCTATGCGACCCAAATATTAAACCGATCCGTTGCTGCCGGAATAAGAACAGCATCGTATTTCGATAAGTTTGATGAAACATGTAAAGCAAACGCTGAAGGAATAGCAATTGTCATTGAAAAAATTTGCGTTTGCGTAAATTTTCATAGTCGTTTTTCATTCTGTCCTGCACGCATAGTCTTATACTCAGTCCTTGGTCATCATTTACTATAGTTTCCGCCACAAAAAGTTATTATCAGAAAAATAGTTGTGTAATATTTCTTCAAGGTAATTTCCTTTGCTCAATTTGTATTCGTACTTCTCCTACTTTCAGGTAGATGTCATACAATCGCCTATCAATTAGTAATATTTTTCCAGTGTAATTTCCTATGTTTAATTTATAACCATTAATCGCTATAGAATTGTCAGAAAACGGTTATGCATTATCATTAATCCGTAAACGCGCTATTTACATATATAATTCGTTCCATTGTTTCGTAAACAATGTTTCATTTTTTTAAAATCTTTTCCAATTTCTATTACAAACTAGCAGTCCTACTCCTTAATGGGTATAATAAGTAACGATAAAACGAAAATAAAATTTCCCCAAGAAACTACCTTATCGATTCGTTATTGACCGCACATAAATAGTAGTTGACAGCTAGCCTCGCTCTCTTATTCTTGTTATTCTATTGTGATTGATTAGAAATCAGCTGTGCTTGAGTTTTGACGTCTACCGAGAGTTTGATTTTTCTTTGCACATGAGGTCAATGAAAGAATCAAAAAAATTTAAATCAAATAGAAAAATCAGGAGTCTGGAACAAGGCCGTATCGGTAATATTGTGATATAGTTCTGTTAAGCTATAAAATTAAATCTAGTCAATCCTAAGTTTGTGATAAAGAAATATCTATAGTTGTGTTAATCTTAATGTTTTGTCACCTTAAATCTAGTCAATCCAAAGTTAGTGTTAAAGATATAAAAAAAAATTATGGTCAAATAGTTTTGTTTATTTCTTTGTCCATAAAATATTATTTAAATTAAAGTAAATCTAGTCAAAAAAAAAGGAAATCTGTGATAAAAACAAAAATGCATATAAAAAAATGTATTCTGTGTAGGGATTGTTGTTAAAACGAAAGTAAAACTATTTATGAGCAATATATCGATAATTTATAACAAGCCAGAAAACGTATTGATATGTGTAATTAAATTATTTAAATAGTCAAAGGATAGCAATAAATTAAAAAAAATCAATTCTTTCGTTTTGCTCGAACTTTCGTTTTTTAATGGCGATGATTATCGCTTATTAGATAAAATATTGTTTTGATGTTAAGCTAAAATTACTAATTAAAGCATTTATCGGAGGCTGAATTTAGTTGGCAAAAATAAAATAAATTAACGATTAATCAACGTGAGTTTTGATTAACCATTTTTGTTCACGCTAAGAGCTCACTACCACACCCTGTTAATGGTGTAAATTCAATCGATTGGCGGAATTATTTACGATAATCAATAAAACGCAATACAAAGCAGACACGTTGACCTAATCTGTCAACCATCGTCAGCAGGTGTATCGGTGCAGTGACCTCCTGGAATCAAGTGGTTCGGTGAGATGCTTGGCTAACTCATAGCCAGGATTGGGATATAGAAGAGGGAATGGAATACTTATGGGGTGAGCTTCATTTTATTTTAATTTTAAATTAGAGGTATGAATGAGTATGGATGCGTGTATATAGGAGTGTGAATTGTGGGGCTGGACGCGGTGATAGTGGTTCTTTCGTGTACGGGGGTCGCTAGTCTCGTTCTTTCACTTGCTTTTTTCTCATTTCCGTATATATCATGTTTTTTTCGCGTACTATATTGTTTATTTGTGCTGGAGTAGCAGGATTTCTTACTCGTTCCCATAGGCTGCCGCTGGTCAGGGGCAAAAAAATAATCTCGATAGGTACGCGACCTCTAGGCCACTTCGGTGTTTCCATACCGAAGCAGCGCTTCATTACATTGTCTTATTATTTGTCAATGCCTCAATATACCCAGGGTTTAACACGCAAATATATTCGTCGAATACTATTCGAATAATTTAGTAAATATTGACTGTTCGATATTCGAATACATTTTATCATTATTCAGCGAATAAAAGTTCACGATTCACCTTAAAAAATGTATGTTTCAATTTTATAAGAAGTCAATAATTGTAAGAGAGGTCGCTACTTATGTTAATGGTTCAAATAAATATTATTTTTCTTGCACAATGCGCATGACTAAAAAAAGTGACATTGAGTAAAACGTTTAACTCTAGCATAAAAAGTGATAGTATTTATACGTGATTTATATCTAAAATAACAAACGTTGTGATTGTAATATTTATACAAAAGTAAGATTTACTGAACTTAAATACAATTAGTTTGGGAGAATTTAGATTTCATTTCAGCCCTGATTAATAATGTCTAATAAAAATTCTGCGGAGGTTTGGAATTATTTTAAAAGAAATGGAGATGAAGCTTTTTGGGCACAAGTTCGTTATGTAGGAGCCGCCGCCTGGGGGTGGGTTCGTTGGAAAGCTTAGGTGGTGGGGGTTATATATATTATGTGGGTACCTTAGGCCGGAGGGGTGGGGTTTAGGAGTTATGGAGGATAGGTTCTCCATAGACTTAACATAGGAGATTTCTAATTTCCAAATCGAATTCTATGGTTAATTTTATTTGAAAATTGCGTTTTGACAGTTAAAATACTACTATTTATTGTTTTATTGAACGCAGTTTTGTTTGAAATCATTTTCAAAATTATTTTGTTTATTGTGCATCTGTTTTTAATTATGAATTATGATAAATTAATAAGAGGTGCTCACAAATAGGGGTACCACTATGGAGTGGTTAATCTCCCAAGGATTTTTGCTCGCGGGAAAAAATTGTCCTTAATTTCGTCGCCCTATGAATATCGAAGAAGATCATGGATGGGGGCGTTTTGTATGTGGGGAAAAAGGTGCACGCAAAATGGAGGGGTATTATACAATATTCGAGGGCAAAGGCACTTGGCTAGAAAATGTAAAGTTATCTGCCGAAAAAGTTGTACTAATAATGTACGCATTCGACAAGAAATGGAATTACGAACAAACCGGGGAAGAATTTGAGTGTTCGAGAGGGACGGTCTGTGATTGGTTGTCCTACTTCAGAGAGGTAATTATATTTAAAACAGAGATAACTAAGGTCAGCCGGGCATACTTATAATGTTAAATTTTCCAAAATTCTAGGTTTGCATCTCAAAACTTACGTCTATGTCTGTTTCTGACAAGAGTGCCATTAATTCTTTAAATTCTGGTACAAAATTTTCTATTCCCGCTATTATTGATGGTGATTTAATCTTCAATGATCCCGCAAGAAAAGCTAACTTGTTCGCTGAACGCTTTGCTCTGAACTCAACTGTTTTGGAAACTCCTAAAGAAATACCCCAAATCCAGTCTTCAGGAGTTAATATGAATGAACTTCACTTCAAACCCAAAATAGTCGCTAAACTTTTAAAGGGGTTAAACATCAACAAAGCATCAGGAATGGACAATATTCCACCCATTATTTTAAAAACCTTTTCCAAAGAACTTGCACCAACTTTAACTAAAATATTCTACCAATCCTACAAATCTGGTATATTTCTCTCGTGCTGGAAGTTGGCAAATGTCCAGCCCGTCCCCAAAAAGGGACCAAAATCCGATATCTCAAATTATAGGCCAATAGCTTTACTATCGGTCCTATCCAAAGTCTATGAGCATTATATTAATACCCATATTTCAAAATTTCTGGAAGAAAATCATTTGATATCCGACAGCCAATACGGTTTTCGAAACAAAAGATCAACTACCGATCTATTAAACTATGTAGCGCATTGTTGGAACAGCATACTTGATAAAGGTGGTGAAACATACGTTATCGCTTTAGACATCTCCAAGGCATTCGATCGAGTCTGGCATGCCAACTTAATCCACAAGCTCGTTGCGTACGGTTTTCATCCTAATGTTGTGAAGCTGATTTAAAATTTTCTATCCAACCGATACATTTAGATAACCTTAGACGGATTTTCTTCTGAGTCTAAACTAATTAACGCTGGTGTACCCCAAGGCTCAGTATTGTCCCCAACCCTATTTTTGATTTATATCAACGAATTGTTGAAAATCACCAGTAACCCAATAAATAGTTTTGCAGATGATAGTACTCTGCACAAGTCGTTCGAGCCCCTTCCTTCAAAAGGTAAAATGCACGAACGAATTAATCCTGCCCGGAGAGACGCTGCCATAAACGTGAACAAAGACCTGAATAAAGTCGCCGACTGGAGTGACCAAAACCTTGTCAATTTCAACTCTACCAAAACACAGCTGTTGATTGTTTCCAGATTAAAGACCGAGTTCCCCAAAGATATTTTATTTAGTATGTGTGATGAACCAATAGGTGAATGTAAAAACATTCGTTTATTGGGTGTCACAGTTTCAAATGACCTACTCTGGAACGATCATGTAATAGCGATGGCAAAAAGCACGTCTAAAAAACTCGGCCTCCTAAATAGATGCAAAAAATTTTTCACTCCATACCAATTGCTCCATGTTTATAAGTCCTATATTCGACCCTGCATGGAGTACTGCTGTCAAGTTTGGGGTGCTGCCTCTGTTTCCATCTTGGCCCTCTTGAACTCTGTTCAAAAGCGAGCTGTACGAATTGTGGGTGATCGAACTTTGATATCAAAACTTGATTCCCTACAACATCGTCGCACTGTTGCTGACCTCGTTGTGTTTTACAAATATCGTCATCAGCAGTGCTCAGATGAAATCAGCGGCATCATGCCTCAAACTTATTCTTACCCCCGTTCCACTCGGCAATCGGCTGCCGCAACCGGTGAAACGGTAAAGATCCCGCGCTGTCATACTGGCAGATCGCAGAGAGACTTCTTTGTCCGAACTGCGTACAAATGGAATAGTCTGCCGGACACTTAGTCTCAGGTGGCTTCAACCCACAGATGTTTAAAAAAAAAAAAAAGCGTTAATCTACACCTTAGAACGCCAGTTGTTGTGGGACCCAGGTCTAGACCTAGGTCTTAAAAGGTATTTATGTGTTGTTGTGACACATGTTCTAAACCCTATTACACAACACATTTTATTAAAAAAAAAAAAATTCTTTGAAAAGTTTGAATTAACAACCAAGGTTGGCATGATATATATCAATGATATATATCCGATATATATCATTGATATATATCACGATATTTATTCCCTGATATATATCATGATATTTATAAAAAAATAAATAAATAATCATTCCCACCTTAAAGCTGGAAAAACTGTTAACAGTCGCAGCACTGCTTGCAAAACGCATGCCAAATCGAGGTAACCTCAGCTATGCCAAGTTCAGCTATACCAAGATCATAAAGCTGACATAGATTCTGACAAAACTAATCTTATGACATAAACATTGTAATGAATGTTAAACATATGCTTTGTTATCTAAAGACAACAGCAGACGCTTTAGACAGAGCTCATTGAGATAAAACGACTATTGCCGTTGTATTTGCAATTTGGCAAAAATAAACTGGCAGTCGATCTTAAACTAGAACAACCTTTAGAAGTTAAAAAAACTTTATCGGAGGAGAGACATGACTTTAAATGCACCTCATCACCTAGCTAATTTGTGCTTGAATATCGATTTTTAGGTAAGCGGTTCAATAACCACCAAAGAGATGAAGCATATATTTCCTTATTTAAATACATAATTACTTATTTCAGTGTTCATTCCATTTGTAATGGCGCTTTTAACTAAATCTACACCGTTTCCAAAATATGTATTTCAATTTCAGTTTAGAAATACACCACCAATGGTGTGGTGGAATGGAATGACTTCCTAAGCAGGGTTTTTCAGAATTTGAAATACGGCCAAGCACTAGTCCATTAATAGTTAACAGTACTTGACTTTTGTTATTGGGACAGTACTAGAACCATTAATCGGCCGATCTATGGTTAACAGAAAATAGCCAGTATTTAGTTACCTTTGAATGACCAACCACTAGCCCGTGAATGGCAAACAATTCATGGCTATTGTTATTGGGCCATTTCTGGAACCATGAATCACCCGATCTACAGTTTATAGAAAATAACCAGTTCAGTTTACTTTAAATGGCTAAGTAATGGCACTTTAATGGTTAACATCAATCGGCTATTGTTATTGGACCAGTGTTGGACCATAAATTGGCCGATCTTTGTCAATACACTAGAGTGTTATCCATTTTAGAAATGTATAGTTTGAAACATTTCACCTATAGTTTAATTATCGCATCTCTGCTGAAAGACTGATAATATGTAATGTTAAAATTGGTATAAGTTTTAAATTTTTTTTTCTCTGAACACTTACTTTATTTTAATTATTTTGTATTTAATTTATTTAAATTTGCATATGATAATATTTTATGTTCTTTTATGGCCCTGTCATGGTGGCCAGTACTCGGTCATTGCTGTAATACGGGTCATCATTATTGGTCTGTTACTGGGCCAGTTGTACAACCTTGTATGGGCCATTGCTCTTTGTCTCTCTGGAAAAAATGGCAACCATTTATTGTACGAACTTGTCATAAAGGAAAATTATGTTAATGACCGAGTCATAGTTGCCAGTACTATGAGTCATGGTTGCCAGTACCTGGCCATTGTTGAATTACTGGTGGGCAGTAATTGACCATTACTGGACCAGTTGTATAACCTTGTATGGGCCATTGCGTGGCAGTAATTTATTGTTCGAAGTTATCACTCAGTTACATGATGTTTATGATCCAGTTATGGTTGCCAGAACTCTACCATTGCTGGTCGCCAGCCATGGACCATTACTGGACCAGTTGTCCAACCTTGTATTGGTATCGCATAATCGTACCAAATCGCATAATCAGCGATTTGGCCAAATAAACAAGACAAACCAAAGCAAGAAAGCGTATTCGTCATTTGAACTTGTGCATTCGAAGATATAGACGAATAGTTTGATAAATTGCATATAAACTAAATTGGAGTTGTTATATTTGAATTTAGTTTATTGGCAAAGAGGCAAGAAACGAGGGAGTGATGCGCTGCACTGCATACAACTGTGGAAAGGGCTATATATTGAAAAATATTTAAGATAAACAACTTATTCAAAAATAAATATCAGAACATGATATATATCGGATATATATCTAATATATATCGGATATTTTGATATTTATATAAATATCATGATATTTGCCAACCTTGTTAACAACTAACCATATTTCATCTTTAAGGAGAACAATATACATTGAAAACTTGTCGTTTTCAAGGCGGGGAATATGTTTGAGTCACTATCGATACTACACTGTATTTTTAATAAAATGAAATACGATAAATTATAATATTAAGAACAACTTTATTGTTGAATATCATAATAATTAATATTTATAGTCCAATCTTTTTTTTTTGTATTTTTATTATTTTTATACTTTCAACAAAATTATTATTTAAAAAATTATTTTAAAAATCAGTAATAAAATAAAGAAAACCCTTTTCTAAAAGATTTACACAATCCTTTGTTTATTACCAACTCAAACAGGATAAAGATAATAAACAAATGTACGAAAAAAAAAAAGTAAAATCCAAAAAAGAATAATAATAAAAAAAAATAAGAAATGTGTAATTTTGTTACATCCGCCTTTTTTGATTAAAAGAAAGGGAATAGTTTTTTAAGATAAGAAAAAAATCTATAATGCAAAATTTTTGTAGTTTTTTAGTTGATAATAAACGTTCCACCGAATCAACCAAATATAAAATTTCCAAATTCAACCAAAAAAAGAAAGAAATAATATAAAAGAAATACTTGAGTAAATTTCTAATTAATAAAATATATATCGTGTTTTCCTCAAAACCTGAAATACCATCACCAAAAATAAAAAATATAATAGGATTTAATTAAAATAAAAAAAAGATTAAATCGATTCAACATTTATATAATTGAATTCTATCTTTGTTTTAACTGATATATAATATATAAGCTCCTCGCGCTACACCCTGGGTTACGCAAAAAATATATTCAATTTTAGCAGCCAAATCTTTCATTTTGAACTCTTGACTGTGATACAAACAAAATCAAATGAACATAAACCAAAATCACAATAACAACGGTACTTCTCAGCACCATTAGACAAAATATATTGGACCCTCAGTCCGTATTTTACAATTGAATATTGAAGGCAATAGCAAGTCAAAAACTGAACACTTAGAAGGAATGTTAAAAGATTACGACATCGACGTTGTGATTCTACAGAAAACGAATGCAGCAGATGAAACGCAACTTTTACCTATAGAGGAAACATTGTTGGTTTCAAACTTATCAGTGCTATTTACCATCAAGCATATGGATCTGCCACATATATATTAAGTCAGAAATCATGAATTGCACCCATGTACTTACACAGACGGACAACGACATACATCTTATTCTTGTTGATATATCGGACACGAAGATTGTTAACGTATATAAGCCCCCAAATACTGCCTGGCCAGCTGCTACTCGAGCATTATTTCACAACCTAGCAATATACCCTGGTGATTTCAATAGCCACCACACCCAGTGGTACTGTTGTGAAAAATTTATATTTAATTAATTTTGAATTTTTGAGATCAATCAAACTCAAGTAAGTAAGATCACATTAAGGGAATTTAAATTAATTTTGGATTTTTTTTTTGAGATCAATTAAACCAGGGGTGCCCAGAAATCATGGAAGAGATGGCCAAAAATTTACAAGAACAAGAATGACTGGCCGCACGGAAAAAAAAATAAATAAACAGTATAAATTATGTTAAGATTTTTTATTCAAATTAAGTCGCAAACATGAAATTCTTGTGTAGTATTACTAATTCTTAGTTCGTTTTTCAAATTAATGTCAGTTAGTCTATTTCTATAGGAATTTGTTAGGAATATTTAAGTTTGAATTTAGTACGTACCAAAATATTGTACTTTTTTAAACGGAACTTATTATTATTGTGGTATTTGCTATTTTTATAATATTTTTACTGGCCGCACCAAATCATAAAACTGGCCGCATGCGGCCAGATGGCCGCAGTTTGGGCACCGCTGAATTAAACTCAAGTAAGTAAAGAAGTAATTGGAATTTTTTCAATTCAAAGGTATGGTGTGAAGTTTCTCAGAAAAAAACTCCACTTCACATTTTTCGTGTTTCGGTTGGGATTCGAACCTAATTCGTCAGTGCCCGGCTCGAATCCTTGGGCAGACACGCTATCGATTACGCCGTTGAGGCGATGACAATTTCAAAGTTGAAACTTCTTCATCACTTATTTATTTTTACTTAAGTTGAATTTTTCCACTGTCATTAGACTCCATATTATGGAAATGTTTTTACATTATATGGGATCTGTTGCATTAAATTTCTAATAAATATTTCATTAAATATTTAATATTTATGAGTGGCAACATTGTAATATATCTGTCCCTTTTCATATTCTATGTACAAAAATAATACTGTAAAACAAAGATCGTAAAAAGAAAAATATCAGTTGTATTATGAATGCCGAAATAGTAAAGTTTTTTTTTAAATGGCGTTCAGAAACAAACTCAATGAATTATAATTTTCATTTATATACTTATAATTCAACAAGTGGTGACAGCAAAGGGATAATACTTTAATCAAATCAGTACTAGTGCTACTAACTTAAATTTTATTTTTGGTGCTACGAAATTAAAAACAAAAAAGGAAAATTAAAATAAATTATTATCTGTTTTGAAATACTGGTGTTGATTTTGTTTGGTTCGTGATATAGTGAACAAAATTAATATTAGAAATACAACAAAAAATAAAGCAAATTTTATATGTACAAAAACATAATCAACAAAACATATAAAATCAACAAATGGCTGAAAAACAAAAGTTGTTCATCTTGTTCATCATTGTTCAAAACCAAAAGAAAAAGTTCATCTTGTGCAAATAATAAGGCTGCAAACACAATAGATCCGTTCCGTCCGCTCCGTTATATTTAAACTGTCAGTTTATATGAAAAACGGAAATTAAAACACAATGAACGGAGGGGAAAAAAGCGGAACGGACACTAAACACAAATTTAAACTTTTACGGAAGACATAACTTCAAATATGGTACTTTTGTATAAACAACATACAAAAATTAAAAATATAGATTTGTGTAATTATATTGTGTATAATAATTTTGTGTTTTAAAAAAATGTTCAACGCTGAAGTTTGTTGAAACAATAAAAACATACCCTGAAATTTATGATAAAAGAAATATTTCATATATGGATAAATGGTAATTGATTGTAAGCATTCAGTTATTCGACATTTTGAGTTATCCGAATATCGATAACTTTTTCTTCTAATATCCGAATATTTTGTTAGTATTCGAATAGTGAAAGAAGTACTAAAAACAATGAATAAAATCAAACAGGTTTAACATATTACGCATTTTATTTTATTTATTTTCTTGAAACATGCATTCAAAAAATAGAAGTGCATTTAGATGTTAAAATGTTAGGCTACTTTTTATTTCAGATATCCCGCCGAAGAGAAACCTCTTTCAATTTTGGTTGAAGTGGGGCTGATAGTCAATAGAGCATTATTCAAATTGCCTAATTTATCTGTTCTTGTTTTGAACGAATTTAAATAACAAAAATGTTTTTTTTAACTTTTAACCGCGGTTTTTCATTACCACTGTTACTGTATCTCATGTCGTGGAATCAGTAATTTAGCTAATCGCTAATCTTTTGTTGCAATATATGTGTATATATATATATGTTTACTTTGATTGTTGACTGCAAGTGCTTCATTTATATTACCAGATGCCTGCCTCGAAGTTTGAAAAAGAAATGAAGGGATTCAAAACCATTATATTTTGAGAGATAAAAAATATTCGAATATTCGCGTATAAATATTCGAATAACGAATACCGGAAATATATCCCAATTAATTGGATATTCGAATACTCGAATATTCGGATTTGAATGCTCTAATTGTATCCCTCTACCTACATATGTAATTTAATAAATTTAATTTAATTTTAGCAAAGAAAAAGTGGAACTACATGAGAGATAAATTTGTAAGAGAAAAAAGAAAAACTGAACAACCATCGGGGTCGGGATATGTGTACATATCGCTATGGAAACTGTACAATTCAATGTCGTTTATAAGCGACAGTATTAAGCCAGGAAAGTGAGGATTTTAAATAAACGGTTTAAACGAATACGAATAAGCTTGTAAATTTTTCGTATTTATAGGTTGGCCGAAAACACATTCGAGTATCAAGACTCCACTTATTCAGACGAGGAAATGCAAGACAGTTCCAGTGGGATGTCATTCACCTCAACGGAAAAACCCAAAAAAGGAAAAACAGGGATCAAGTTTCTGAAATGTTCTTAGAGTTTAGTTTACATGGCAACCTTTATATCTTTTCTAATTTCCTCAAGCTGTTTTTTGCCACACTTTATCATTTCCTCGAGATATTTCTTAGCCTTCTCGGATACAACTTTTGTTCTGCATTGATTAGTATGTATATCTTCTTCTATATTACGTTCTATGCTCCTTAGAGATATAAAATGAAAAGATCAAAAACGGGAGAATCTACACCAATGTTGTAATCCAACCATAGGTAAAATTGTAAATAGTAGAAAAACATTGACCTCTTATTTTGTTTGTAAAAAAATGTTCATTGCTCAATTCAAAAATGAAATAAATCGAAAAGTCCAGCGTAGCAAATTTTTAATATTTAAAATAAAATATTAAATTAATGCTAATGAACTTACTTTTCGATTTGTAATAGTTTTGAATTGATAAATGAAACAAACAAAATATAGGTCAATTTAAAAATTGATTCGGTAATTGTTTTTCTGATTGGTTATTTTTTTATTAACGGATTTTAAAAATATGAACGGATTACAACAGATCCCTCCAAAAAGCTCGAATTAATATTTTCAAGTTTCAAGAAAGTTTTTTTAAATTAGAGTATTTTGGGCAATAAAACTAAACAGGTGTAAAAATTAAGTGAATAGTTAGTTTTGTAGAAGTTCACATTTTTTAGTTTAAAACAAAAATAAAATTATAATTTCAAAAACTTAATAATAATTTGAATCATTTAGTTACATCGAAATAAGAATAAAAGTATAACAAAAAACTATTTAGTGTTTTTTTTATCGGAAGTTGTGGCAATTTCGAAGTGTGTGCAATTTCGAAAAAGTTAGTTTCTGGGTACCTACAGAGATTAGGGTACCACACCAATTGTTTGCGTGTTTCACGACAATAAAGAAAAGACAAAATTTGTAAAACAAATAAATGGTAAAATCAGAACTGCTAATAAGAAAGGAAGTGCGAAAGTTAATGTAAGGATAAAAGAAATGTTATGTAACGAAAAACATCAACTGTTACAAGTGTGGGCGGTGTTTAAAGATTTTGAATTTAAATGGACAAAAAAAGGCCAAATTATGGTAAAGAGATCTACAAAAGAGGAAGACAAAATATTATTCATAAGCTCATCAGAGGATATAGAGCATTTTTTATTAAGTCAGGAAACCTAAATATTAAGTATTATAGCTCTTTTATTTCTTATTTTATTTCTAAATTTTTAAAGGAAGAATTATCTTCCTATTTTTTTAGATTTCAGTTATAGTATTAGTGGTGATGATATTAATTTTAGTTTGTTTTTTCGAAGGTTTAAATATCATAGCCAAAAAAAAATTAAAAAAAAAACTTGAAAAAATTTTAGATTCGTACTCGATAGCTCTAGCCGTGCAGAGAAAAGTTAATTATGTTAATGGAGGATGAAAATTTTAATTTTGCGAACTCCTATAATATAAGTCACTTTATTGATGAAGATAAGGTTGGTATAGGGTCACTCCTGGAAAATAATATTAGAATTTTGTATTTGAATATTCAGAGCATAAAAAAATTGGATCATTTGGAAATCTTGGTGAAAAAATATAAATGTGATATTGTTGTAGTTGAGTCATGGCTTAAGAAGGAGGATGAACCATTTTACAATATTGAAGGTTTTACATCATTTCACTCATTTAGGGATAAGTCCGATTACCCAACAGAAACTGATGAAATACCTAGAGGGGGAGGTGGTGTTTCTATTTTTGTGCGGGACTATTTAAAATCAAACTTAGCGTATAACGAAGCGGATAACTTTAATAATTTTTTGCGAATTAACATTGGTAGTCTAAAAATTACTCTCTTCGGTATTTATAGTTTAACAGATCAAAGAAATAAAAAGAGACGTTTGTAGAAAAAATGTCGGATATACTGGAGAAGTATAAAAACTGTATCGTAATGGGAGACTGCAACATAAATTTGCTAGACAAAAATTCTATCAATCAATCAATAATCAAAAGTTATTGGGAGAGAATCAATGTACATGGTTACAGCATAATAAATAAAATTGATATATCGATGCCAACCAGATCTACAAGTAATAGTTCCTCAATAATAGATCATGTAATGACAGATTTATTCCAGTATGATTATATGTTGTCTATCTGCCATGGTTTCTGGCTTCTGTTTTCGGCCTTTATAATAATTTGAAGGAGGTAATACATTTTTACTAATATGCGTTTGAAAGATATTTTTATACACGTCATTTAAGTTCGCATAAGAATTTTTTATTTACTCTTAATTTAAATGTAATAAAAAGTTGGTGATTTTTAAAATTAAAGTTATTAATGATAGTGAAGTGATTATCAATAAAAAAGTGTTTTGTGTATATCAGGTAAGTGTTTTATTTCGTTTTTATATAAAACATACAAAATTACGATTGTTTTAGAGAAAATAATGACTAATATTTGAAGTCATATCATAAAAAAAAACTAATATTGTAATTTTGTATGAAAATGTCAGTTTTCGAAGTGCTGTATCTCGAAGCCCGGGGACATTTTGGGGGTAATGTTTGAACATGTTTATCTTGTTTAAGCATAAACTCCCCCCAAAAAATGTCAGAATGAGGGACCCCGGATTGTGGAGTGGTACCTACTCAACATTTCTTAATAGGTTGTTATTAATTATAAATCTACTATCAGCTTTTATGTTTTACAACTCCCGTAATGGTAACATTTTTATAGTTTGTGAGCATTAAAATTTGAAAACACTCAAAAATCAAATTTGTGAAATCAAAATAGCAATACATAATACAAATACTAAAATATCAAAGTTGTTTCATTCGTTCCCTCAAACGAATTAAAAGTTTTTAATTCTCATTTTAAAATTCGCTCACGAATTTTATCAAGTTGTATCTGTGTTGTATCACAAATGAATAAAAAAGGAAAAGAACTAAATCTTCGATTCGCGAATCGAATTTTTCCGTACTCTGCTATTAATTATATATTTAATGGATTATTTTTCTTTTTTATGAGTAAGCAAGAAAGTTGTACACATTACGGTATATATAGTTCAATTGTACTAATTCTTATTAATGTAATTTCATCCTTATGTAAATTTTTATGATATAAATTTCATAATCATTACAAATTAACAAATAGAAATACCCATGTCATCTCGTTAAGATAAGTTTATTTTAAGTGTAGACACTTTTTTTATGAATAAAACATAAAAAAAACGTGATTTAAATTGTAACATGTGCCACTAAAAATACGTGAAACTTTTTCTGAATTATATAAAAATCTGAATATAAAACTATACGGATGCTGCTAAAATGTTATTTTATCATTTTTGTTACGTTAAATTCTTGAATTATTTTAAACATAAATTAGTACCTCTTATCTTAAAATTGTAATTATATAGCTCCTAAAGGGGGATGCAGACATCGTTATCACGTCGTTGACCTGCTGTTGTCTTTTTTAAAACGGCCTAACAAGCTGAAATATGTAAAGAGTTAAATCTTTTGTTTCTTTATTCAAGTTAACAATTATTAGAATACTTACACAAAGTGCCAACGACAGTGTTAATTATATCATAATCTATTGTAGTCTTGATCATATTTAAACTTTTTCAATAGTTTCATTCCATTAACCTCGTCCTCAAAACTATCTTCCGAATCAAAATAAATGGTATAATTGTTGCCTTCCGCATTTCCTTCATGCGGAAATCTCAGGACTTTTGTGTTTTTTCCTAACTCTATTCGTGGAGAATCATAGCTGAAAACACAATTACAAACGGCACAATTGACTATTTTCATTTCCCCGTCAGATTTCTCGACACACTTTTCACAAATAAAATGTTTATTTTCACACGATATTATTTTAAAATTGTTCAAATGTTCTAAACAAATTATGCACGTCTTATTTTCATACAGTCGATCATTTATTTCAAGAGCTTCCGCATCCCTGCGAATCATATCAGGAGTTAACGGAAACTCATCACCATCATCACACATTTCTTTGTCTATATGTAACGCTAAACAACAGTTATATATTCCATTTTCTTTTATATTTTCTATTTCAAATTTATGAATCAATACTGGAAACGGTTTCTTAATGTCTCTAGAATTTTCGGAGCTTGTTGTAAAGGGACCAAGATATCGAATATATCCGTCCCGTTTGCTCCCAATTTTTAATGTAAAATTTATTTTTTCAGAACGTTCCGTATGAAAAACGCCTAGTTGTAGGCATTTTCGGTCGTATAATTCTTCTATCTGAAAATTGTCTTTTATGATAAACCAATATAATCCGAAATCGGTCATCAAAAGTTGTTGAGTTTTTTTTAAATCGATTACGGTAAAATTATATTTATTATTTTTCGATACAAGTTTTTTGGAGTTTGAACGATGTTCCGATTCCACGTGGTCGAAGAGATTATCAACATCACCTTCCCAATGGCATTTTCTTAATTGGCAAACCACAACCATTTCGTTTTAAATTTGAATAGCTTGTATTTTAACTGTTAACTAAAAGCGCGCGAAATATCTAAAACTTTATCGAACATTTTAAATGAACCGGTCAAAATGTTTGATATTGTTTATGATTTAAAGTACA
Source organism: Diogma glabrata (assembly GCA_963693315.1). Classification (NCBI taxonomy): domain Eukaryota; kingdom Metazoa; phylum Arthropoda; class Insecta; order Diptera; family Cylindrotomidae; genus Diogma; species Diogma glabrata. Next base: position 188,711,490 of record OY856188.1, on the reverse strand, counting down.
ATACTAAATAACAAGCTATCTGATTCCAAAAAAACTATTAACACTGATTATAAAACTTTTAACTTATTTACAAAATACATTATTCACGAGCTACGCACCGGAATAAACAAATCAAACAATTGAAATAACACTGACAATTGTCAAACCAAACTTTATATACTGGTATACTCAGAACAATACCACTGAACTCGAAAAAAAGTAGTTAAAGAGCTAACCACCAGTAAAACGTTTCTTTTAATTTTGAAATGTCTACAGACACGAAGGTGTTTGACGCAATAGTACAAAAATGGCGGATCAGAAAATAAATTCGAAAATCTTACATAGATTCCACAAAACACAACTTGAATAATATTAAAAGTTATCTATGAAATTTATCATTTTACTACAATTAAACAGTTTAAATTTGCTTATGAACTATATATTAAGTATTATTGACTGTATATTAAGGATAATATACAAAATATTTTATTTTCTTCTGCTCACATAACAGAGTCGAAAATGGACTAAATTTTTCTTTAAACTTTTTATGGGAAATTTTGGCGGTTTTTATGTTTTATTTTTGAGCCACTTATTACAAAAGTTGGAGATAATAGGAATACATTCTGTAGAATTAAACTCGTTTAAATCATAACTAATAGAACACAAAGGACGAAAATAAATAAAAAGAAATCATCTTCACTTAGTTTCGATATAGGTTTACCACAAGGGTCAGTTTTAGCTACTTTGTTGTTCATAATTTATATTAATGATATCAAGGAATGTATTATCAACTCGAATTTATCACTTTTGCTGATGATACGGCTATTTTTGTTTGCGAAAACTTAATTGTTGATAGTTTTAATAAAATCCAAGAAGATATAGATAGATTAGATGTATGGCTAAAAATGAACAAGCTTAAAATTAACGTATCAAAAACAAAATTTATTATATTCAATAATAATGATGAATGTCCGCCTTTGAAAATTGATAACATCTTTATAGAAAAAGTCAAAGTAATAAAGTATTTGGGAGTTTTTATTGACAGTCAACTAAAATTTAATGAAAATGCGGATATCATTTGTAAAAGATAGCAAAGAAAGTTAATTTATTAGGAAGAATTCGTAGTAAACTTACACTTTTTAGTGCTAAAACAATTTATAACACTACCATTTTACCTCATTTCGATTATTGCGCAACAATATTGGTTTTTAATAATGTAAATTTAAAACAACGTATGCAGAAACTAAAAATAGAGCTTTAAGAGTATTACTTGGTTGTGATAGAAGAACCAGCATACAGTTCATGCTTAATTTAATGGGTTGGATGAGTGTGAACCAAAGGTTGATGTTTAGATTACTATTGTTTGTATTTAAATTAAAAAACAAACAGCTACCTTGTTATTTATTAAAATATGTGCAGTATGTGTCAAATGATAGGTATCCTTTAAGAAATGCTGGTGATTTTGTACCTTTGCCTGGCAGAAGAAATATGGATTGTAATACTCTTATGGTGCAGGGACTTCAATTATTCAACAGTCTTCCAGTTGAAATAAAAAACTTATTAAACTTTCATGGTTTTAAAATTCAACTTTCAATTTACATTAAAAACAATTTTGTTTAAATTATTTGTATATGTTAATATTTAGTGAATCTTGATATTTAGTTGAATTTATTGAATTTATTAGCAAATTAATATAAAATGTGATATATAATTATAAAGCTTTACGGCTAATAAACTTTAAAATAAAAAAAAAATAAATAATAAAAAAGAATAATAATTTATATAGTCAATAATACTTCATAAGCAAATTAAATTTGATCAAAATTGTAGTAAAATTCAAAGATAACTTTGTAAATTATTCAAGTTGTGTTTTTGTACAAAAAGAAATTCATTTCCAAGAATCTTTTAGTTCTGTAGCTAGATAGTATAGTATAGTTCGATACGCCACAAGCGTATGTTAAAACTAACAAAAGTAAATTTAAATTTCAATCTAGTAGTTGAGGAAAACGAAAAACAAAAGGTTATGTCGAATTCTTTTCACCCAAGTCCATAAAAAAATTGATGTAAATCAAAAATTTTGTTCTATTCACGCAAAAAAATCAATTTTTTTTTCGATTTACATCAAAAAAAAAATGTGCATTTTTTCGTAAATTTTTTTGACATTAGTAATGACCATGGTATAACGAATATAAGGTATTCTTGACAGCTAATCGAAAATTTTGTGTGACGTCATCCGGCGTAAATATAAAGAAACAAAAAATGTTTTAATTTGAAAATTAGAGAAAACATAATTTTTACGTTATGGTTTTCCTTATTTTTTTCATTAACAATTTGTTTATTAAGTTTTCTAACTCTAAAGAACATTTTACAGGGTAGGAAATTCGACGTCCACGCCATGCTGCAGGGGTAATGCAGACAGAATTAGGTTGGTGTATCGGAGACAAGCAGAGAAAAACTGCTTAGTCTATTACGCTACATCACGGCGAATTGGCGCCTTAAAACTTCTTATAACCTTAACATCATAACAGAACCATTAACGAAAATTTGGGTTGGGACTGAGGTTAATACCATCACTCCGAAAAAAAAGCTTTGTTAAATTTGATAACAAAAATTGTTGGTGCACGCATACAAGAAGCCGTGTTGGAATTCATCCTGGTCAATGAGAGGATTTGCTACTTAGGGGTACGCGGTACATAAAACAATGTTTCTCTTATTGCCTTGCATGCACCTACTGAAGCTAAGACCGTCAATATTTTCTACATAGCACTGGAGAAGGTTATGAAATCAACACCAACAATGATAATGGTGAGAGAATGACTGAGTTTGCATTATCAAATAATTTGAGAATTGCCAGTACTTTCTTTTCGCATCGATCGATTCATAAGCAGACTTATGTTTTTAAACCGCATGGAAACTCTTGAAGTCAAATTGATCAAGTACTAGCAATAGCACGTTTCTTTTCGAGCGATTGGATGTGCGTTCCTTTAGATGTGCAAATATTGGAAGTAACCACTTCCTTGTATGTTCTAAGATAAGGTTCCACTTTCAACGATCAATTCAACGATCTTTTACTCATTAGAGTATTTAAAAGTTTGTCTTTTAAAGTCCAATCATTTTCAGTGAAGTGTAAGGAACAAACTATCTTATAATAAATACGAACATTTTCTTTTTCCACATGAACCCTATCCACTACAAATTGATTTATTTTTCTGGAAATTAAAAAACCTTATGTTTTGAGTATGATTTTTCACATTTGTTGAAAACTTTTGCAGGTTTTAACGTAGTTCGGCATTTAAATTTGAATATGTTTTAAATTTTAATAGTAAAACAAATACTAAAATTCATTAATTAATGCATGAATTAATTTCAATCATTTCATAAACTAATAAATTAACTTATAAATCATTCTAAATATATTTTTAATTTAAAAACAATAGCTTTTCTCATTGATAATAACAACAAACGTATTATATAAAACTCTGAATGACGTCAATCAAAATCAAAATGGCATCGCTGTCACTCTAGTGAGAATACCTTATTTTCATTTTACCATGAGTAATGACATTAGTAATCAACAAAGAAAATTCAAAAAATAAACGTTTTGTTAACGACAATTTTAATACAACTATTGTCGTTTTCTTTTTGCCAGAGTAGAAAAAGTGATTTTTTTTTCATAAAAAGAATATGAAATAATTTGATCTAGTTTTGTAGTTGTGCTTGTAAGCTGTTATTTAATGTTATCCATCTTCGAGTGGAAACGTATGAATTTCATTTAAAGAAAATTATGCAGTAAAAGAATTAGAATATCAGCTAGTTAATGACAGTGAAATAATTATAGTGAAAATTAGCTACTGCACTGAAGTGGTATTGAACCACTAATTATATCAACTATATACACAGCATATTTCAAAGTTGCATCCATAGTGTATAACAAAGTGATTAATGTGACGTAAAATAATTGTTCCTGTTTTTAAGAATATTTCAAGTATACGCCAAGAAAAACTAATACATCATTCATATGCATCATCTCAACAATCAACTCGTCAATAACTCCAGGCGGGATCAACTCCACCTCTACCTATCTCCTACGTCTAAACATTGTATGGACTATTTGGCATTTAATCTACTTTTGTGTAACGAGTCGTGGTTAGATGTTTTCAATAAAACTTCTGTAGATGATGCATATGTAAGGTGACCAATCGTCCTCCTTTAGGGTAGGGTTACCAGACGTCCTCTTTTTGGAGGACAAGTCCTCTTTTTCACGTCGGATCTTTTGTCCTCTCTCTTTTTTAAATATTTTCTAAAATGTCCTCTTCAAAAAAGAAAAAAGACTCAAACATAAAAAAGCCTTTTGAAGAATATTGTTTATTGGTTGATAAGATAATTGGTATATTTTACAGAAAAATAGTTTATTGGCTTGAACTGTGGCATTTTATCGAGGAATGGTTTTTTGGGTTAAATTTTGACGTTTGTAATATGAGTACAAAATAAATGCGCAAATCGTTAAATAGTAAAGTAAGATAAGATTGTAAGTTACAAGTGCAAGTGCAATTGTGCAATTTAAGTTTAAATGGGTTGATTTTCATTGAAAATTCAAACTAGCAATAATAGTAACTAAAGTTTAGCATATTTTATTAGCGTTTAGCACATTTAATTTGCAATTTCAACAGAAATATTCTTCAACTTTTTGTGTTGTCGATGAAGACAGACATGCGGCGTATTGTAAAATTTGTAAAAATAAGATAAGCTTAGTAAATAAAGGATCCTATGATCTAGAACAACACATCGCTTCAAAGAAACACAAATTAACAATTAAAGGTGCATCATCAACAGTCGCTATTCAGAATTTTTTTGTTGAAAAATTCACTCCGTTTGAATATAAAGTATTGGCAGTAGAAGGCGCTCTAGCCTTTCATTGTGTAAAACACCATTATAGCTACAAATCTACAGATTGCACTACAAATTTAATTTCTAAAATAATAGATGATTCCGAAATTGCAAAAAGATTGACTTCAGCTCGAACTAAAACGGAAGCAATCGTAAACAATGTATTATCACCGTTTATACTGTCTAATATCAAAACAGAAGCAGAGAAAATTCAATTCATTTGTATCCACCGACGGCAGTAATCATGGTAAAGGAAGTACGATTACGGCAGTAAAATTATTTCCAGTGTTAATTCAGTATTTTGATATTCAAAAAGGAATTGTAACAAAGTTAATAAAACTGGGCGATTTGAAAAACGAAACAGCCGCCACGATTGTAGATTATTTACAAAATACATTAAAGGAATTTAAATTATTAGATAAATGTATAGCGCTTTCAGCCGATAACTGCAACACCAATTTTGGAGGGATACAAAGAAAAGGTTTGTAAAATATTTATGATTCTACTGAATCTGAATTAAATTAAATTCGTTAACATCTGGAAACTTTAAGGTACTAACAACGTCCGTGCTCTCTTAAAAAAAATTACAAACAGAGACATAATTGGGATTGGCTGCCCTGTACATATTCTACATAATTGCGGACAACATGGTTTCGATGCACTGCAGGTCGATTTACCTTCAATTGTAAACAAACTTTATAATTTTTTTTCAATTTATACAATACGAACAGAAGAACTAAAAAGTTTCTGCGACTTTGTTAAAACGGAATACCACCAATTGTTAAATCATTCCAAAAGTCGATTTTTGTCATTATATCCTGCAGTTAACAGGCTTCTTGAAATGTATCTTCCACTAAAATCATATTTTGAATCGTTGGAAAATCCACCATACATTTTAAAAAGATTTTTTGAAAATATTTTTGGTGAGGCGTACCTATGGTTTGCTCACTCCATCATGTACACTTTCCATACAAAAATTCTTGAAATGGAAAGAGAGAAAAATTCACTTCTTGAAATTATGGAAATCGTGGCATCGCTAAGAAATATTTTAAAAGAAAGACAAGAAGAAAATTTTATGCCTCTTAAAGTTAAAAGTATTTTAAGAAAAAACCTTGAGGAAGGCTATGAGATGGAAGCAAGAGTCTTTAAGGAACAAATTTCGTACTTTTATCAGATAACATTAAATTATCTCAATTCCTGGACCACAAATTTTAATGACTACGAGAATTTCCAGTGGATGGCATTAAAAAAAATTCCAGAATGGAGAGAAATTGAACCAACTTTATTATTTTTGAACAACAGAGGAAGAAAATTGATGACACAATTTTATTTGATGAATTTGCACATTTAAAAAAATTTCTACTAATATATTTAGATAACGATATTTTTAAAAATAAAATCAGCTGCGACAAATGGGTTGAATATTTTAAAAATATAAATGAAAGTTGCAGCAAGAGTTTTTTAAAATTTGTCATTTCTTTTTTGCTATTTCTGGACAAAATGCCAACACTGAAAGGGTGTTTTCAATGATCTCAGCACAATGGACCAAAGAGCGGAATAGGTTGACCGTATCATCTGTCAACGGGATTATAACCATTATTTACAAATGCAAAGAATTAAGCTGTTATGAATTTTTTAAAATGATTAAAGATAACAAAAATCTATTGAAACAAGTTCGAAGCTCGTTGAAGTATGATTGAAACGTGATAAATTAATATTGTTAGATATGTTTATTTATATAATACAATATTACAGCAATCTAATGATCTTACTCATTTCGTTGCTGCTAATGCAAGTACCCATAAGGAAATAATTTTTGTTGGTAACATGTCTAACTCTGGACTACAGCAAGCTAGCAGCATTAAAAATAATTTTAATTAACTGGCGAAATCGACTCCTCTGCCCTTCTTGAGACGATAAATTTTAACTTGAATCCACGTAACTTAAGATCGATACCCGCATTTAGATTACCAATCCACAAAACTAAATACGGCCACAACGAGCCTTTTACAAGGATGCTGCGTGAGGTTAATCATAATTTCCCCTTATTTGACTACAATTTGAGTAAATCATCGCTAAAAGTACTCCTCTATTCTATACCTCTTACCAATGACTAATTTTCTTCCAGCTTTTAACGATATTTATAAACATGTGTGTATTGGGATGTGTATGGGTACGTATATCTATATGTGTGTGTGTATGTAAGTACGTGAGTATGTGTATGTACATCTTTGTGTTTTATATGTTTTTTTTTTTTTTTTTTTAGTAAAATGTGTTGTGTAGTAGGAATTACAATATGTGTCACAATAACACATAAATACCTTTTAAGACCAAGGTCCCACAACAACATACGTTCAAATGTGTTGATGGACGTAAATCTTTCTTTTTTTGTTTTTTTATATTTTTTGGTAAAGAATGGATAACTAAACAAAAAATCCTATCACTGACAAAATATGACATAGGCCAATATTTTATGATAGAATAGAGAAAATAAAAGTAAAATAAAAAGTAAATAGCAAATTTTACGAAAATTTGCTAAAACAAAACAATAATCCAGCCGGTTGCATATTCCTAGATCCTGCGACGCACAGTCTTTCTTGAAGATCAAAGCCCACACATAGTTTTATGAAGGGTCGTTTCTTCAGGGAAAAAATAGCGTCCCGTCATCAAGGATTATTTCACAGCTAAGATAGAGGGTGCTACCGTTGACTGAATACAGTTCATCCGCCACCACCCCTAAGATGTCACCTTGGCTAGTGATATCTCACTGCTATTGCCAGTGGTATGTGATATCTCACGTTAGCTCGTATGCCAATAGCATACATATGTGTATGTATATGTTCAAAGGTGTATGTTTTAATTGTTTATAAATGTTTTTTCTTTCTTTTTTGTGTTAGTTGTGTTGTTTTCCTTAATTAATTTTGCTCCCATTTTTATTTATTTTTTATTTATTTTTTAACTGTTTGAGGTTTTTGACCGATTTTTAATCTGCTTGTACTAAGTAGATCCAACTTCTTGTTCCCTTCATGTCCTTGTTCATTGTATTAATGTTTTGTTTGACACCATCTTCTATGATTCATAGTTGTAGTAATAATAATAATGTTGATGGTGACTCCCCGCGTGCGGGAAGGGAGGGGTAATTGGTCGTTGGGAATTAAAATAAAAAAAAATAACTGAAATCTGAAATGTGATTTAATTTTTTGTGATTTATGAACTGATTTTTGTATTTTGTTATTGTTATAAAAATTAAGAAACATGTAGGTATATTTGTTTCAAAAGTTAAAATTTTGTGTATAATTTGGCCTCCTTCGCAATTTCCTTTAAAAAAATGAAACCACAAATATTTCGTTTTTTGTATGTTTATTATAATATTTATTTTGGTTTACTTAAACATGGATTAATGAATTATTTGAAAAAAAAAAATTAAATTTTGCAAAAAAATTTGAAGCTGAAAATGAAATGACCTATTTCCGAGGAGTTTTAGAATTTTAAGACTCCCTACTCCTTTTGTTCTCTTTTTCTATCTTACCAATATGGTAACCCTACTTTAGGGAGGACAGTCCTCCTTTTGTAGGTTATGTCCTTCCTCGAAAAGTATCCTCCTTTTTGTCCTCCTTTTCGATATTTTAAATCTAATCTGTTAAGAGATGTTTTTATTAATACGCAGATAGATATGAATTCAATTTATTGTATTTTTACTGTTTTCTTCATCTTTGATGATCGGTAAAAAATTAATGAACAGGGTTGAGAAGTTTTGATGTTCGGAACTATTGTCATCAGACTGCCATTTATTTCGGCCACTGCAAAACACCTATGATGAAAAAAGTTGTCGACAGAAGACCCACCGAAAGTCACTTGACCAAGTTTTGTGCTTCATAGAAGTACAACACCGATGGAATCAGGAAACTATCCATAAAATGGTACAAGGTTGTAAATATAATAATTAGTCGCACATATATGTCGTTGATTAAAATTGATTTGAATAAAATAAAATTCGGTTTAATATAATTAATGATAACACTAGTTTACAAATTTTGAACTTTTTTTGTCTCCCTGAATAAAACCCAACTTTTCTTATGGATTTGGACCTTCTAAACACGAATATCATATTCATTTTTTTTTGGTTAGCTCTTGTTTTTGAGATATTCACGAAAAAACAATTTTTTCGGTGATCAAAAATGTTGTTTCGGTTTTTGGGTCTCATATTTTACAAAACAAACAAATTAAATGTATTAATAAACCAAGTGCATAGTTAATATACCAACAAATATTTTGAGCTATATTTTGTAAAAATCCGTTAAGGATTCTGGAAGTTACAGTCGAAAAAGTTAAAAAAATACGAAAAATTCAAGTTTTTTTTAAATTTTTCCATTTTCAACACCATAAATTTTGAACAAATAAAGACCATTTTCCATATTTTGATTTTTGACTTTCCTTGGGAAAACTTGAATAACTTGGTGCAAACTGCACCAATATTCGTATATTTTAGCTTAAAAGTAAGAAAATCGAAGCTACTATAGGTTCCAAGAAATTAAAAAAAATTAGTGTCTTTATTTGTTCCAAATTTATGGCGTTGAAAATGGAAAAATTTAAAAAAAACTTAAATTTTTCGTATTTTTTTAACTTTTTTCGACTGTAACTTCCAGAATCCTTAACGGATTTTTACAAAATATAGCTCAAAATATTTGTTGATATATTTACTATGCACTTTTTTTATTAATATATTTAATTTGTTTGTTTTGTAAAATATGAGACCGAAAAACCGAAACAACATTTTTGATCACCGAAAAAATTGTTTTTTCGTGAATATCTCAAAAACAGGAGCTAACCAAAAAAATGAATTTGATATTCGTGTTCAGGAGGTCCAAATCTATAAGAAAAGTTGGGTTTTATTTCGGGAGATTTTTCTTGTAAACTAGTGTAATTTTTCGATTATATGATTTTCGGTGATCTGATGTTTCGATAGAATAACTTTTAGACGAAATGAATTTTCGGTGATATAATATTTCGATCTAATGATTTTTCAATTTCAAAACCATTCGATGATATAAAATTCGGTGGTTTGAACTTTCGGTATATTGTTTTCGGTTCTATAACTCGATTTGATGGTTTGATTTTTCGATACTGTGATGCGGATCCAATTTTTCGGGTCCGCATCACAGCATCACATTTAAAGTTGATTAAAAACGGCGGATGCTTTTTATATAACCCAATGTTTACATTGTACTTTTTTCTTAAATTTTGTTCTCCTTTTGATTGAAAAAAATTGGTCACCTTAGCATATGACACTTTCATTTTCGAACTTCAAGCATTTATTAATAGTTCCACTTTTATTTGTAGGAAACGAAAAGCAGTTACGAAATTAAAAGTTTGGAATACGAGTAGCCTATGCCAGTTAATAAGTTTAAAAAACCGTATTGGGATGAAAGCTGTATTGCATCTCTTAAGTCGTCCTCTAAAAAATCGTTATAATAAATTAAAATTGAAAGTATCAAAAGGTATAACATCAGCCTGGGGAAATATTATAGAAAGCTCTTTGATACAAATACAAATACCAAAACAAATAGAAAAGCTAAAATAATAATTCATAATTTAAGAAAAGTGAAAACTAGTGAACATCACAAGTATATAGTAAACATTATATTACAATCAGTATTACAATAAAACTGAAATTTAATCCATATTAAACTAAATATATTAAATACAGTAGAGGCGTAAGTCTATGGACGCCATGTTAAAACAATAATGTGCTCTAAATAAAGTACTTTGTATGAAATTCAAACAATATTTACAATTACAAACAATATTATTACATAAAAGCAAATAGTTAATCAGCAACTCGTATCAAGTGCACAATCCAGCTAACAGAAATACTACTATCGAGATTTCCAACCTCAAAATTCTGGAAGATTCTACGAAAACGTGTCACAACGTGTTGCACTCATACACAAAACGCATCGTGTAACATCTAGAATCTAACGAGGCTCCTCAGGTACAAACACAACGTGTTTCTAAACGTTTAATTTTACATCAAATCAAGATTTCATCAGCTCATCAATTATTCACTGATAATCTTTAGTGAATAATAACCAGTAAATCACAAACTACAATAATCTCATCACAATATTACAAATTTGAAAATATTGAGAAAACAAGATTTAACGCGCAGCAAAGGCACCAAAAGGAAGTTTCATCACGAGTGCTGCTATTTATATCAATTCAGGATTGAAACAGCATAACTAACTACAACGTGTTAGTCCACCTATGAGAAGATATACAAACATTGAATTTTTTAAGGGTTAACAACAATCTAATCACCCACATAAAAGCACCCAATCAACAACTAAGGATTCATATTCAATACTTGGTAAAATTTTAATTGAGCATATCTTTGGACAGGATTGACTGTAAAATCATACAAAAATAAATTGTAGTGCACAGGTAAGAGTTTACTTATATACTTGCTCTGTTTTTTAGTGTTAATTAGTCAAGATCAGTAATTAATAAAAAATCATAATTAATTAAATATTATTGTGAACAAGTGAATTCCTCCACCTAATCTGGTCATCACATTTAGGGTGTGGTCGAAGCATTAACATTAGATTCCAATTAGAATTCGTAGAACGTGGATTTTGAATCGCAAATACAAATAAATTTCACTACAAGATCTTATTTATACATGATATTATCACTTACGCTCTTCACATTATATTATTCATTTGTTTTAATTTATACTTAGTAACATATAGAAGATCTAGAAATGGACGAAAACGCGGGGGCTAAAAAAAGGAAAATAATAACCGCCCGAATATTAACAATAAAAACCTTAAAACAGATTCGTTAGCTGATAAGAATAAGGCAATAAGTTCTTATTTTCCGGGAGATTTAGGCCCTTATATATTGATAACCGAAAAAAACAATATAAGTGATTTATCATTCGCCAAAAAAATAAAAGAAAAAAATTTTGGAGTCATACTCAAAATCGAGCAGTTCAATAACAATAAAATTAATATTATTACTAGAGACATCAACACAGCGAATAAAATTATTAAGGACAATGAATTGAAAGAAATATTGAATATCAACATCCACATACATACATCCATTACTCTTCTTTTCTTTGTGAATGACATTTTCAACATTCAAACTTCTGGTAAACCACAACTCTATGCTGATGACGCGATTTACATTTATCAATCGAGCTCTGCTGAAAAATTATTGGAGATGATGCAAAGTGATTTGACTAAAATAACCCAATGGCTTACAGCTAATCATCTCTCCATTAACCTCTTAAAAACCAATTATTTAATATTTGATGTAAAGTCTCTGCTTGCTGATTTTCCAAATTGCTTCTACATTAACTCAGTTCCTATATTTGAAGTCAAATCAACTACTTACCTTGGCCTTACAATTGATCATAAGTTGAATTGGAACGATATTTCTAAAATTAAAAAATCTATTGCGCCGATGAATTTCGCTCTCAGGAACATAAGGCATTGTATTGATGAACACGCAGCTTGGTTGCTATACTATGCTCATATACTGAGTAAAATTAGTTATTCTCTATTATTTGGTCGGGTGCCTCAATGGCTGCATTGAAAAGCTTAACTGTCTTATAGAACAAATCAATTAAAATTATATTACGAAAACCACACCTGACTCCAACAACAACACTGTACAATGAAAACATCTTGCCTCTAATTGCATTGGTGGAATACTACATTTTGTTATTTATATACAAGTGTAAAAATAATTTAACAAAATTTGACGATAACCTTGCGCAAATCCCTATTCCACGCGAAGAAAGTCTGACTTTGTGGTACTGAACGTGCTTCAAATGATGTTTTTTATACGGGTTTATTGTTGTTTAATAATTTGCCTTCTGCTATGAAAAGCTTAAATACTATAGAATTATTTAAACACGAAGTAAAACATTTTCTTTTCATTGAATGGCCGTGGATATAAATAGCTATTATGGAATATTTGATATGAAATTATAGTTGATGAACAACTTTTAAATTCATGATATAAATACGATTGTTAACGCAGAGAAGCACTTATTATTATATTATTTAATTCTATTAAATAGATGTTAAGTTTGTATTTTTAATCAATATTGCTGAATACGTAAGGAAGTTATTTCTTTTTTAATTGCTATTCTTAATTCTATTCTAATTTAGTTTTTAATTTTAATTTGTTTCGTTTTACAAAATATGTTTGTTTAAACTTGCTTTTTTTTCTCTTTTTTGTAATGTAAGTATATTTAATGTCAACTATCTGCTACAGTTGCTTGCAACTATTTGATAGTTAAATAAATAAATGAAGTAAAAAAAAAAACATACCGAGAACCTCAATTGAATCTATAGGCATAATATATAGAATCCCCCTAGACATGGATATCAAATCCATTAAGGAAGATCTAATCGAAAAATATAAAATAATAGATATCGACAGAATACTTAGATGGAATAGAGAAACTGATAAGCCAGAAACAACAACGGCCATTAAAATCAAGTTTAGAGCTAGTTTACTCCCGGACGATGTCAATCTATTTCAGGTGACAAGACCCATTTGTCATTACATCCCTAACCCACTTCTATGCACTAAGTGCCTAAGATACGGCCACCATCCAATCGTTTGTCAGGACAAAGAAATATGCATTAGTTGTGGTAATAACAATCATAACTCCACAGACTGTAAAGAAAAGTCGTTATGCACTCACTGTAGAGGGACTCACCCAGCAAATGATAGAAACTGTCCAAAATACAAATATCAAAAAGAAATAAAATTCTGGATGGCAACCAAAAAACTGAGCTTCAATGAAGCCAAAGAATACATAAAAAACAACACCCAAAAAGCTGAACACATCAACTTTCCTACACTGCCCAACAACCTTAACAATGTCTGGAAATCACTAGATATGGATCAGGAAAAAAACTCTCTACTAAATGAAATTGAATTAATGAAAAAAGAAATAGATAATATAAAAATTCTAAAAGAAAATGAAAAAATAATCAAAGAAATAGATACACTTCAAAATGAACTTGACATATCCAAAAATTGTAACAAAAAACTAATTGAAGAAAAAAAAGTCCAAGCGGCAGGTATATCCGCTAGAAATAGGTAGATTTCGGGGTCAGACGGTTTTGTGTCCAAATAAAATTAGATAAGTCAGATTAGTTTAAATAAAAAATATAAGTAGAAACAGAATGATTCAAAAAAATTATCGAACCAAATTAAATACATTATCCGAACTAACTCCATCAGTAAAATTTCGGAACAGTTTTATTTAAGTTGGTTTAAGCTACTTTTAATACATATTAAATCCACCAAAGATCAAATGAACTACGTCACAACTACAATTATACCATCACACATAATTTATAATCAAACTATTATCAAACAATTTTATTTCAAAATCATCTTTTGTTGTTGTGTTTTTTTGTTCTTATTTAATCTTTTTTCAAACGGTTACTTAGTAAAACAAAATAAAAACAAAAGAGATTTTGATAATTTTTCTATGGTATTAAATGGGTTGATATTTTTCTTGTAAGGGTTGCATTATAATGCTTATAAAAATGGAACCTTTTGGGTTAGAAAGCTGAAATTTTTTGAGGCTATAGTTGAAAAGTATGTTTAAAAGCTAAGATGAATTTAAAAAACATAAACTGAAACATGATGAAAGCATTGCCTTTTGCGTTTGTTTTCATTTCAACAGCCCTAGGGTCTCAACCGTTGGACTTAAACTATTATTTTTGAAAATTTTGGAAAGATTTATATTTTAAGTACGTGAAAAAAAGTTTTCAAATATGAGCTTGGCCATTTCAGCTAGATCAAGGGCAGCAAAGTTTAGTAAATTTTTAAAACAGCTGATTTTGGAGGAATCTGAAACGCGAAGGTTGTCATCTGGATAAAAATGATAAAAAAAGGTTCAAATATTCAATATTTATAAATTTTATTAAAATATTATTATTCAAACGGAAGTTATAGCGCCCTAGATTATTCGACTTTTTAGGCTCTAGCCGCTTAACCGGTACCCGGATATGGCCAGTTCACGAACTTGTCCAAGACATTATTTGCCGAAACATACACAGAAAATTATTTTGGTGTAGGTCGAAAAATGCGACCGTGAGAGTGCCGCTAAATTCCGTTATACCTCATATCGATATATATATATATATATATATATATATATATATATATATATATATATATATATATATATATATATATATATATATATATATATATATATATAATTTTTTTTTTTTGTTTTTCCATCTCCGCTTATCACATATAGTCGTTTGGCATCAAAATTTTTCCGAAATTCCGAGATGAAGCCCATTGCAATAGGTAGATTTTTATATAAAATCTACCTAATAAAAGAAACAGATTTAAAAGAGACTATTAAAAAATTAATGAAGGAAGTAACCAAGCTCAAAGAAGCTAACAATAACATTAAAAAAAGAAGAAAAACAAGGAAACTTAGAAATAAAGAAACTTAAACTAGAATTACTCTTTAAAAAAGAAGTTAGAGAGGACGTAGACAACAAAATAAATAACTTACGTATTTAAATAACCTAAATACTTAAGAGTATTTAAGAACATTGCAGAGATTAACACAAGCTTAAAAGACTGCATTCTAAAACTTACTAACATCCCGGTTCAGGATGTCGGATACGACGCTCCCCTAATCAAATTAGGAGAGCTAGCTATTGAAATAGACAATATTATCTCCAATACTTTAAATAAAGATCTATCAACCAATTTTATTATTTCTGTAATATCTTGGTTCAATTAAATTCCTTTTAATTTATTTAATTTTTTTTATTAATCGCTTTTGTTCAATGTCAATTTTGTAATGAACGAGTTGCAAATTTTTACAATAATCTTATAATAATTTTTTACGTTACATATTCTCTTTTGTAAAGAGAAAGTGTATATAATTAAGCAATCTTGAAATTTAGTTAGGAGACATCTACTGCTAATTATAATATTAAATTTAAGGTTTGCATTTATGATAAAATAAATATAAATAAGTTACAATAAATATTAAATTTAGTACTACAATTTGGTAAGTTAATTTAAATAATAAGCAAAACATAGAATACTAGATGGATTCAATGACATCAACCTTCAATAACGATCAGTTTGGTTTTTGCTGCGGCTTAGTTATATTTATAATTTGTATTTTGAGTTCTTGACTATGTATCACTGTTGAACATCTTGAACATACTCCCCTCCTGTGAACGATCTCTTCGTTAACAAATTGGTAGTTTACACAACTTCACTACTGGCCGTTGTAATGTTGAACTTGCTGTTTTTATTGTTACTACTCTTACCAGACCATCATCACCTGGATGTATCTGAATAACTCGTCCCAAAGGCCATTTACATACCGGAGCATTGTCGTCTTTTATAAGCACCACATCAGCTTCTTTGATATCTTCTTTCGGTTTCTGCCATTTACATCTTTGTTGAAGACTGTTTAAATAATCCCTATAATACTTTTTCCAAAATAGTTGCGTTCTGATTTGGACTCGTTGCCATCTGGTTAAAGACGAATCTGGATGTGCTGTGACGGATTTTTCTGGAATGGTTCCTGTTGAAGTGCCAATTAAAAAGTGTGATGGAGTAAGTACTTCGTAATTATCATCTGAAGAGGTTGTGTAGAGTGGACGGGAATTTAATATATTTTCAATTTGGCAAAGAAGAGTAGCCATTTCTTCAAATGTCAAATTCACGTTCCTTGTAGATTTCAATAAATGTGTCTTCACTGATTTGACGGTAGATTCCCAAAGTCCACCAAAATGAGGAGAAGAAGGTGGAATGAAATGCCAATCTATACAATTATCACTTAGAAATTCTGAAATGAGATAATTGTTATTAATATTTTGAATCAATAGAAATGCTTCGTTCAAAATCCTCTTTGCCCCAATGAAATTTGACCCATTATCCGTATAAATCTTTTTTGGTACTCCTCTTCTTGATACAAATCTCTTTAATGCAGCGAGAAAGGCTTCACTGGTCAGATCACTTACTGGTTCTATGTGTACAGCCTTTATGGAAAGACAAACAAAAATGCATAAATATGCATAATTTGACAGGATTTGTTCCACCTCTTCCTTTCTTTGTTGCAAAATATAAAGGGCCAGCAAAATCTATTCCGCAATTTGTGAATGGTCGCGTTGGCGTTACTCTTTCAGCAGGTAAGTTTCCCATGAGTTGAATGCTTTTCTTACATGAATATCTAGCACACATTACGCAGTTTTTAAGAATTGATCTTATTCTTGCACGTCCATTAATAATCCAGTACATTTGTCTGATTAAATGGGTGGTTAGTGTTGGTCCTGCGTGTAAGTTTTTGTTGTGCGTCTCCCATATTACCTTTTCGGTAAAAATGTGCTTTGATGGCATGATGATCGGGTGTTTATGGTCAAACTCGCAGTCTGCGTTGAACAGCCGACCTCCTACTCTTAGTATGCCGTTAGAGTCAAGAAATGGTGCTAGAGACAAAAGTGTTGACCCATTTGTGACTGTTTTGTTGCGTTGCAAATTGTTAATCTCCTTCCCAAACTGACTTGCTTGAACCCACAAGATAGAAGTAATTCTGGCATTCTCAATCTCATTGGAGTTCAATTCACCGTACTTTCTTTTTCTGATGTCTCTTTGTTTTATATTTCCAATAAACCGTTTAACGTATGCTATTATTCGCAAAACCTTTTGAAGCCTAGATCTTCTTTCAAAAATATCACTTATCCAATCATTCTCAATGTATGTTTGATATGCCGAAAATTTAATTTTAGTTGATTCCAACTCAACGGTAGTTGAATTCGAATCGGAGTTTGGCTGCGTTGTTGGCCAGACTGCTTCAGGTTGATGTAGCCATTCAGGACCTTGCCACCATTGTTTTAATTCTACGAGTTGTTGTGGATATATTCCCCTAGAACCATGATCTGCTGGATTGTCTGTCGATTTGACATATCCCCAATGGTGCCTTGGAAATTTGTCTAATATTTGACTAGTCCTATTCGCCACAAAAGTTTTCCATCTGGCCGGATACGTTGACAACCAAGCTAAAACGATCATAGAGTCTGTCCAGGTATAGCATTTTACTGAAGTAGCAATCGTTTCTTTGACCTTATCCATGAGTTTTGACAACAAAAGTGCTGCACAAAGTTCCAATCTTGGTAGTGAAATTTGCTTTATGGGAGCCACCTTGGTTTTAGACGTTAATAGATTGATTGAAATTGCCCCATTGGTATCGGTTACTCTGCTATATATCACAGCACAATAAGCATCTTTACTAGCATCAGCAAAGCCATGTAGTTGCACATTCTTGTAGTGATCTGAAAATCTTGGCATTTTAACTTGCTCAAAATATTTAAATTCATTTCTTATCCGTCTGTATTCACTTTCAAAGTAATCTGGCAATTTATCATCCCAATCGATTTTCAAGAACCACAGTTTTTGAAATAATATTTTCAGCAAGACGATTGAGGGAGACAAAAATCCTAACGGATCAAAAACTCGTGAAGATTCTGATATGATTTTACGTTTCGTCACTTGGCCATGTCGTTCTTGATTTACTTTGAAAGTAAGCACATCAGTGAAGGTGTGCCAATGCATCCCAAGAATTATTGTGGAAGAAATGTCATCACTACAAAGATCAATTGTTGTTTTATTGTTGACCTCATCACGTAGAGATGCAACATTTGATTGCCATTTTCTTAACGTAAAACCTCCTTGTTGTAAAAGATTTATTAGTTCTGATTTTAGTTCAACTGCCTTTTGGACATCACTTGCACCGGATAGGAGGTCATCGACATAAAAATCGTTTAGAACGTGCTGCTGTAGGTTTTTGTTTCCATCATCATGAGCAAGCTGGTGGAGACTGCGGATTGCTAAAAAAGCTGAACAGGCGAGACCGAACGTCACTCTTGTTAATTTGTAGTGGCGAAGTTGTTTTTTAGGATCTTCTCTCCAAAGGATTCGCTGAAAATCTAGATCTTCTGAAGCGACACTAACTTGTCGATACATCCTCTCAATGTCCGCAGTTATTGCAATTCGGTTAGTTCTGAAACGCATCAAAGTAGCCCAAAGCGTTGGTTGAATGGTTGGTCCTACCATCAGTTGATCGTTCAAAGAAACACCAGTATTAGTTTTGCAGGATCCGTCAAAAACTACTCGTACCTTTGTAGTTGTACTTGTTTCCTTTATCACGGAATGGTGAGGCAAATAAAACAGTTTGTTTTCTTCTATTTCTTCTCGAGTTGGTTGAATTTCTATCATATGTCCCATGTTGAGATACTCTCGCATTTGTTCGCTGTATTGTTCACGTATTGGTTGATTTTGTTTTAATTTGCGTTCAAGTGCCAGAAAACGTTGTGTAGCAGTATTTATTGAATTTCTCAACTTCAACACAGTGTTCTTAAATGGAAGTCTAACTATGTATCTACCATCTTTATCTCTTTTGTGTGATTGTTGAAGAATTCTTCACATTGGACATCTTCTGGTGATTGATGTTTATGTTCTGGGGTCTCTTCTATCTCCCAGAATTTTCGAAGTGTCACATCAACATCTAGATCCAGTTGAACGTTAAGTGTCATACAATCAGATGCATTTTGATTCCCTTTGTACTGCGGTTGATCTGAGACAATCCATCCAAATAGTGATTTTTGCAAAATGATAGAGTTAAATTTTCTTTGACCGTTTTCAATGATGTTAAAAAATTCATCTGCTCCAATCAATATGTCTATGGGAAGTGATTTATTGAATTCAGGATCAGCCAATTGTATTTTTTGAAATATCTGTTTATCATTGATCGCAATATTATATCTTGGTAGTCTAGAAGGTAACTGATTTATAATTAAAGCATTTATTTCGATATGGGCATCGGCATTATATAGTGATCCAATTCTGATAACCGTCTTTCCTTTAGAAACAACTGAACCAGCAGTTACACCTGTTATTCGGACATTAGCTGTGTGGCGTTCTAACTGCAACCGTTGTGCACAATATTCAGAAACAAATGAAGATTGAGATCCAGAATCGAGTAGTGCACGACATTTGTGTAATTTGCCGAACTTGTCTTTGACTAAGACACTTGCGGTTGGTAATATCGCTTGTTGCTGAGTAAACTGAGCCACATTGTCAGACAGCATCGCATTGTAGGTTTCAAAATCATTAGAAATTAATTTTTGATTGTTTGGTACAGAATCTTGGGTACTGGTTTCTTGACTTGCTTCTGTTGTGGATTCGGGATGTAGGGTCAAATGGTGTCTTCGTCTACATATTCTACAGCTATATCTAGATCTGCATGTAGTCGACTGATGACTGGACGATAAACAGTTAAAACATAGTTTTTTATCTACCGCTACTTGCTTCCTTTCTTGAGTTGATAGTTTCATATATTCTTCACATCTCCCTAAGTAGTGATCACCGGAACATAAAGAGCAAATGGAGATTGTAGATTGAGTTACTAAAGAACTAATTCGTTTAGCATGATTAAGTTTACTCTTGTACGCTGTGTTTAGAGTTTCTAATGTGTCGCTTCTTCTGTTTAAAAATCTAAAAAGTTGATCTAAAGTAGGATAGTCCGTTTCCACTGTTTCATGCGCCCAGGCTTCTCTTGAGTCATAATCAAGTTTACTAGTTACAATGTAAATTAACCATGGATCTCGTTTTTCGGCTTGTTCACCAAGTACTTTTAGCCCGCGTATTACTTCGTCGGATATATCACATAAATTACGAATATTGCTAGGACAACTCGACTGTAGGATCGGTTGTTCGATGAACCTTTTTAACAGAGTATGTATCACATGCTTTGGCTTGTCATATCTTGTTTTTATTTTGTCCCACGCTTCATCGTAATTTGCTTCGGTGACCGATAAATGTGTTATTATAGCATAAGCTTCTCCCTTAAGCAGACCTTTTAGATACTGGAGCTTATGAACTTTAGAAATATTACCGTTATTGTGTATCGAAGCTTCAAAAAGATCGCGAAACGAAGGGAACTCAGAGTATTGACCAGAAAATGTAGGAATATTGACGCGTGGTAAGCGGACTTCATTTTCACGTCTATTGATAGAAGAAACTTCTTGTAAAAAATGGCTTTGATTTAACACTAGCTCTTCCATATTGTGACTTCCTATATTAATATTGCTTTCTTCGCGTTGTTTTTCAAGCAAAACTAACCTTTGCCTCATAATAAATTGTTTCTATTTTGTCAACCATTTCTAGATTCGTTTCATCAAATTTGCCTTTAAGTGATTTTTCTAGACCTTGAAATTCCTTCCAATCATCATTGAGAAGGATTAAATAAGTTTTGATTTCACTGATACGAGTGTCACTGTTGAAAGTTAATGATTTGGCTTTGCTAGCTTCCAAACCTTTCAAAATTCGCTTTATTGCTCTAGTTTCCGCCATCTTATATTATATTTAAATCGGTTAACGCTCAAACCAGCTTGGATAAGATATGCAATAAAAATAATGCTAATTTGCTAACGGTTATGAAGATAATAAATTTTCGCAAAAGTTCAATTGTATCACTGTTTTAACATGAATTTGAATTTTCAATATATGCAATGCAAATTCTCAATAAATAATTCAATGTTTTTAATTTTCACCCAAGTAATGTTTGATTAAATTTACACAAATATTGTTCAATTATCTCACATAATTAGAATTAATCACTTTTAATTAATTTGATTTATTATATATTATAAGTAATAATAAGTAATTTACTTACAATTTTCAATCCAAGCTAGATTTGGCACCGAATATCCGGCTCGAAGGACCATGTAATATCTTGGTTCAATTAAATTCCTTTTAATTTATTTAATTTTTTTTATTAATCGCTTTTGTTCAATGTCAATTTTGTAATGAACGAGTTGCAAATTTTTACAATAATCTTACAATAATTTTTTACGTTACATATTCTCTTTTGTAAAGAGAAAGTGTATATAATTAAGCAATCTTGAAATTTAGTTAGGAGACATCTACTGCTAATTATAATATTAAATTTAAGGTTTGCATTTATGATAAAATAAATATAAATAAGTTACAATAAATATTAAATTTAGTACTACAATTTGGTAAGTTAATTTAAATAATAAGCAAAACATAGAATACTAGATGGATTCAATGACATCAACCTTCAATAACGATCAGTTTGGTTTTTGCTGCGGCTTAGTTATATTTATAATTTGTATTTTGAGTTCTTGACTATGTATCACTGTTGAACATCTTGAACAATTTCCAACACCAATTCATAACAATCCAAGTTACTAAACCTCCCCAAATTTACTGAAATACTACACCACTGATATGAATTTAATATTAGTCAAACCAATTAGATATAATTTTATTAGTATTACCTCAAAACTAAACAGACACCCCATGAATTTGGTCTGGTTAATTAATCAAGAAATTCACTTACATCGTCCATACATCAGAGTATATTTTTTTTTTTTTTTTTTAATAAAATGTGATGTGTAGTAGGCATTACAATATGTGTCACAACAACACATAAAAACCTTTTAAGACCAAGGTCCCACAACAACATGCGTTCTAAGGATGTTAATGGACGCAAATCTGTTTTTTTTTGTTTTTTTTTAATATTTTTTTGTTAAGTAATGGATAACTAAACCATAAATCCTATCACATATAAAATATGACATAGGCCAATATTTCGTGATAGGATAGGGAAAATAAAAATAAAATAAGAGATAAAAAGCAAATTTGTTTTACAAATTTGCAGGAACAAAACTAAAATTGGTTTGCCAATAGTCCAGCCAATGGCATAATCCCTGATTATGGGACGCAGTATATTTTTCAATGATTAAAGCTCAGATATGTAGTTATATGAAGGCTCGTTTCATCGAGCAAGCTACAGCGTTCCAGCATCAAGGAATATTCATTAGCTAAGATTGAGAGTGCTACCGTTGACTGAATACAGTTCATCCGCCAGCACCACTAAGATATCACCTTGGCTAGTGATATCTCACTGCTATTGCCAGTGGTATGTGATATCTCACGTTAACTCATATGCCAATAGCAGGGACTGGAGTACGCGGGGTTGTCACACCCGTGGATCAAAAAAATATAATTCAAATTTTGAATCATCCACCTCATTCTCTGAGAGTACATTTATTAAATTCCTTATTTATGTAGAATTAAAAAAATGTAACACTATTTTAATTATAATAGTCATAAATATTTTATTATTAAACAGACTGCCTGAATTCAGTCTGCAATTTTATTTACGTTCACTTTTTGCATTTTTCTATTATCAGAGCATATAAACCATCGCTCCAGTTACCAGCAACCTCATCCTCTAAGGTTACTTATATAGATTTTATAGAATTCATTATAATGTCAAATACAATTGTCGACAATATCATACATACAAATAAACGATCACTGAATTTAGTCTTGAACTTTATTTTAGTTAAAATTTTACTTTACTCCAATGAAGGATCCACACATAAACACATACCCACCAACATAGATTTAATAGAATTCATTATAATGATAATTATACTATCAAAGAAATTATCATACAATCAAACAGATGCTCCTTGAATCTAGTCTGGAACTTTATTTACAATAACGTTTTACTTTATTCCAATGGAGGAAACAAACATACGCACTTAAAATACAATTCAAAATTCACAAACAATAATAGGGCAATCGGTAAAGACAATACAAGAGAGACACTCACTTTAAACCGGTCCATTCACACAACTTACAATATTAATTTACCTAACAAATTTATACCAGGGACTCATAAGAGTCGAAAAATCTTTTACTCAGAATTATGAAATTGATGCATATCAACATTAGAAGCTTAAAAGCTAATAAGGACGAGCTTGAGATCTATCTCTTCAATAATAAAATAGATGTATGTGGCTTATCAGAGACTTGGACGTGCAAAAAAGATAAAATTAAATTCTCTAATTACAACATTTACTTGAATAACATGTTGGACGGTTATGGGGAAGTGGGATTTTTGATAAATAAACAATTAATTATAGGGAAAATAATCCCAGAAAAAAATATATGCCTATTGAATACATAGAAGTTAATATTATAGACAAATTCAATAATAATCTCAAAATTATAGAAATATACATTCCACCCAATATACCCATGTCAACGATAACAGACAAGTTAGGTAAATGATGAATACCACAATATCAATAATTTAATCATAATGGGAGATTTTAATGCCAGACATAGCTTATGGGATTGCAACTGTAAGTACAATAAAAAAGGTGAACAGATGGCCAATTTATTTTTAAACTCCAACCTCAACATACTAAATAATGGAGATAAACGAGAAGGGGCAACAACGGCATAGTCTCAACCATTGACATCACTTTAATCAAATCAGACATAGCTCTCAAAACCTCATGGCATTGTGATATGACATTAGTTGGTAACTCAGATCACTTCCCCGTTTTGATGAATATTAACAACCACATAAAAGAATCCACCACAAAAAAATCAATTATAAATTTTAAAAATTGCATAAAAGAGTGCATTGCACTCAACCTTAAACACACGTTCGACTTCCTGGATTATGAGGGCGAAAATATCAAAATAATCAACGCAAATTCAATTAACATTGAAGACAACAATAAATATGTACCTAAAACCTGGTGGACTGAAAAAATTAGGCGAGTCTGGATCATCAAAAAAGTAAACTAAAAATTTTCAACAAAAATAAGAATAACCTCATTTATAATAAAATTGAACTTAACAAAGCTACGGCCGTCCTGAAAAGGGAAATTAAATATAATAAAAAAAATTAAGTTTTAATAGTTATTTAGCAGATATCAACCCAGGGAATAGCCTCAAGGATATTTGGAAAAAGATCAATGTCAACAGGAAGCCGTTTTCTAACAAACAAAATTTATTTAAAATCAATTCTAACGCGTCTAAATTTTTGACCAACAATATCAAGGAAAGTGTCACGAAGAATAAAGACAAAATTTCACTCGCCAACATTCATCCACTTCTAGACGAATTTAAGGTTGAGGAAATTAGGGAAATAATCCACAAAAGTGGAAAAACTCTTCCGTGTATAAATAGAAAATCATTTAAACTCCTAAAAGAGCTACCCGATAAACATATAGAAATTATCAAAGATCATCTTAACAAATTATGGTACTGTTAGGTTCCTAGTTCTTCCAGTTTTATTTCCCAATCTTCAATTATCCAAAACCTTATTTCCACATATCCAAACTCATCAAAATGCGACACAAGCATTTTGATTTCATAACAATTATTTTGAACAGAATAATTGATTTGGTTCATACATTTTTGCAAATAATAATTTTTAATTATGTTTGCAAAAATGTAAATATGTTTCAAATCAGTTTGTTGACTTCGGAATAATTGTTGAAAAACAATTACTTGATGTAGGTCAAAGCATTATAATTAATTTATAATTAAAGTGGTATGCTTTGACCAATAACAAATTGATTATAATCACGCCTTTTCTTTTAATTTTCCCCAAATTACAAATTAAATAAATCAATTTACCTATTTACTAACACTCCCCTCCAATTGATAATTATTAAATTAATTTTAATTTTAAGAATATCGAAATAATATTCTTATTCTTCGACTCCGATTTAGACCGTCAATTGGTAAAGTGGGAAAACTCCCTTTGTTTTTAAAGAAAATATTAATTGATAAAATAAAAAGTTTATTAAAAGTTTAAGTGATTTTGTTTTATTTTTAAAAAGAGTTAGGAAAGAATATCAGGACGGTCCGGGGTCCGTAACAGTACAACCAAATATATCCTGATGAGTGGAAGAATGTAAAAATAATCCCCATACCTAAACCTGGTAGAGATCCCAATTTGGTAGACAACTATAGACCCATTCAATTACTCAATATATAAACATTCTTATGCAAATTTTAATAAGTTTAAATATTCCTGAAGAAATTATTAATTGGTTATACCAATCATTAATCAACAGAAACACGATATTAGAATGCGAATCAGGCAATCTTAATGCCATAACAAGTTGTTATGCCCGCCAAATTACGTGATATTTAACAGGTAGCATTTTATAAAAAAATCTACGCCAACTCTAGAACAACAAACTAATAGTAGAAACTAACCAAACATTTCCATTTGCACGAATAATACGACTACATTACATTTTTTCATTAACATTGTTTATTACCAAACAATCAGTATACATAATCTTTGGACTTCCTGTAAAAAGACATGAAAGGCATAATGGTTTTTTTATATGTTTGAATTCTCTCTAAAATATTTCGAATTTTAATTGTTATATTTTATCTCTTTGCTAAATAAAACGAAACGGGAGAGTTCATGCATCAACAAACAATCATTTTCTTTTTTACTTTGTTTTAAATATTATAAATACTAAAAATATTTTGGTATTCAGTTGAGTGTTTAGTAGCAATTGAAAATTTAAATTGAATTGTTCAAACCAAGAGTTATGTTAAAATTAAAATGTAAAATTAAAATATAATTAAGATTAAACTGTAAAATATTGGTTCTTGTGCTATTAATAATAATGAAAAAAAAAAAGAAATTAAAAAGAAACCAAAGAAAAAAAATGAATTATATGTTCGTGACTGTTTTATTTCTATAAATAAAAGTTTGTAAAAGAATTGTAAATTATAATTTCAAATAAAGTCCTTGTCAGATGATAGTGTAAATGTCTAACAATAAATTCAATCAGTGATATTAAAAATAAAAGAATTGTGTTGTACAGAAGAATCTTTTTATTTATGTGTGATAATGGTTTCTGGTATAATGGAAACTGTGCAAGAATTTGTATTAATCTAATTTGCTGCAGATGTATTGTGATCAATTACAATGGAGGTTCATTATAAGAGAAAATAAATTGTGTTTGCATTAATATAAGTTGTGACGTGAGACGTACTAAAAAAAGGGAAATTATGTCTTCCAATAGTCTAACACGTAAAATTAAAGAAAATGAGAGTTTTACCAGAGGAAAAAGGCAATGTGAATCGCCTTATGTTGTATGATATTGTGGAGGACGTGTAATGCAGAGTGAATTGTGTTTTAAATGGAATAAGGCGGTGCTGGATGTGTGTCCGTCATAATGAAGTTGAGAAAGTAACATTGTCTGACGAAGCAGATCAGCAGTTATAATAATGTAAGCTTATTTATCTTAATTTTTGTTAATTTACTATTGTTCTGTTTTAATGGTTTCGAAAAGTGTAAATAGGTTATAAATTATAAAGTGTTGAATTAGGGATCGTTCTTCTGTAGAGTCCGCGTTGAATAGGAAAAACCGTAATACATTCGTTTATAGTTAAATTTATAAATCTCTTGGATAATAGATGCCTTAGGCATCTATACCAAACGTGAAAGGTCCTACGTTTCAAAGTATAGGCCTAACTCAAGGAGATCCGTTAAGCCCATTGTTGTTTAATATTTATGCCCACCAAATTCGTTCAATAATATCTGAAAACGAAGATTACAGAATATTGCAATGCGCAGATGATTTCATACTAATTGCAGCTGCCAAAGACAAACAGGAACTAGAAACATCAGCCAATTCCCTAACAGATAAGTTCATTAAATCTATCAACGAACTCAACTTAAACATAAACATCAATAAAACTTCTTACATGAATATATAAACATTAACTACAGGAAAAAATTAAAACCTATCATAAACATCAAAGAAATAGGCTAAGGGAAGTATCAGATATAAAAATTTTGGGATTCACTATAGATAATAAATTAAAGTTCACTTCACACAATAAGATTTTAAACGAAGTTTGCAACAACAATATCAATTTTTTGAAGATAATGGGAAGGAAAAATGGGGGGGTTCACCCATCTACTCTTATAAACATACATAACGCCATCATTCAGAGCCGAATCAATTATAGTGACATATTAATTAATAATAATTTTCATCAAAAAATCATGCAAATAACCATTAATAAAAGCTTAAGAATATGTCTAGGCCTAACTCCAAGCACTCCTATCACAGCTATAATAGCAGAAGCTGGTGATCTCCCTATAAATCTAAAATTAGAACAATCAATGGGTAAATATTGTATAAAACCAAAATTCCATAATACAGACATATACAAAGACTATCTATTAGGAACATGCTATAGTACGCTCACACACATTTACGAAAAGTATCATACGATAATGGCTAATCTTGCTACTATAGAAACTAAAAATTGGAAAGTAGACACTCTGAAAGAAAAATTAAAAATCAACACCAGCCTCAGTCAAAACATTCTTAAGTCTTACACTCATAGTACAGAAGCTAATATACTTGCCTCAGAAATGATTAAAAATTTAAAATCTAATAACTTAATATTCACTGATGCATCCATATCCACAGAAGGTAAAGGCATCGGCTTACATAACACGAATAACAACAACACTAAAACATTTAAGGTAGATGAAAACTTATCAATAAAAACGTTAGAAACGGTTGCCATTAAATTAGCTATAGAAGCTGACAATAATCTACCCTCGGACACTTTAAACATCATAACTGACTCACTGAGTGCATGTTTGGCATTAAGGAATACAATAAGTATAGTAGGAATGATAAACTATACGAAAACAAGATTCTTAACAGTATAGCCACTCGTAGCAACAAGACCCATATTCTCTGGATCAAGTGGACCAAGTCATGTAGGAATATCTGGAAACGAGACAGCAGATACCGCTGCCAAAGCAGGAGCCATCGCAGGTGCAGTATTACATCTGGAATTAACGATGGAGGACTGCTTAAGGAACCTAAAAGAGGTTTTATACAATGACTGGAATAAAGAATTTTTGGAGAAAACCTTACAAAAGGGATTTACCCACAGATCTAACATCAATGGAATCACTGATCCCAACAAATGGTTCAAAAAATCTGCTTGGAACTCAGGTAACATCAAATTAATAATTCGACTCAGAACTAACCACACGTTCGACATAAAATTCCTAAAACTAATTAAGCAAACGGATAATAACATATGTGAAGTATGTGCAGGAGTGCTTGACGATGCCATACATTGCATAGAAAAGTGTAAGAAATTTGATACCTTTAGACTAAAATACAAACTACTATCAAACAAACCTTTACAAAAAATATTAAGTGACCTCGATGAATATCATATACTAATTAAGTTTCTGAACGATTCTAAACTTAACTTTTAAAGAAATCCTTAAGAATTTCAAACACAGGCAAAATACAACAGGGGGTAAAAAGTTGATACCAGATTGGGTGGTGGAACATCACAATCGACTCGCTAGGTTTATACAGAGCAGGTAATTAACTCTTGCCTGGGCATATTATATAATATATACTTAACAATTAATTGTACTGATAATTCTTAATTTGTTTTCAAGCTTAGATTCAACAAAATTTATTCACCTTTAATTGATTTATATACAATGATATTCATTTAACATTAATCATAATAACAAATAGTTAGTTCTGTCAATATATAATAAATAAAGGCAATTAAAAATAATTAATAAACTCAAAATTTACAAATTTCTAAAATCTAAGCTAAATATAACATATAATATTTAAAATCTATTGAAAATCTCAAAATTTATAAATTTATACCAAAACTAACAAAGTTGATATATATAATGAGCGTGTTCGGTTTAGGTATATGATACAAAAAATCACGTTCTTAAACGTCAAAGTTGCTTGCTACTAATTTCACTTCGTTGAATATTACGTCAAACCGGACCGAACAGCCAAAAAAAGAAAATGTATTTATAAGTCAAACTTTAGACGTTACTTTTATTACAATTAATTTGGTCACAAACGATAAATTTATCCCGAAAACACAGAACCAAATTTATCAAGAATAGTTATCACAAAAATGTAAGCATAAATAAAACAAAACCAAAAGCGTAAAGAACCAAATAAAATAGTTTTATTGAAACCTAAATTCAAAATATTTTGACATTTAAACGCAAGAAAAAAATTGATTTTTTTCGTGAGAAATGGCCGCGTTTATACTATTTTTAGTACAGAAAAATCATGATTTTTTTTAATCAGAATGTATGTACCGAACACTAGGAATGTAGTAACGTAAAACTAAAAAAAAAACAATAGGGCGATTTTTCTGTTCTGGTGTTTACCGCAATGGCGCTGCAAAAGGGGGATAAGAGAATAAATTCAAAAACTTTTATATGGGATTTCATACAAAACACAACTTGAATAATTTTAAAAAGTATCTATGAAATTTCTCATTTTACCACAATTGAACAATTTTAATTTGCTTATGAAGTATTATTGACTATATTTTAAGCGTAATATATAGGGCGATTTTTCTGTTCCGGTGTTTACCGCAATGGCGCTGCAAAAAGGGGATAAGAGAATAAATTCAAAAAATTTTATGTGGGATTTCATACAAAACACAACATGAATATTTTTAAAAATTATCTATGAAATGTCTCATTTTACTACAATTAAATAGTTTAAATTTGTTTATGAAGTATTATTGAGTATATATTAACCATAATATACAAAATATTTCATTTTCTTCCGTCCGTAAAACAAATACAAAAATAGATTAAATTTTTCATACAACTTTGTATGTGAAATTTCGGCAATTTTTATGTTTCTTTTTTGAGCGACTTAAGAATAATATTTTATTTATTACGCTCAATATATAGTCAATAATACTTCATGAGCAAATTAAAATTCTTCAATTGTGGTAAAATGAGAAATTTCATAGATTACTTTTAAATTTATTCAAGTTGTGTTTTGTATGGAATCCCATACAAAATTTTTGTGATTTTTTCTCTTATCCCCTTTTTGCAGCGCCATTGCGGTAAACACCAGAACAGAAAAATCGCCCTATAAAATATTATTCTTAAGTCGCTCAAAAAAGAAACATAAAAATTGCCTAAATTTCCCATACAAAGTTGCATGAAAAATTTAACCTATTTTCGTATTTGTTTTACGGACAGAAGAAAAGAAAATAGATTATATATTATGCTTAATATATTGTCAACAATACTTCGTAAACAAATTTAAATTATTTAATTGTAGTAAAATGAAAAATTTCATAGATAATTTTTAAAATTATTCAAATTGTGTTTTGTATGAAATTCCATATAAAATTTTTGTGATTTTTTCTCTTATCCCCTTTTTGCAGCGCCATTGCGGTAAACACCGGAACAGAAAAATCGCCCTATAATAAATGAATATAATAGACATCTAGTGCTAGGCACTGGTAATACTTAGTTTTAAGTTCAATGGATTTATATATGACAAAAACAAAGTGAAGTACTAAAAAGAAATTATTACTATTTTTTTTGTATTTGACAGTGAAAAACTTCAATAAAGTTTAAAATGGAACAGAAAAACTAATTTGAATAGTCTTTATTAATTTTTCTTTATCCTGTAATAAACAATGACTAAAGTTCAGGTGTGGGGTATATGTAAGCAAAATAATTGTTTCAAATAAATTTGGTGGAGTGATTAATAAAATAATTGTGGATTGAAATTTGCACATGGTGTAATTGTGAAGTTTCGGGGTATAGGCGCCATTTTATTAATCACCAATTTAAAAAAAATGTGCGGAGTCAAATTGTTTGACTAAAATAGTAAACATGAACGAAATTGGGGCCTTTATTTCCACTTTTAGTGGTGGCGATGGTGAAATTGTTGAACACGTTCTTGAGCAAGTTACGAATACAATGGAAGTTTTTGAAGCTGATGAAAAGAAAATGAAAATATTACTGGTGGGAAAGCTTGGAGGAAACGCTTTGTCATGGTTTCGTTCTAAGCCGGAATATATAAAATGAATTTTACTGATTTGGTTGAGGAGATACGAAAAATTTAGACGAAAACGAAAGATCGAATTTCAATGCGGAAAAAATTTCGAGCAAAGGAATTGGAAGAAAGGTGAAAATTGTTATAACTGTGGTAAAATTGGGCACATCAGTCCAGAGTGTACTCAACCAAAATTACCAAAAGGAACTTGCTACTAGGGCCGGGAAAAAATATCGATATATCGGTTTAATAAATATTTGTTTATTTAAGCCATTTTCCGTTATCAATAATCAATATTATCATTACATAGTAAGTACTATTTGCTTCGATTAAAATAGTTATTCAAATTAAAATTTTTTGAAGTTATACTTCTTTACGCTCGTTGTAAACATTTTGATGGGGTGTTGGTCGAGAAACCGCGTCACGCTTTTTAAAGTTATATTTTAACCTTTATGCTGTATAATAAAGGTAATAAAGGTAATAAAGGTAATAAAGGTAATAAAGACAAAATTTGTAAATCAACCTTATGCTGTATGGTAATAAAAACGAAATTACTAAATCAATCATTTTCTATAATAATAAAACATTATTCGCTTAGTTATCTTTGATCAATTTTTTTTTTCACTTTTCGAAATTATCATTAAAATGAATAGTTAATGTTTAATGTGACAAACAAATATGTACATTTATATGAAAATTATGTTAAATTATTTTTTAACAAATACATATTTCTAATTTACAACAAATATGTTCTTATGGTTTGCAATTATATAAAATATGTGCATATTTCTATGCATTAGCACCAATACGATACATATAAGCATTGCTTATATATTATTAAACAAACCTGCTTGCATTATTAGCAGAACTGCCCTTGCATGTTCCAAAAATGGGAAATTGACGTTTCTTTTTCTATTCTTAGAAACATTGATGAACCAAGAATTTGCATTAGAACCTTAGTACCGAAGAAAAAGATTATGAACAATATCAAAGCTACAGGTTTAAAGTGTTTTACTTATTGAGTGATATATGCTTCTCCATTACTTTCAAAACTATTATTGTTATTGCAAGGGATCTATAAAATATATGCAAATATGTTAACAAATGTTGTGATTTGACTGTTTTAATAATAATATATAAGTCTGAATTTACAAATGAAATTAGTTTTATTATTATTTTTTCCAATTTTTGTTTTAAGTTGTGGGAAGGAATGTCGAAATAAGACGATGACCATAAAGCGATAAAACCCGTTAAACGAAAATATTCACTAAAAACGGTGGTATTCTTTAGCCGGTCGGCATATGCATCAATGTAGTAGGGTATTGCATACAATCGATAAAATATATTTGCAAATTGCAATACGACCCTCTTCAGAACAGAAAAATTTCTGGATTGATAAATGATTATAAGTCTACATGAAATAGGACGCTAAACCAATAGCAATGAACCAGTGTACCTATTTTGTATGACGAGTACGGTGGTTTCGGAGTAAGTAATTGACAATTGTGACATCCAATAAACAAATTTATTTACGCTCACCTAATTGTTCGTGACACATTGAATTATTTGAATTAAATCTTTGGAATAAAATTTTAACTTTTTTCTAACCTTAATCTTTTGCCATCTACATTTATAAAAATTATTTAATTATTATTTGTCTGTCAATGTGTTTTAATTTTAACATATATTTAATATGTAAATTTATCTATAGCTTTAGAGCCATTTACTTAATGGCTTTTGTTGACTGCAAAATGATGTTCCACACAACATAAACTTCATTGCAACTATTGAGGCCTATGTTTCCATGGAATGACCCGATACTATTACATTTTTTTCAAACTTTTTATATATTACTAATAAAATATGTTAAATTAAATGACATTAAAAAACTATAGGAGAATTTACTCAAAAAAAAAGTTTTCAACCACTTTACCTGGGAAGCACGGGCATCGCCGTGCGGGTACCTTCTATTAATTAATAATTATTAGTTTTTTGAATAATATTGTTTTCTATTTATTTAATTTTTTTTATTTGAATATTTTTTTTTAATTATATTTTTTTTTTGAATAATATTTTTTTTCTTTTTGGATAATATTTTTTTTTTTACTTTTTTTTTTTTTTGAATAATATTTTTGTTTTTTGTTAGTTATTTTTTTTAATGTATCCTATCTGTCTGTCTGAGTGCGTGTGTGCGAGCGAATGGCCAAAGAAGTATAACTTCCACCGTCTGGTCGGACGCAGACCCTACTTTTTCTTTGGGAACAATTGTGGTTGCAATTTTTACAAGCTAAGGATGATTATAATATTTTGAATTCAATTTTATTTGTTATAATTTGTTTCCAGATACGTTTAACGAACGGCGTTACCAATCTCCATCATTTCTTTAAGTGAAAACTGATGACGATTTTCACTTTTATTTCATGCTTTTCTTCTATCTTGCCGCTCTCGTTTATTATAAATTCCGACCTTGATCGCATTAATACTTCATTTCTAATTGCATCATCCTTCTGCAGTCTTAGTTTGCAGTCTTATTTCATCATCCTTCTGCGATCAAATATGTTTTAAGAATATGTGTTTAAACATTTTCTGACTCTTGGAGTACGACAAAATATGAGTAAGCTAATAAGAACTTACAAAAAACAAAAATTCAAATAATTAAATTTATATAAGGGTGACATACGTGACATACGTAACATTTTTACCCTTTCAACCCATAATTTTGCCTATTATTCATAAAAAACATTGTTATTTTATGAGATTTATGCTATTTTATGCTATTATGCAGGTAGGAAATACACTATTAGATTGTTTATCTATTTAGTTTAAATTTTCTAATTTTTCTTTTGTATGAAATTTGATTTAAATAAAAAAATATTTGAACAGAAATTACTTTTTAAATTGTTTATCAATTTAGTTTAAATTTTCTTTCACAGTCGAAAACATGAAGTTCGTATTTTTTTATATTCTTATTAGGTTTGCGGTTGTTAGAAGTTTTCCATGGAAGGAAGGTTCGGGAGATGAAGGTTGACTTTTATATTTTTACTTGTTTTAATTTTCATTATATATCATAAATATTGTTAAAAGCTCATACTGGCGAGAGGCTTTATATACCGTTTACGGTGCAACAGACGACTCATTGGGAGTCATCGTTTCAGGATAATTCACATATCACCCAGCTGCTGTTAAAAATTCAACAGCTGGAACAGCAGCTGAGACAGGAACAGCAACAAAACCAGCAAAAAAAGCAGTCAAGGAAACGTGTAGGATCACCTATAAACTCCAACACGTTTTCCACCAACCAAATTAAGGTGTCGGGGAAAGTTAAATTTGGCAACCAACATTTTTATAACTCTAAATTTTTCGCTAATTTTCATTTTTTCTTCTGTTTTAAACCTTAAAATACATAATAAAACTATCTAAAAATTTTTCTTATAAAAAAATGTTTTAATATATGTCGGAGGTCCGTGATTGAATTGCAGTTAGCAAATTGGGTAGACAAGAATCTACAGGTTTAATAATGGAACAAAATAATTAAATTTATATAAATATTATCTCCGGAGGCACGGTAAACGAGTAAGTTGATAAGAACTTACAAAATCAAAAATCAAATGGAACAAATATTCTATTTATATCCGTTGAAGTTTTCTAATTATTTTAATCCAATTATTTTCACAAATGTATTGACTAAGTGATAAGTGGAACAATTTTAAAACAATTACAATTCTTGTACAGATAACAAGAACGTGACGAGAAAACCTGTTAACCGATTTGAGTTTTATTCTTTTAACTCTTGGAGTACGACAATATACTAGTATGCTGGTAAGAACGTACAAAAACAAATATTCAAATAATTTAATTTATATAAATATTATCTTCGGAGGCACGGTAAACGAGTAAGTTGATAAGAACTTACAAAATCAAAAATCAAATGGAACAAATATTCTATTTATATCAATTTCTATTTATTATCAATATTCTATTTATATCTTCAGCGGACGCTGAAGTTTTCTAATTATTTTAATCCAATTATTTTCACAAATGTATTGACAAAGTGATAAGTGGAACAGTTTTAAAACAATTACAATTCTTGTACAGATAACAAGAACGTGACGAGAAAACCTGATAACCGATTTGAGTTTTATTCTTTTAACTCTTGGAGTACGACAAAATATTAGTATGCTGATAAGAACTTACAAAAACAAATATTCAAAAACAAATTCAAAAATATAGTTCGAGCCGATCAAATATGTTTTTAGAATATGTGTTTAAGCAAAATAGGTTTTAAGAATATGTGTTTAAGCATTTAATTCTAACAAAATTGCCATGCGGCCACAGCGTAACCAATCAAGCCGGAGACCAAAGACATATGACCCGAGCACCGCAGTCCAGAAATTTACAAAACATTCCACGTCGCGTGTCGCGGATGATTCTGACGTCACACGGAACACAAAACCGACAAGGAATTCAGAGCGCAAAGTCCAAAATCGACAAAACCGACAAATGTCGGCTTTGGTCACTATGTGTACCCATACTACTTTTTTAATAAATAAATCCGTTTAAAGATCAAATATTGTTGTTTTAATGTAAACGCGCCCGTTGTTGTGGTGCGAACGCGCCCTTTATTTCATATTTGTATATTTGTTTATTACAAACAATAAACTCTTCATCTTTGAATTCTTGTTAAAGTAACATCGTTTTTATTTTTGCTCTGCTGACAGGTTATGTGCCCAGCAACAAATTAAGTGTGATTTATAATCCTTAATCATCGTGAATATTATAAAACGAAAATCAATTTGGAATATTATATTGGATTGTGCAATATTAAATCAATTATTTCAGTTGGAGATTTTCATCCGATTATTGTGTTTTACATTTGTTGTAAACATTTTTGTGATGGTCATCACATTTGAGAAAGATGGCTACAGGAGGAAAATCGGATTTTAATATTTAAAAATTACGTGGTGTTGAAAACTATCACCCATGGTGTTTTGCGATGCAGAACTATTTT
This sequence comes from Diogma glabrata, assembly GCA_963693315.1. Taxonomy (NCBI): domain Eukaryota; kingdom Metazoa; phylum Arthropoda; class Insecta; order Diptera; family Cylindrotomidae; genus Diogma; species Diogma glabrata. The sequence goes on along the minus strand of OY856188.1, from coordinate 188,674,833 downwards.
GAAATGAAAAAATGGCACAAATGTATTCAAAAGTCAGATACAGATGTTACAAAACCATTGGAAGACAATGCAGATATTTTGCTTGAATCGAAATCTACGTTGGCTCTGAGAGTGGAGCCGGAATTATTTGTTCACATCACAAACTGCAAATCAGCATTTGAAATTTGGGAAAAATTTGTACGAAGATCATGGATTGTTAAGAAATGTAACATTGTTGCGAGCGTTGATTTCAATTCGTCTAGAAAAGTGTGAGAATATGCAAAATTACATTGACGAAATAACTCCAATTTCGTGTAAATTGAGAAGCATTGGATTCAATATAGATGATGAATCGTTAGCTGCGATAATGTTGGCAGGTTTAACAAATGAATTCAAACCACTTATTCTGAGTTTTGAAGCTAGCAATACAATCAACGCAGATCAAATAAAGATGAAATTGCTCGATACACAATATGCATCTAAATCAAATGAGAACAACGCATTTTTCGGCAAATCAGATATTAAAAGTTCGAAAAAGAAAAATTATCGAAGTGGCAGCGTGACATGGTGGTAAAAATCACAAAAGTTTTGAGTGTTATAAGAATAAAAATAAGCAGAATAAACCAGCGACTACCAGTGAGAAGAATAGACCTGCGCATAACAACAAAAGTGACAATAATAAAAGCGAATCCGCTAAAAGAGCATTTGGTGCATCTTTGTTTTCAAAAACGGAACCTTCTGAATAGTATCTGAATGGTATGATGCCAAATATAAATTTGTTACAAAATCAAAAACCATCAAAAGTTCTAGAAATAATTGCAGCAAATGACTCAAAAATGCCAGTAAAGTGTGTTGGTGAAACAATTTTGTGTTTAAAAAATGAAACTATCTCAGCCGAAGAAGTTCTTCATGTTCCTGATTTGTCAGCGAATCTGTTATCGGTGAGTAAAATTGTTGAAAAAGGAAATAAAATTATATTTGATCAAGCTGGTGGTAAAATTTATGACAAAAATGATGAATTATTTGCACAATGTCAACAACAAGATGGAGTTTACAAGTTTTCAACAATCAATGATGTTTGTTTATTGTCACAATCAAATAAATGCAGCGCGAAGGTATGGCACAGACGTTTTGGTCATGTCAATTACAAAACATTATGTGAAATGCGTGATGGTGCAGTTGATGGCTTGAAGTTCAACGATGACGATAAAATTGAAAATTGTGAAGTTTGTGCAATGGGTAAGCAATCGCGTCTGCCTTTCAAACCTAGTGGAAAACGCTCAGATAATGTGCTCGATTTAATCCATTCTGATTTATGTGGTCCGATAGAGACAAAATCAATTGGTGGTGCTAGATATTTTTTGACATTTATCGACGATTGTTCAAGAAAACTGTTTGTTTATTTTTTGTCATCAAAATCGGAAGTATTTGAATCTTTTGTTGATTTCAAAATGTATGTTGAAAATCAGACAGGTCGAAAGATAAAAATAATCAGGAGCGACAATGGCTCGGAATACTGCAGCAATGAACTTAAAAGCTTTTTAAAAAAGAATAGAATACAGAATACAGCATCAAACCACAAATATTTACACGCCTCAGCAAAATGGTCTCGCGGAGAGAATGAACCGAACCATTGTCGAGCGTTCTAGGTGCATGTTGCTTGACGCTGATCTAGAAAAATCTTATTGGGCCGAAGCTGTGGCAATGGCTGCCTACATCATCAACCGAACAATATCGTCGATTTTGGTGAATAAAACTTCCGAAGAAGTATGGACCGGTAATAAGGTGAATGTGTCTCATATGAAGATGATCACCTGTTCTTGTACACGTTTCAAAAAAAAAGGAAGAAGTTTGATTCGAAATCGCGAAAGATGATATTTGTGGGGTATGACAACAATACGAAAGGTTTTCGTTGTATTGAACCAAAAACGAAACAACTGGTGATAAGTCGCGATGTGATATTTCATGAGTTCAATTGTGAATCGACGGTGGAATTATCGATTAAAAGTGATAAGACGATTGAAGCTGAAGTGAGGGTTTACGATAGTGACAATGAAATTTATGATGACGCGAAATCTAGCAGTGATTCAACAGATGGTGATATTGGTTTGAATGTTCTCGAACCCGAAGATACAACGAAACTGATGTCACATGGAACGATGACGGTCAAATTGAAAATACAAAAGATCAAGATTATAACCTGATGAGAATATCCCTACAATTGAAACCACATTGAGAAGATCTTTGCGTGAAGTAAAGCCTAGAAAATTAAACGATTATGTAAGTTATTTTTCATTACATAATATTAACAATTTTGATCCTCAAACAGTGCAAGAAGCGACAAACTGTGGCAATTCATCAAAGTGGGGTGCTGCCATGCAAAATGAAATGGACTCGTTACTAGAAAATAAAACCTGGAGCTTAGTCAAACTACCACTTGGAAGAAAAGCTATTAAAACGAAATGGGTGTTCAAAAGAAAATGCGATAGTGATGGTAATGTTACACGGTACAAAGTCCGTCTAGAAGTAAAAGGGTGTTAGCACATAGTCTCACCAAATCAGTTACTAAGGATAAATATAATTTTTGTCTCACGGAAATGGGACTTTATTGAAGTTCTTAAATGTAATTATAAAATTAATTTTAATTGAATTGTTTGTACTTATATTAATATTTAATTGATTTAATAATTCAATAAGTGAGGGTGTTGTTATAATGTAAACGCGCCCGTTGTTGTGGTGCGAACGCGCCCTTTATTTCATCTTTTTATATTTGACATGTTTGTAATAAACTCTTCTTCTTTGAATTCTTGTTAAAGTAACATCGTTTTTATTTTTGCTCTGCTGACAAATATACGCTTTAAAAGGCATCAGAAGGGATGCTAATTGATAAGGAAATCTTTGTGTTAGAAATGAACGAAAAAAATTAACACGTGAAGGAAAAACAAAACTAAATTTTGAAAGTTAAAAACAAATTTTGTGGAAGGATACGTAGTTATTTTTGAAATCATTCTTGGTAAGCAAAACCTAAAGTATGGGTGATAATATGAGTGAAATGTTTTTAAAACACCAATTACATATAAGAAAATTTGATCCCAGTGGAAAGAAGGAAACGTTATTGCAGCGGCTATTAGAAAATACATTAATACTGCAGAAGGATGATGCAATTAGAAATGAAGTATTAATGCGATCAAGGTCGGCATTTATCAATAAACGAGAGCGGTAAAATAGAAGAAAAGCATGAAATAAAAGTGAAAAATCGTCATCAGTTTTCACTTAAAGAAATGATGGAGATAATACCAAAATTCGGTCCATCGAATGCAGCCGAAATAAATGCAGAGTAGTGGTTGGAGCAAATGGAGATTTTGATGTGGGCATATATGTTAGAACAAAGTGTAGTGATTTTAGCAGTCAAAAGTAACATCCGTATATGGATGAAAACGATGTGAAGAAAAGTTTGGAAGGGATTTTAGTTTGTTCGTGTCACAAGCAGACATACATCAGCTTATGTCAAGTAAATTCAGAACGAAGGAGCAAAACATGCTAGATAATTTCTATGAGATGAAGGCAACTGTGAAAGGAGTTATGGGTCAAATATCCATAATTAAATATATAATAAACGGCATTAACGACAAAATCTCAGTGTAGCGTTGTAAACGCAAAAAGTTAAGAGCGTAAATGATTTAAAGGATCAAATTGAATAATATATAAAAATGAAAGGCAGAGAAAGAGAAGTATAAAAAGGACCATCGAAACAAACTTTAAGAGATAGAATACGATGGGGTGTGCGAAGATTGGAGGGTTTCAATTGTTATCAACAAGGACATATTTTGCGCAAATTGTACGACTCCATTAAGAAATCCAAAGTTCAGTCCATGTAATAAAGTCATACACGGAAGCGGATTGTAATTTGAAAGTGAATAAGAAAGTATACAATACAGAAAGATAACACGGATAAGCCAAAACAAGCAGAGATAGACCGTAATAGTTCAAGAGAGGCAATGTTGGTGATACAAGACCAGATGATACCGGTGAACGTGTTGATAGACTCAGGAAGTGTTGTGAGTATAGTAAAGGAGTTTATGCTAAACGGAGAAGGTAACCATATTAATTTTAAAAAAGTAGAAGAAAACATATAAAAGTATTCTAAATATATTAGGTTCATTCGATACAAACATTGTAATTAATAATATTATTTATAAAGTTTCATTTTACATCTTATTTATAAAGTTTCATATTTGATATAATAAATGATACCATGGATATAGGTGTATTATAAGGTCGGGATTTCTTAAAAAATCAAGATTTACAACATCGTAATTTAGGACCGACAATTAGGTGCAAGTAAATTGGAGGCTGATGAATCAAATTTCGATACGGAAGAACAATAAGAAGAATGTGCGTGGATTTTAGTTCGCTCAAAAAATTACCGGAAATAAATCCTTTTCCAATGCCAATAATTGAAATAAAATAGAAAAGTTATATGGTAAAAAATTTTCCTCCACATTAGATTTGAAAAAACAGTTTCTATTATGTAGATATTGAAGGGAAGTCAAAGAAATATACTAGTTTTGTAACTGAATTAGGACAGTATGAGTTTAATAAATTACCTTTCGGATATGCTAATTCACCCGCCGAGTTCGTAAAATATATTTATAAGATTTTGAAGCAAATGATCAGAAATGGAGAGGTTATATGTTTTATTGACGATATATTAAAAACAGAAGACATTGAAAGTCAAATAAAAATTAAAAAAAACTATTTATCGTTCTTTCGAACAATCAGGTAAGATTACAGGAAAAGAAGTGTTCGTCTTTAAAAACGAAAGTGGAATATTTAGGATATGATATAGAGTATAATAATAAAAGTCCAAGCGAGAAACATATAGAAAGCGTACCGAACTATCCAACACCAATTTGAAAGCAGTTTAAAAGCAGAAAACTTTTCACTGAAAAGTTCACTTCTAAACTTTTCACCCCATAGACGAATGACGTAAATTCAACACTAAGCATCTGCATAGACAACATACTTATTCCTACAGTAAAAAATCCGAGACTGTTGGGTGTAACATTCGACCAACTGCTTAAATTCAATGCTCACGCACAACAAATAAACACTAAATTGAAAAACAGGAATAACGCATTTAAAGCATTAGCGGGTAGTTCATAGGGCAAAGATAAAAATACCATAATAATAGCCTACAAGGCAATAGGAAGACCTATAATAAATTATGCGGCACCCATATGGACACCCCAAGTTGTCAACACTTATTGGAATAAGTTACAAACAACACAAACTGCTGCCTTGCGAACTGCAACCGGTTGTCACTTGATGACCCACCGAGATCACTTGCACGAGAAGTGTAACATATTGCCGGTCCGTGAGCATAATGAACAAACAATATCTATTGGCCTGTCACAAAGAGCAACATCCTTGCAATGACACCTTACCTACGATCGAACCACCTAGAGACATAAGGAGGACCACAAGATGCTTTCTGCAAGATGTCTGAGAAAGCCAGGTTACTGGTAACATTGACGAATCTACATATAGAACTTTTTTAAAAGGACTCCACACCAAAACGGTTGAAAACGCTAAAGAACTATACTCCAAATCGTGTTCTGAATAGAAAGCCACCAAAAGTCGCTGCCGGAGAGGTCCAACTACCCCGTAGCACTAGATCTATCCTAGCTCAACTAAGACCCGCTTGGTCACGCATTCTAAACAACTACATGATCAGAATTGAATCTGAAATTATTGACAGGTGTCCCACATGTGAAGCACGCTGCACGATGTAGACCACCTATTCAATTGTCCTAAAGATAAAACCAACCTCACGAAGGAAGATTTGTGGTACCGCCCAAGGACAGTAGCAGAGTTCCTGAACCTGGACATGGAGCCGGAGGATTAGGACCAAACCCGTCGCTACAACAACAACAACATCCAACATCAATGGACGCAAAAGGTTTACATCGGTTTTTAGGAGTAGAGTCATATTTTAGAAAATGTATAAAATATTTGGTATAATTTAAGAGTTAATAAAGAAAGGGGTTGAGATTTATTTTAGCAAAAAGGAGTAGGAAGGAATTTTAATATTCTGATGAAATCATTATAAGAGAAAGGCCTACTTTCGGCATTTATTCACCAAATAATATTACGCAATTCTACACGGACCCATCATCGATCGGTTTCGGAGGCATCTTAATGCAACAACAGCAAGATGGGAAATTTCATTCCATAATGTATTTCAGTCGAAAGGCGAAGGAAGTAGAGTCGAAGTTGCATTTTTTTGAATTAGAAACTTTGGCCGCGATTTATATTATAAAAAGATTTAGGAAGTGTTTGTTCGGCTTAAAGTTTGGTATAATAAAAGTTTGTAATTCATTAAGTCAGACCTTGAATAAACGAGATTTAAGCCCGAAAATTGAAAGATGGGCTCTATTTCTGGAACAGTTCAATTTCGAAATCGAACACTGAGATTTGGCAAGAATGAAGCATGTCGAAGCATTGAGTAGGAGTATACTAGTGGTAGAGAGAAACGAGACTAGAAATCATCTGATAGAATGAATATTCGTTTTGCAGCAGTTAGACGATAATATAAAACAAATAAGGGACAAGGTTTTGAAGGAAAAGTTAAAAGGATACGAATTACTATTAAATAAATATTAATTTTTGAACTACTCTAAAACCTCTCCATTTGGCGTTTCGAGCAAAATTACAAAATCACAAATTCATATTTCTTTCAAGATTCTGATAATATTGTAAAAATTAATTAAAATCAAACTTTTTTCAAAATTCTAAATATATTCCAAAAATTAAAATAAAATAAAATATTTAAACTTTTTCTAAATTCTAATAATATTCCAAAAATGCAAAAATTGAAACTTTTTCCAAAATTCTACAAATATTGCAAAAATTATAACAATATCAAAAATTAAAACTTTTTCAAGAAATTCTAAACATATTGCAAAAATTATTACAAAATCAAAAATACAAATTTTTTTCACAATTCAAAAAATATTTCAAAAACTATAACAAGTTCAAAAATTTTTCATGCCACACTTACGTAATACAAACAGCTAATTTTTTTGGCCTACTTAACAATATTTTTTTGACAAACTTATAATGCAATAAAATTCTCAATAATAATAATATCATGTTCATTACATTTCATTTTATACCAATAACTAAATTTATTATTTTCTAAAAAAGAAAAGAAAATGTTTTTTTTGACACACTTGACAACATTTTTTTGACAAACTTATAATAAAATTGCACGTCAAACAAATGATTAATTTCATTTTTTCCAAAAAAATTGGGTAAAAAAATAAATAAACCGAAGCAAAATCTTTCTCTTGACACACTTGACAAGATTTTTTGACAAACTTATAATGCCATAATTCTCAATAATAATAATAAAATTTCAGGTCATACAAATAATTAATTTTAATTTTTTCCAAAAAACTGGGTACAAAAATAAATAAAAATCTTTCTTTTGACACACTTGACAACATTTCTTTAATAAACTTATAATGCAATAATCTAGTTGTTGGTCTCACATAACAATCCCGACCATCAAGATGTCTTCAAATTCAATGTTTCTACCTGTAATCACTTAAAATGAACGTTTTTTAAGCAAAAAATATGCAAAGTTCCTTGTTTTGACACACTTGACGATTTTTTGACACACTTTCGGTAAAGTTATCGAACACATCGTTCTTTCAGCTCTTCTCGTTGAGTAAACTTATTTTTAGAAACAAAAATTTTTGAAATCCGTTCAGTGGTTTTCTAGATTTCGTCGGTTGTGACGGCCGGCCGGTAGGTTGTAACACCTTTCGATTCGCCTGGCAGACACTTGTGCACGGCTGATGCCTGCCAGGTGGTTGTTTCCGTATACTTCATATTTCATGACTTATCACTAAAAAAAAGTTCTAGCCTTATGCAGAACAACCGTTACCCAAAGGGCTCACTAGCTCTTGGACTATATTCTTACGCATTAAAAATTAAAAATTGAGAATTTTTTCATGTAAATTTTAATTCGAAAATGAAATAAGGAACGTAAAAACCAATACCAAAATTTTAGTAACATTTCATTGCGAGAATTTTCGTAATATGTTTTCAAGAATACCATTTAAACATTTTCGTAATACTTTGACATTAAATCGATACCCAAAATGTTCGTAATGGTTTAAGAATAGAGCCCCTGGTCTTAAAATCAGGTAATTTTAATTTCAAAACTTTAAAATTTATTATTTATAAATAATTTATTTATAATAATTGTAATAAGTGACCATATTTTTAATTGTGTTAAGTAATGCAATCTATCGAAAAAGAAAAAAAATGTACATACCCCAAACTGGATTTTATTGTTTTGGACCATCCTCTATCTATATGGCCAAAAATATTGGCGACGCTGATGCATAGGTTTTCACCAAAGTCTTCATCCATTTGGTATTCACCAAAGCTCTGGCAACAAAATAAGCCTGTTCTGCATGTGAGGGCGGCTTAGAGCAGGCGGCTGTCTTGGATCAAGTGGCTTGGTAGATAGACGTGTAAAAAGGTTTTGTGGTCACCTTAAGATTAGAACGAACACATTCACGAAAATTTGGGTTACGCCTGAGGATCACTCCATCACCCCGAAAAAAACAAAAAACATTAAATTTGGTAACCAAAAAAAGAATGTCAGACCCGGACAAACAGAATTTCCCTGAACGTGAAAAAAGACCAGACTACCGAATTGAAACGTGCGCAGCCTGAGCACCCCTGATGCTCTCAAGAGCCAAGAAACAGAGGCTGAGAGGTATGGAATGGTATCATTGCTCAGCAAAAAATTAGACAGCCAATAATCGGAAAACAAGATTTGGATAGTCACTTTTCATACTGTGTGGTCATCCTTTTTGAAGAGAATTTCGTACTGGTTTTCTTGTTGGTGCACGCATACAAGAAGCCGTGGTGAAATTAATCCCGGTCAATGAGAGTATCTGCTAATTACGGGTACGCGATACATACAACAATATTTCTCTTATTACCGTGCATGCATCTCTGAAGCTAAGACCATCGGCGAGAATGATAATTTCTATATGTGTTATTATGGTCACTTTTGAATTAAAATGCAATATTTAATAATATACTTTTTACTGTTTATTTTAAATTTTATTTTATTAATAATAACAATTTGGATTTTATTTTTATTTTATAGAATATCGATTTCGACTTACGTCATCCTCAGTTCTTAAATTATTATTCAGATAATTTCTAGATTCTGTTTTAAGCGCTGCTGAGAAAATACTTGGACGACCACAAAACCACTCCCAGAAGAAATGGGTGGATCAAGCATGTCTTGACGCTATTCAATACACAAGAGATTGCTATCTGAAATGTCCACAAGGACGCAACACCAGGTCCACGAAAGAGTACTACAAACTGGCAAGACAAGCCGTTACAACTGAAACCAAGCCACAGGGCTGGAACTCAGCTATGCTGATACCAATCCATAAAAAAGGTAATTGCCTACAATGTGCAAACTACAGAGGAATCGCTCTCCTTTGCACAGCATATAAGATCTTTTCCTATACCTTGCTAGCTAAGATCAATCCTTTTGCTGAACAACTGTGGTAATGCCTTCAGCATTACCGTCAACATTGAGATCTAAAATAAGAAATGAAATTAGTAAGAAAGCAATTACTACTCAATTTGTTAAAGTAATTATCATTTATTTCCCAATGCAATCATTGTACTGCGTCGAATCGATCAATTATCATATATGCGATGATCTCTGTCATTAACTTACTGTGAACTACAATAATCACAAAATAATAAATCAAAAAATTATAATTTAAAATAACAAAAATTATGATTTTACCTCAAATATAAAATGTCAAAATAAACAAACTTCTGTAAAAATCAAAGACACAGTCGTTAAGTTCGTTTAAAATTATACCAAGATTAAACTTGCTCAAACTTCATAGTTATTGTCATTTAGTTAACGTAGTCTACGAGTATGTTTAATTTGTCGCATTGCTCTTTAAATTTGACAGAAGAATGTGTATAAATTTAAGTTAATTCTTCTAGTTTGTTCTCTTGCCTTTTGGCTGTTGTTCTGTGCTGTATAATTAATTTTTTCGTCGATTTTTTATTGAAATCTGTGTCAAGCACATTGTAATTATTGTTAAATTTAATTATAGATCAGTCTTGATCTGGTTAATTTGTACCATTTGGTGTTTAAAGATTATTGTAAACATTTGTAATATTACATATTGATTAAAGTATACCGCGTTACTAAAAGTTATCGTCTTTGTTTAGTAATAAAATTGTCAATGGTAGTGTCTGTGTTTTTCGGATCTGCACACGAGGTGATGAAATTTTGAACAGTGGTCCATAACCGTGCTTTTATCGTATATAGGATAAATACTCATCACGTAACTGGATAATCGAAGCGTGACAATTAATTGTGTTGTGAAATATGGATAATTAATGTTTTCATTTTTTTTTAGCCAATGACAGTGGTGAACTATAGGTTGATAGTGTTATTGTGCTATAACCATACTTGGTTTTATATGAAGGTTACGTCATCCTGTATGGTGAGATATATAAAGTTATAATTTAATAGCACAAGTTTTTGTCAGTTATGTACTTATGATCTACGTCGCTGATTGTATAAAGTTATAACCTAATAGCACAAGCGTCGTCATTTTATGTGCTGATGATTTATTTACGCTGATTGTATAAAGTTATAAACTAATAGCACAAGTGTCGTCATTTTATGTGCTGATGATTTACGTTGCTGATTGTATAAATAATAAATAATAATTTACGTCGCTGATTGTATAAAGTTATAAACTAATAGCACAAGTTTCGTCATTTTATGTGCTGATGATTTACGTTGCTGATTGTATAAATAATAAATGATAATTTACGTCGCTGATTGTATAGAGTTATAAACCAATAGCATAAGTTTCGTCATTTTATGTGCTGATGATTTACACCGCTGATTGTATACATAATAAATAATAATTTACGTCGCTGATTGTATAAAGTTATAAACTAATAGCACAAGTTTCGTCATTTTATGTGCTGATGATTTACGTCGCTGATTGTATAAATAATAATTTACGTCGCTGATTGTATAAAGTTATAAGCTAATAGCACAAGTTTCGTCACTTTTATGTGCTGATGATTTACGTCGCTGATTGTATAAAGTTATAAACTAATAGCACAAGTGTCGTCATTTTATGTGCTGATGATTTACGTTGCTGATTGTATAAATAATAAATGATAATTTACGTCGCTGATTGTATAAAGTTATAAACTAATAGCACAAGTTTCGTTATTTTATGTGCTGATGATTTACGTAAATTATAATAAATAATAATTTACGTCGCTGATTGTAAAAAGTTATAAACTAATAGCACAAGTGTCGTCATTTTATGTGCTGATGATTTACGTTGCTGATTGTATAAATAATAAATGATAATTTACGTCGCTGATGGTATAAAGTTATAAACCAATAGCACAAGTGTCGTCATTTTATGTGCTGATTATTTACGTCGCTGATTGTATAAATAATAAATAATAACACTAGTTTAAAAGAAAAATCTCCCGAAATAAAACCCAACTTTTCTTATAGATTTGGACCTCCTGAACACGAATATCATATTCATTTTTTTTGGTTAGCTCTTGTTTTTGACATATTCACGAAAAACCAATTTTTTTGGTGATCAAAAAAGTTGTTTCGGTTTTTGGGTCTCATATTTTACAAAACCAACAAATTAAAAATATTAATGAAATAAATGCATAGTAAATATACCAACAAACATTTTGAGCTATATTTTGTAAAAATCCATTACGGATTCTGGAAGTACAGTCGAAAAAAGTTGAGAAAATACGAAAAATTCACGTTTTTTTCAAATTTTTCCATTTTCAACACCATAAATTTTGAACAAACAAAGACACTAATTTTTTTTAATTTCTTGGAGCCTATAGTAACTTCAATTTTATTTCTTTTAAGCTAAAAGACACGAATATTGGTGCAGTTTGCACCAAGTTATTCAAGTTTTTCCAAAGAAAGTCAAAACTCAAAATTTGAAAAAAATAATTTTTTACTTCATTTATTGTGCCGTAAATAATAATTTTATAAGTTCAGTCGTTCTCAAACTTCAGTAAAGAATTATTTTAAAATAGTAAAGTATAATTTCCATTTTTGTTTTCGAAGTTGGGAATTGGATCGATATGAGACGTATATAGAAAAATATAAACAGAATGTAATGAATTGTGAGGAGGAGCAAAACATCATAACATCAGAACTATTTAAGTTAGTTCAAGCACCATAAAGTTAAGCCCCTATTTATGTCTATTAATACCTGTTTGTTTCTTTTCTTTTTTCTCTTTTACTTTGTTTTTTGATAATGTAAATTTTTTTCTATCACCGCCCACCTTGTGTTACTCCTTACGTTTATGATCATTTTAAGTTTAATTTGAGAAAGCAATTACTTCTCCTTTTTAATAGTTTTTCGACTTTTGTTTAATTAGTTTAAAGAGGTTTCTTTTAAAGTAGATAATTGTCGTATGATTAGTTGCAAATATAATCTCTCTGAGAATAAATTTAATTCCAAACATTCAAGTGAAAATAATAATTAAAAAAGAAAAAATATTACAAATATAAATTTTAAATAGTGTATTGTTTTTAAAAATCAATAAATCAATAGTGATAGCTGCCTTTTAAAGCAAAATAAATTGTTAGTAAAGTGTCAAATCAAGTTTATTTAAATGGCGTCGTCAAGAAGTTTCAAGTGTAAAAATAGCACAAACTCATTTTGTTTTATTTGTGGAAGTTACATAATACATGCTGCTAAATCACCCCATTTATAAGAACTGCCTATCTTCATTACAAACTGATATTTTCCAACTCCTAAAATAAATCCAAGGTGGGAGGAGCTAGATCATGACCAAAAACTTCACAAAAAAAATCTCAATTTCGAGAAAAATCATATACAAATAAAATACAACTTTTGTCAAAAAAGGATATTTCATAATCAACAAACTGATATTTTCCAACTCTTAAAATAAATCAGAGGTGAGAAGAGCAATATCATGTCAAAAAACTTCACAAAAAAATCTCAATTTCTAGAAAAATCATATACAAATAAAATACAACTTTTGTCGAAAAAGACATTTCATAATCAACTAACTGATATTTTCCAACTCCTAAAATAAGTCCAAGGTAGGAGGATCTAAATCATGTCAAAAAACTTCACAAAAAAAATCTCAATTTCGAGAAAAATCATATACAAACAAAATACAGCTTTTGTCAAAAAAGACATTTCATAATCAACTAACTGATATTTTCCAACTCCTTAAATAAGTTCGAGGTGAGAGGAGCTAGATCTGCTACGAAAACAACTTATGTATAAATCAATTATGTTGCAGAATTTAAATTATTCTTAAAGTTAAATTTTTATTCCAAATTTTGAGTTTTGACTTTCTTTGGGAAAACTTGAATAACTTGGTGCAAACTGCACCAATATTCGTGTCTCTTAGCTTAAAAGAAATAAAATTGAAGTTACTATAGGCTCCAAGAAATTAAAAAAAATTAGTGTCTTTGTTTGTTCAAAATTTATGGTGTTGAAAATGGAAAAATTTGAAAAAAACGTGAATTTTTCGTATTTTCTCAACTTTTTCCGATTGTAACTTCCAGAATCCGTAATGGATTTTTACAAAATATGGCTCAAAATGTTTGTTGGTATATTTACTATGCATTTGTTTCATTAATATTTTTAATTTGTTGGTTTTGTAAAATATGAGACCCAAAGACCGAAACAACTTTTTTGATCACCAAAAACAAGAGCTAACCAAAAAAAATGAATATGATATTCGTGTTCAGGGGCCCTATTCTTGAACCATTACGAAAATTTTGGGTATCGATTTAATGTCAAAGTATTACGAAAATGTTTAAATGGTATTCTTGAAAACATATTTAGTCGAGGAAAATTAGGTTTTAACTTCTAAGTCCTCAGGGACAGCTCCGATTTTGATGATTTTTTTTTTAAAATGTGTGTTTTTATATATTATTTTAAATCAGAAACATTACAATGTGCGCAATTAAATATTTATATTGTTTAAATAATAAAAACATAATTTATGGAGAGAAAAAATTTTGTCACGGTATTTTTTAACTTTTAAATAGTATAATTTAAAAAATTTGTTTTGTTTTCTTTTTTAATTTTTAAAAGCTTTAAATTATACGAATATTGTAAGAAAAAAATTGTAAACAATTATAAATTATTTTGTATTTATTTTACATTTAAATATGAAAATATATAATTCTAAATTCAGAAACTGTAAACTATAAATTCAGGAAATTCGATAATTTTAATTCGATTATTAAAGGGCAGAGAAGTCCCCATATAATGAATAAGCATTTCCATAATCCCACAAAAAACAATAAAGTCCTATTTTCATATAGCTTAAATTATATGAGTTGCACATGTATGATTCATAGTAACATAACTCTCTCAATTTTAAAGTTACAACTTCCATTAAAAACTCGATTTATAGGTTCTTTCAAAGCTATAAGATGATATATATTCCAACATGCCTAAACCCTTCACCTTCAAATTGTTAAGGGTTGAACGACTCGAAAGGAGTGATCCGTGCACTCTAATGCAAACTTGAAACAGTTATATCTTTGGTATTTTTTATCCCACAGAAAATAAAATAAAACCAATTTTTGGTTAAGAAAAAACCTACGTTTTTGTCTGGAGAATTTTTTTACGTATATTTGTTAGTTTTAGAGTTATTTTGAACAGAAGGTACTTTCTTAGGAAATTTGAAAATTCATTTTTCATTATTATCAAACTTTTTTCGGAAAATACGTATTCTAATCTAGCAAAACTTCTGGATCACATTGGTAACACTAAAATACAGCTAGTTGTAAAGGGGCTATGGTCTATGGTCAATATAAATTCTATTAGGAATGACCGAAATTTTAACGCTGAGTTTCTATTTTGAATTCGAGATGCCCGCATCATAGCTTGGTTTTTTTAATGCAAACGACTTGAACTAGTGCCCATTTTAAACGTCTTTCCAATCATTACAAAAAAGTATGATAGTTTTGTCCGAAAAATGCATTACTTTTCCGTTATTTAACGTTGAATTCTTCGAACCAAGTCGTTAAAAAAATGTCTCGTCATTGAACCATAACTTGCTTCATTTTGGACCTACAACCCTCATAAAAACAACAATCTCTTGGTTTTTTAAGTTTCATTTTTGTTGATTACCAAATTTTTGAGAGAACGCTAAGTTTAAGAGTTATTTTCGAAAAACTATCAAAAACCATGCGTTTTTCAACGAACAATATAAGTTTTCAATCGCGAAAAACTCGAAAAATATCGATCTATCGAAAAAACCTTATACAACATTCTATACTTCAAATGTGTCCTTTTATCTATTTTTGGGGTTACTTTGAGTGAAAAATGTTCCACCCTCGAGAAGGGGTGGAATCCACCCCAGGATATAAGGGCACATCAGCGCTATGCCACTTTCGTTCCTTGAGTCATTCCTAAACTACTCACCAAATTTCATGTTAATCGGATAAGGTTCAAAGAATTCGGAGCGGATGTGTCTGTTCGTAAAACTCAGCAAAGTCTCTATATTAATGACAAATGTATATACAGAAGTTAGACATAGCGTGTACATATTTTGCTACTCTTATAATACCATATTTTTATGTTATTATTAAATGAAATTTTCTATAAATTTGAACATAACAATTCTTTTATTGCATAAATTTTGTTAAAAAAATAATTTGTTCATAAATTTTGTTTATATTGTTTAAACAACATAAATATTTAATTGCGCACATTGTAATGTTTCTGATTTCAAATAATATATAAAAACACACATTTTAAAAAAAAAATCATCAAAATCGGAGCTGTCGCTGAGGACTTAGAAGTTTTACGGATTTTGAAGCTAATTTTCCTCGACTAATTACGAAAATTCTCGCAATGAAATGTTACTAAAATTTTGGTAATGGTTTTTTCGTTCCTTAATTCAATTTCGTAATAAAATTTACATGAAAAAATTTTCAATTTTTTATTTTTCATGTGTAAGAATAGGATAGATATGAAAATTTAAACTGTTAATCTGACAATATTGTGGATAATTGTGGAAATTAATGTAGTCACCTCTATTAAAATTTAAATACGAACTCTTAACATTACTTACAAATTCAATATTACCAAGATCAATTGTTAGAAGAATTGACTTATGATATTCATCGTTTTTAACCAAACATTCATGACATTCTACTAAATTATACAATGATTCAAAGAAATTCCCGGATACATAAAACTAAATCCAGTAACCGAACACGAGAATTAAATAAGCCGTTAATTTGATTCAAATCTAAGGATGCTAAGGAAACTACAAAATGATACATACTCAAGAGCAGAGAGATTATTAATGGGAAGAAGGCTATTAGTGTTCATTTGCCAAGATATATACGGTAGGTTAAAATCGCCGAACACAAGTACTGTTGTACCATCGACAATAGATCATTAACAACTTTATTCTGATTTTGGCTTTTTTGAGTATTGAACGATTTAAGCGAAATCTTATTAGTTTTGAGGGCAACACTTCTTTGCTTAATATTTCAATTATTTGTTTTTGATCTTCAATTACGTTTTTCAATGCATTGAGTTCAGTTAAAATATTTAAAAGGGATTTGTTCATATCTGCGAAATCCTGTCGGAATTTAGGCGAGATTTCGGAGTGGATCATTAGCTTTACGACACACCCGATAGCTTGAATGTCTTCAGTAATCGTAAAGTAATCGAATATTCTACTATTTTCTCAAGGTTTCTAGAAAGTGACCTCGAATTGTCTAGAATTAAGCGGAGTAGTATATAAGCAATTGCCTGTTGTAAAATAGTAATTATAAAAGTGATATTTAAAATTAGTTTTTGTAAATAAAGTTATAAGTGTTATTGAATAGAAATATTTTCTGTACTATGTGTAGAAATTTCTACAATCAACCGTTGGAGTTTCTGAAGCTGTTAAAGAATATTTTAGTTAGGAATATTGTTTGCTGTATTGTTTCCTGTTGTTGTGGGACAGTTAAGGTGTTGAATACTTAATAAAACCTGGTGTTTGTGCTTACTAATCAGTGGTCGAACTCAGAAAGAGATTGGAAATTACGTTCTTCGAATTGAGAGTAAGGGCAATTCGAAGTAAGGTTGGAAAAACGCAACAATATGATTAAGAGGTTTACTGATATTGTTTTTGTATCACTACATTTTTCTTATTCCCACTAATAATAATTATATGCAAGTTCAATAGGAATTAAACAACTTATCACTGCAAAGATGAAGATTGTTTATGAACTACTTAAAGTGTTATTTCAATAACTTTGATGAATCGTGTAAGACTTAGACATTTTAAAAAACATTTTTAATTTTTTCCAAATATTTTCTTTCGGAAGTTTATTTCTATTCGTAATAGAAATAAATATTTCCCTGAGGAAGGTTTCATAGAGACCGAAAATATTTGGAAAAAATTGAAAATGTTTTTTAAAGTGTCTAAGTCGTACACTATTCACCAAAGCTACTGCAAAGATATAGTTTTCCACTTTAATTTAATACTCTTATTACTTAGTAAATCATATTAGTTGCATCTAGTTGTCACTTCAATAACACAAAACATTTTATTCATTTCATACGCTTGTTTTCAACACCCAACGATTGAAATATTATAATAAATTTTTATAATATTTAATTAAAATAACTTAAAGACAAATCTATTATATTTTAATTGTTTCAAAATTTAAATTAAATGTATTCGTTTGATTAATATATCAAATAGTTTGAAATATTTAATCACCTCATTACGAAATGTCATTGTTTTTTATTCACCACTTTTCTATTTTCGTAATGGTTTCAAGAATACTAATTTATAATTTCTCCATTGCGATTACGAAAATAGCGTTACGAAAATTTTAGATACCTAAAATTTTCGTAATGGTTCAAGAATAGGGCCCCAGGAGGTCCAAATCAATAAGAAAAGTTGGGTTTTATTCAGGGAGACAAAAAAGTTCAAAATTTGTAAACTAGTGTAATTTACGTCGCTGATTGTATAAAGTTATAAACTAATAGCACAAGTTTCGTCATTTTATGTGCTGATGATTTACGTCGCTGATTGTATAAATAATAAATGATAATTTACGTCGCTGATTGTATAAAGTTATAAACTAATAGCACAAGTTTCGTCATTTTATGTGCTGATGATTTACGTAAATTATATTATATAATAATTTACGTCGCTATTTGTATAAAGTTATAAACTAATAGCACAAGTTTCGTCATTTTTATGTGCTGATTATTTACGTCGCTGATTGTATAAAGTTATAAACTAATAGCACAAGTTTCGTCATTTTATGTGCTGATGATTTACGTCGCTGATTGTATGAAGTTATGAACTAATTGCACAAGTTTGTCATTTATGTGCTGATGATTCACGTCATCCTGTATGCTGAGATATATAAAGTTATAATTTAATAGCATAAGGTTTCGTCAGTTTTATGCTATTGATTATGTCTTCCTGTATGCTGATACACCTAAGGTTATGAATAATCGCACAAGTGTTCGTCATTCTATGTGCGGATGATTTACGTAGCTGAGATATATAAAGTTATAAACTAATCGCAAAAGTTGGTCATTTTATGTGCGGATGATTTACGTCGCTGAGATATATAAAGTTATAAACTAATAGCACAAGTTCGTCATTTTATATGCTGATGATTTACGTCATCAAGTCAATAAGATATGATTGGATGTTACATTGTTATCATTATATTCGTACGTGATCATACGAAGTCATCATCATCAAGTCAATAATACCTGATTGGAGAGTACATTGATACTTTTTTTTTTTTTTTTTTAATAAGAAGTGTTGTGTAGTAGGAATTACAAAATGTGTCACAACAACACACAGATACCCTTCAAGACGTAGGTCCCACAACAACACGCGTCTTGAGGTATAGGTGGACGCTTTTTTTAAATTTTTGTGGATTGAAAGCACTCGAGACTATTGATTCGGGCAAAGCATTCCATGTGTACGATGTACGCACAAAGAAATCTCTTTGCATTCTATTACTATGACAGTGAGTAATCTCGACAGTTCGACCGCCCGCACACACCGATTGACGAGTAAAACGGGGAAAAACATATGTCTGAGGCATTATGGACCTGATTTCATCCGAGCACTGCTGGTGACGATATTTATAAAAAACAACGAGATCAGCAACAGTGCGACGATGTTGCAGGGAATCAAGACCTAATGTTAAATCTCGATCACCAACAATTCGTATAGCTCGCTTTTGAACAGAGTCCAAAAGAGCCAGGATAGTAACAGATGCAGCGCCCCAAACTTGACAACAATACTCCATACAGGGACGAATATAGGACTTATAAATGTGGAGTAATTGATTCGGAGTAAAATATTTTTTACATCTATTGAGGAGGCCGAGTTTTCTTGACGCGCTCTTTGCCATGGCCATTATATGATCGTTCCAGAGTAAGTCATTGGATATTGTGACTCCCAATAAACGAATGCTTTCACATTCGCGTATTTGGTCGTCACACATATTAATTGAAATATCATTGGGAAACTCGGTCTTTGATCTGGAAACAATCAATAGCTGTGTTTTGGTGGAATTAAAATTGACCAAATTTTTGTCACCCCAATCGGCGACTTTTTTTAGGTCCTCGTTTACATTTATGGCAGCGTCTCTCCGGACGGGATTTATTCGTTCATGCATTTTACCCTTTGAAGATAGGGGGACGAATGACTTGTGCAGTGTACTATCATCTGCAAAACTATTTATTGGGTTACTGGTGATTTGCAACAGTTCGTTGATATAAATTAAAAATAAAGTGGGAGATAAAACTGAGCCTTGGGGTACACCAGCGTTAATTAGTTTAGACTCAGAAGAAAAGCCATCTATAGATACCGAGATGTATCGGTTAGACAGAAAATTTTGAATCAACTTCACGACTGCGGGATGAAAACCGTACGCAACGAGCTTGTTGATCAAGTTGGCATGCCAGATTCGATCAAATGCTTTTGAGATGTCTAATGCGATTACGTACGTTTCACCACCTTTCTCAAGTATGCTATTCCAAATATGTGCCACATAGTTCAATAGATCGGTTGTTGATCTTTTGTTTCTAAAACCGTATTGGCTGTCAGATATCAAATGGTTGTCTTCCAAAAATTTGGATATGTGTGAATTAATATAGTGCTCGTATATTTTAGACATGACTGGGAGTAAGGCTATTGGTCTATAATTTGAAGTATCACATTTCGTTCCTTTTTTTGGGACAGGCTGGACATTGGCCAACTTCCAGCAGGATGGATAAATACCAGATTTATAGGATTTATAAAATATTTTGGTGAGGGTTGGTGCAAGTTCTTTTGAAAATGTTTTTAGAATAACAGGAGGAATGTTGTCCAGACCAGAAGCTTTGTTGTTGTTTAACCCCCTTAAAAGTTTTTCGACAATTTTGGGTTTGAAATGTAATTGTTTCATATTAACTCCTGAAGACTGGGTTTGGGGTATTTCTTTGGGAGTTGCTACTGCACCATATTCACCTCTGTTCATGTGAAGTCATCACGTCAAGTTAACATCAATTGCTTGGACATTGTTATTGGTGTGTCATTGCATATTATTTTCAACATATTCGCATGAGTCTATTAATTTCAACCCATTTTATTTCTCCATCATCATTGAATATTAAATAACCGTTACCTACTGATATAACGTCGATATTATGTAATTCATAATTGTATCATTGAAAATTAATTAATAAAATACAGTCCACTGAAGAAAGAGCTAACAACTGTTTGGAGAATATCAGTGTGGCTTCCGAAAAGGCCGAGGTTAACCAATGCACTTCTCTCGATAAGGATGATTTTGGAAAAGTGTCGAGAGTTCAACATACCTGTGCACCAACTCTTCATTGATTTCAGGCAGGCCTACGACTCTCTCGAACGAGAGACTCTATGGTCTGCTCTGGTGTCAACGGGAATCCCTGGTAAAAAAATATGTCAAGTTCATTGATTTATTACTTTGACTTTAAACATTCTTAAATATACTTTTGTTTAAATTATTGATTATTATCATTAAATAAACTACATCACAAACATTTTTATTCACAAACAATTAATTTTACTAACTTTTAATAACAATAATTTTAAAAATAATTACAACCACGTTGGCTGTCAATCAAGCGAAGAAGAGTTAAAAAACAGAACAACAAATCTATATATACAGTGTGTTTTTTTTCTATATCGGAGAGATCGATGCGATAAAATAAAATCTATATCCAGATATGCATATCGTATAATTTTTTCCTTCGATAATTAACTGTCAGATATAAAGTCAGAGAATATGAGTTTTTCCGCCAAAACAATAAAAAAAATTTATTAAATAAATAAATAAATTTTATTAAAAAATTTATTTTTATTTGTTTTTAATTGAAACTTTACCTACAATTTTTTAAGTTTATACTTTAAACGATGACTTCCAGTCGGTAAAAATAATATCTGTAATATCTGTAAAAGTTTTTAGAGAAAATATATGAACTATTTTCATTATTCATATTGTCAAATTCATCTACTAAAAACTTACAAAACGACATATCTAAATTTGACTGTAAAAAATAAACAAGATTGTATTTATATATAGCATTTTTACCAGTGTAAAATAATGTTATTATTGTGTTCGCCTACAGATGGAATAATAACAGACGAACACAATTATAACATTATTTTACACTGGTAAAAATGCTATATATAAATACAATCTTGTTTATGTTTTACACTGTCAAATTTAGCTATGTCGTTTTGTAAGTTTTTAGTAGATGAATTTGACAATATGAATAATGAAAATAGTTCATATATTTTCTCTAAAAACTTTTACAGATATTACAAATATTTGTTTTACCGACTGGAAGTCATCGTTTAAAGTATAAATTTAAAAAATTGTAGGTAAAGTTTCAATTAAAAACAAATATAAATAAATTTTTTAATAAAATTTATTTATTTATTTCATAAATTTTTTTGGCGGAAAGAACTCAGAGAATATACTTTATATCTGACAGTTAATTATCGGAGGAAAAAATTATACGATATTTCTGATACAAATTTATATTCAATCAAATATTCAATCCTTTAAATAACCACCACCTGTAGGCGACCACCGAAACTTATTTACTTTCAGTCCTAGTGACTGAAAACATTTTCAGTCACTCTTTAGAAAAAGTTTCCCTTGCACATAGGTTTTACTATATATTAAAATGACATTTTCGTAGCTTGAAGTAGAAAAAATATTTAAATATAAAGTGATAAGCATAAATCTTAAATTTTACATATGTATAAATTATGCTTAAGTTAATGGGAAAATGGATATCACATTTTTCCGGTAAATTGTTTATGTTATAAAATAATTTTGATTGAAACTGAAATAAAACAAGATGTCAGTCCGATAAAAAGCAAATATTGGTTTCAGTAATTTATTTTTCAAAGTACTTTTTGTGAATGAATTAAGAAAAATATATACATATAGTAAATAATATTACCGCTGTGTAATCGGCAATTAAAACAATTAAAATAGAAAATTAAAAGCAAATTTAGTGTGACGGTAAATCAATTTTCACCTGGCTTAAGAACAAGAATAATTGTAAAATGTCCGCCAATCTAATAGGAAAAATAAATCGTTCCTTCTCAGTTTTTTTTGTTCGATTTACTAAATCAAATCTTCTAAAAGTGGCCATAGTGGTGAGCTTTATTATACAACATTTTGGGCATGGTTAAACTTTCTTCTTCACAAAACGTGCAATATATAAATTTGGTTTGAAAGTGTAACCTAACCAAAGTGGATTGCTTCGTCTACATGCTATGGAATTTAATACAATCTAATAAATGAACAATTGGGGAACATATTTGAACCAGGGAGTAAAATACAATTAGATAAAAAAGGAAACTGTAGCAGGTCAAAAGAACATAGAAGAACCAGTCAACTATCAATATATATTAATGTAAGCGTTTGTTTTTCATTATTTGAATTTTAATTATATGAATATATATGTTTCTGTTTCCTCTATATTTTTGTGTTGTAGGATGTTAGGCTAAAGAAAAATAATATAAGGGATTCCTAAATCTTGAGATTCGAAGGGGACGATCATTTGCGTTCTTAGATAATAAATAATTTTTTAGCATTAGCTCCGAAAAATGATTACTTTTAGAACTGTTTAGAGTCCGCAAAATTGTATTTTAGCGGCCTAGTACTTAAAGTCGTTATGACAACACTTTAGCGGATTCAAAATTTGTTTTCATTTTATATTATAATTATTTTCAAATTATAATCACAATTGCTTTGAAAAGTTTTGATCAAAACTCAAATTTTTAGGTACGCAAGAATACAACAAATTAAGCAATAAATTAGAAAAAAAAATCCTAATCGCTAATACTAAAAAACGTTGTATGCAACACGTACGCAAATGGCTTTAGCAGACTCATCTTCATATTACAGACTCAGCTAGCGCCTCGTCCGGAAACATTACGATTCGTCCGCTAAAACCATATTTTGCGTACTTGTTACATAAACTACTATATTTTGTTTGAAAAGTCCAATCATCAAATGCATAATAACCAAAAATGTAAGTAAATTTATATTCGAGCAAATTAAATTAAGTTATGCATTTATTTGCATTTCAAATCAATTTTTTATTATTGTTAATAAAATCTTATTTATATGGTTTTAGTATATATATATATACAAATTCCAATGTATATAGTTTACTTTAGAAGGATAAATAAATTAGAGATATCGAAATTAGGTTTCAAATATTTTTAGCAGTGATAAATAAACCAAAAAAACGTGATGAGAAAACCACTCAGGAGTCAGGAGCAAAAAGAAGCCTTTGTAGCTTTTCTAGAGGGGTCAGAAGAATTAAGAACCAAAAAATACTCTGATCAATCAATTGATCACTGTTGGGAAAAGTTAACAAGCCTTTTAAATAACAGTAAAGGGCCAACTAAAACCAAGGCGGAGTGGAAGAAGGTATTATGATAAAAAAATTATTTATAACTGTTTGAATTATTATTTTGCTATATATACAAGGTATTTGATAATTGGAGTTATGCTATAAATCATAAAGCCAGGAACGTCAAA
The DNA here is from genome assembly GCA_963693315.1 of Diogma glabrata. Taxonomy (NCBI): domain Eukaryota; kingdom Metazoa; phylum Arthropoda; class Insecta; order Diptera; family Cylindrotomidae; genus Diogma; species Diogma glabrata. The sequence goes on along the minus strand of OY856188.1, from coordinate 188,650,631 downwards.
GAAGATCATCTTAAAACAGGTGGTGGTGGTGCGTCAGTTAAACCACTTTCAAATTTAGAAGAGAGGTTGGGGTTTCTGGGGTTTTTTGTAGTGGAAGTTTTCGATGATACCAATGGATTTTGCGGCCGTCGATGTTGAAGCCGTAACACCTATAAAAAAATGAAATATAATAAAATATCTGAAGGAGGCATGTATAGACGATATTAAAGAAGAGGATATAAAAAAATCATTTTTTTGTTATTATATTTTTTTATAAAATTATTTTTTACAAAATTATAGATCGCCTATTTCAGCAGTTTGCCGAACATGCTGAAGAAGATAGAAAACAAGACAAGGATGAAAGTATCCAATAATTGAAAAAAATAAACGAAACCCTTTCTAATGTGACCACCGTCTTACAAGACATTGCCTTAAGTCTTAAAGACATTTCAAAACAGCTTAAAAATTTTGCTGAAAAATAATAAAAATTTACTTCTAAAAATGCTTTTGTTTCTATTTAATACATATTGATTTGGTTTGATAATTTCTGAATATCCATTGTTGTTTTAAGGCTTAAAATGTTTTAATTTCTATTTTTATATCGTAGTTCGGGTTCAGTCTTCAAGATCGTTGTTGGTATGAATCTGAGGTAAGCCGAGGTGATTATAGATAGTTCATAGTAATTAAAGCATATTGTTTGCGTATAAATCTCGAACCTGAGTTCCCCAACCTCGCCAATGTTGTCCTATTGATGAATTAGTATTAAATTCATCAGGTCCTTCATTATCGTGATCGGCATTTACAGTTGAGTTATCTATTGCATCGAATGTTATAGCTTGGTCATTTAAAAACATGTTGTGTAATATAAAAAAGGCATATATTATATGAGCAGCCTTTTTGGGAGCGTAATGCATAACCCTATGACGCAAAAGGCACCTATAGCGGGATTTTATAATTCCAAAGCAGTTTTCAATACAATCTCGTGTTGATGTCAGTTTTTTGTTAAATTGCTTCTGAATTTCTAGTATTGGCTGAGCAAATGGTACCAAAATCATGGCTCAAGAAAGCCTGAGCCACCTAAAATATACAAAAATTACTTAGTAAATAAGATTAAAAAAAAGTTATTGCAATTTTTTACCAAATATAAATTCAGACTGAGTCGTAACTGATCTAAATTTGTTTCTAAAACTCTTGCGTAGTTGCGATGTTTTCCAAATACCTGCATCATGTGCTGATCCAGGAAAAGCCGCGTCTGCGTATATGACTCTTAAATCGGCATTACAACACTGAAAATATAAATCTCTGAAATTTCAAGTCTCTGAGATATCAAGACTACAGTTGTTATGTCGTCGCCTGGTGATCGATGAAGCCGTTATCTACATTCCCTGATTTAGACATGCACTGTTTTCTCATACGCATCAAATTTGCATTCGCGTAAATTTTCATAGTCGTTTTTCATTCTGTCCTGTACACATAGTCTTATCTTATCCTTGGTCATTATTTACTATAGTTTCCGCCACAAAATTTATTATCAGAAAAAGAGTTGTGTAATATTTTTCATGTGTAATACACTGATTTGAGCTATACTGCTTTCTCACGCGCATCAGATTTGCATCAGCGGAGATTTCGTATCACTGTTTTCGTTTTTTTTTTTTTAACATAATTTCTTAAACTCAGACCATAATTGCCATCTACAATGATTTCTGTAAAACAATGATTGCCCGAGAACGGTTGTGTGTTATTCCCTAGTGTAGTTTCCGGTATTCAGTTTGTATTCGTTGAATGTTATGAAATTGTCAGAAAGAGGTTGTGTATTATCACCAATCCATAATCGTCGTCTACAATGGTTTCCGCTTAAAGGTTGGCTTAAAATAGTTGTGCAGTATCACTAATTCGTAATCGCGCTATTTCCATGTATAATTTCGTACCATCGCTTCGTAGTCGGTATTTTTTTTGATATTTCTTTTCCAATTTTTTCTGAATTATTCCAATTTTTCAAAGCTTTCGATTAGTATTATTCTACTGCTGGTAGGATTGATCGCATCACAGTTCATTATCCCGTTTGAAAAACTCAAAAACGAAAAAAAAATGAGAGATTGTGGAATTTTGTTTCGGTTTTCTGGTAAATTTGTTATGATGCGATACATGAAACCATCACTGTAAGTGATTTCAGCACGGTGGTGAAATTTTGTTCTTGAGGTTGGGGAAGTAGGCCAAACTGACCGAATTAGGTTTGTTTCCCCAACTATAAATACCAACTCTCAAACTGAGAGGGTCTCTTAGTCGCTAATTCTATTTTGACATATTTTGCTGATGGGAAGTGGTTGTGTTGTCGTGTCAGTGGATTTGCTCGAGAATGGATTAAAAGAAGAAAAAATAAGCATTTTTGTTGGGAAGTGACATTTTTTTTTGTCAGGACTAGAATAGCACAATTCATCGTTGCCAGGTAATATTCCAACTTATTTAATTACCGGGTAGAAACAAAAAACGGATAATCCCTTGATTGTTAAGTGTAAATCGCATACGTGTGAATATAATGATACATATGGCGGACTTCGTTTTTTTTAAGTAGTGAAATTTCTTTTTGATAGAAACAAAAATCTTATTATCCCAATCAGTGAACGTATAATTAAAACAAACATTTCATGATTTAAGATATAAAATGTTTATAGTAGTGCTTAGAAGCATAAAAAACTATTAAATGTGTAGTCTAAATTTTAGTCTATTTATATAAAATCATATATGACGTCATTTGGTCTTGATTTAAATAGTAAATTTTGTTTGTATAAACCGGAAGAGGTAACATATATGAAAAATCGTGATACTTTTAGTAATGCTTAGAAACAAAAGAATTGGTGAATGTTCCGTGTAATTATTAGTCACTTGTTATAATGTTACCTATGCCGGAATTTTGTCTTGATTTTTAAGTAACGAAATTGATTCATCTGAACAAGTACATTTATTCCTAGTAGTAATAATGCATGAAAAATTCTGATTTAATGTACAAATGGTTTGCCGCATTAATCAGAAACCAAAATAAATAAAATTAAGAAAATACAAAATAAAATATATTAAATGTTTAGTGAAAATATTAGACAATTGTTGTAGAATTATATATGGCGGGACGTGTCATAAACAAAAAAAAATTTTTAAAGTAAAAAAATTGTATAAATATAAAAAAGGAAATTGTCGATTTTGTTAGTTTTAGTAACTATTGTGTGCAATAAAAATTAAAAGAAAAATTAAAAGAATTCCAACTTTAAATTCGTTTGAACTTTAGCCAGAATATTTATGTACATTTTCGCGGGTGTGTTACAAATTCAAATTTATGTACAAATTAGACCAGTGGTACGGTGAATCGCGAGTTCTGCCTTGTCCCCCAATTATTCAAGGGAATTAAAATTAGCGATTGACTACTAGCTGAGTTTGTTACTATCATTGGTACGATTAATACGTGGGTTCATCAGGAACTGATTGATGAAGTAGTAAGCTCTCGGGGACTTAACAGGATTTTGGGTAAATCAATAAAAAAATTCAAGTATTAGCTATCGGTGGAGGACTGGACGGGTGAATTGATAGCTCCTGTTTCTGGATTCAATCCCCTGTTACATAAAAAAAGGGATTCAACAACTAATTACCTATCCATCGGTAATATCATTAGACATCCCCTAATTATTTCATCGTCAACGCTGCGGTGGAGTGAAATTATCATTGTCATTCAACGACTAGTTATTTATCCTTCATTACGATCAATCAAACCTTAAATATTTCACAATCAACGGGGCGGTTGTTTGAAGTTACTACCATCGTTTAATAACCAACTATACCACCAATAGCGGTATTCTGAGATGATCTAGCGATTATTATTCAGCACTTAAATATTTGTATTCAACCATTGATATTGTTATTTGAAATTATTACTAGCATTCCACGACTACTGGTTTCTCACGCATTGGTATTATCATTCAACCACTAATTATTTCACCGTCATCGCTGCTGTTGTGTGAAATAACTATCACCTTACATCAATCAATTGTACCACACATATCTGTGTTCTTGGGTGATCCGGCGAGTTTCAGCAACTAAATATTTGTTTTCAATCATTGATATTGTTGGGTGGTGCATCGATTATCATCTGACAACCAGCTATAGGACCATCCACTAGATTATCGGTTGGAAATCACTCTTCTATTCGACCCCACGTCCACGGATTAGGATGAACGACTAAGGAGATAGTGCGAAGGATGGGGGATCGACTACGTTATTTTATTTGAGTGTTATTTTATTTTTACTTTTTTTAATTAGGGGTATGAATGAGTGTGGATGCGTGTGGATATGAGTGTGAGTGTGTGTGAGGGTTCATGTGACGCATGTTCGTGAGTCAATGTCAATATTATACCTCATTTATATTACCATGTAGACGAAGGTCAAAGCGGTAGTAGCTGTAATAGTAATACTACCAATAATTTACATCATTTAAGAAAATCATCCGACAATAATTCTCATGTAAAAACAATGTAATTTTCAAAATTGTTTTCTCATATCGACACTTTCGTTCTAACTTTTACCGATGGTTTTATAATAATTTTCAATCCAGCTACATCATTAATAAGTTTATGAAATAAACAATTTAAAGATATTCAAATTATATTTATTGTAAATAATAACATATTAATTATACTAACAAAAAATTTATAACTTATCTTCAATGAAACTGACGCAGTTGAATGATTTATTATACATTTATTTTTATTTACAGTAATAATTATAATGAATCATATAAATTAACAGAAAAAAAAATAACGTAGAATTTTTTTGTTCATAAAATTAAAGTACAAACCTGTGATAAAAGTATATTGAAAGAAATTTTAACAGATTGAATTATAACGAGGATAATGATTTAAATTTGTTGTTAACTGAAATTTTGAATGATATTGGATTGTTTCGAGGGTGTATGGATGCGGGCATGGATGTAGATATGGGTGATAGTGTGCATGTGTGTGAGTAAATGCGGGGTTGGACGTGCTGATTGCGGTTCTTTCGCATAGGGGTCGCCAGAGTCTTATTCTTTCACTTGATTTTTTCTCATTTCCGTTTGTATCATGTATTTCGCGTACAAGTTGTTATTTGTGCTGAAGTAGCAGGATTTATTACTCGATCCAAAATGATTGAAGCTAGTCAAAGGGCTATATAAACCTCATCCTGGTACGCGACCTGCTATGCGGCTTCGTTGATTCCAATGAAGAAGTGCTTCATTACACAGTCTGTGTTAAAGGTTTTTATAAAATTTTCTACATTAAACTTTTATTGGATTCACTCAAAAAAAATATTGTTAAAATTTTGAAAATTGGTTCGAAAATGAACTAGTTGTGTATTTCTTTTTTTTTTTTTTTATACTAAGTTAGACATGTTTAGTGTTAATTTAAATACATTATAAATTAACGTCTCTGATGCCAACTGTGGATTATGGAAATGGATTATGTTTCTTTAAGAAATTGGTGGACATGGACTTTAAAAAGTTGGGGATTAAAATAATCAGGGAAAACCCATAAGGGCAAGGAATTCCAAAGATAAGAAACACGGTTGAAAAAATCACGTTGAAAGGCGACAGTTCTACATTTTGTTATTTGAACGGTGAATGGGTGGACCATGGCTGATGCTCTGGTTGAACGAGAAAAAATAGCGGGTTTGGGTAGTATTGATTTGATCTCCTCTGAAGAGTACTCATTCATAATGTATTTGTAAAATATCGTCAAATCAGCGACATTCCTTCTATGCTGTAACGAATCAAGCTCGTTTGTAAGATTTGAATTGCCGATCAATTTAATTGCTTTCCGTTGGACAGTGTCTAGACATTTTAAGGAGGTTGGGTATGCACCACCCCAGATGTGAGAACAGTGCTCCATGCGGGGGCGAATAAATGATTTATATATTAAAAGAAGCTGTTCGCTATTGAAAAACTTACGACAACGCCCTAGATATCCTTTCTTTTGAACTGCGCTCTTAGCAAGATTGAAAATGTGAGTATTCCATTTCATATCATTTTCAACCTCAACCACCAAAAGTTTGATAGATTCCTTTTCTTCTAGATCGTTAAAATCAAATTTTAATGGAAAAGGGTTAGATGTAGATGATCTTGTAAGGTGGCAAAACTGTGTTTTACTTGCATTAAATTCTACACTAATTCTAATTTCAAGCAATTAGAAATATCACCATAACATCTGATGACCTCCTTGATAGCAGCAATACATACAAGCCTCTTACTAATTTTGGTAGGCAAAATAAATCAAACGAGGTTAAAGAATCTAACGATTATAATTACTTCACAACACCTGATAAATTATTAACTATTTTTAGAAAAATGAACAACAAAAAATCTGCTGGCATAGATAAAATTCCAAATATAATACTAAATGAAATACCTGAAGAACTATTAGAAATATACACAATTCTTTTTAATAACCTTTTAAACAATTCACATTTTCCCTCTATGTGGAAACATGCAAACACTATACCAATCCACAAGCCAAGTAAGCCAGAAAATGATCCAAAAAGTTATCGTCCAATCAGTCTTTTACCAAATATATCAAAAATTTATGAAACGGTTATAAAACAATCCATAGAAAGCTTTTGCAATGAATTATATATTATCCCAGATCACAAATTTGGATTTAAGCACCAACACTCAACAATTCATGCCATAAATACATTAACGTCAAATATATGCTGGTCGCGCAACAATGGTAAATATATAGGCACAAGTACCATCGATCTTCAAAATGCATTCGATACAGTCTGGCAAGAAGGTATAATATATACCATCGATCTTCAAAATGCATTCGATACAGTTTGGCAAGAAGGTATAATATACAAACTAATCGTAAACTATTTCCCAAAACTATTTTCTATCGCTGACAAAGTAAACGCAATCAATTAGAGAATAAGTAAATAAACAAATTGAAAAGAATAGATCTCATACCTATGTGTCAATATTTGAAGATCGTGTTATTATGTTTATGTTGATAAAGGTTTTTGTTCTAGAATATTGTAGTGATATCGAGGCTATTTCATGTAGTATATATATAAGAGGTGTTGTTCGAGCACAAGATCAGTATAAAATTGTCAGCGATAGAAAAAAATATAAAATTCAGCAGTGATATAGGCGAGTTAAAATTAACAGTGTTATTATAACTTATAAGTAGAAAGAAAAAGATTATTGTAAGTGAACAGTTAAAAGTGATATTGTGAACAATTGTAATAGAATTATAAGTGGTGAATTATTGTTAGTTCAAGAACAATCAAGGGGAATAGTAGTAGAAACAATATTTTTATAATAATATCTTGAACGAATAAAATTATAACGTTTAGAAAATCCATTGTGTTTTAATTTCTTGATTTAGTGATCGAACTAAATAATTGTGACTCGGCTAAGAAACGTTATAATACTTACGAATCACAAGAAATAATAAAAAAGCCCTTGTGTTTTTTGATTTTTTACCTATTTAATTGCACTTTAAACGATGTTTTCGGGACTTTGAAAGCCAAGACTAGTTGTATACGTATAAGTATATGTAAATTACTTGTATAACACAGTATCGTATGTGAATTACCGCTTTTTATGAATGGAAACGTTTATTTACAACAAAGAAAAAGAAATTCTTGATTTGAAAGTAGTTTTTTCGCTGTTTTAACGAACTTTTTGTACATAAACAATATTATATTTTAATTCTATATTAAAGTTGGGATTTCAACAAAAAAAATGAGCACTGGTAAAGTTCAAAAATCGAAAATTTCCTAACCAAATTAGGTCGTTTTTTTAATTTTCTTCATAAAACATCGAAAATTAAATATTACGCTTTGAAAAAACTTGGGATTGTTTGAAACACAAAAAAGAACATTTTCACCGATTTTCATGAAAATATAAAAACTTTTGCGATAGTTATAAATTAAAAACAAAAAAAACGGTTTTTTGCATTTTTATCGATAATTTTGTGGTTATGGTCAATAATGTCCAGCAAGAAAGTTTTAGATTTTTTTATTATCTACAACTTTTACATTTAACTTTTTTCGAAAGGATGCATAGTTTAGCCGCAAATCGCAAAAAACTAATACAAACCCCTAAAAACGTATATACTACAACCCCCCACCCCTTTCCGGAACTTTTACACAGTTTCGTCGATTTTTCCTTAATTACTTAGACCATTAACTACATTTTCCGACATTCGTATACTGCTAAGAATTTTTTTACCTTAAACAGGATTGGCCCTGGTCTATTTTAAGATATTTAAAAAATGAAATGGAAAATGACTAATATCAAAATATAATCAAAGCAAATATGATAAGTAGTGTTAGTAGTTAAAAAAATTCTATATACACCTCGGTTGAGAAGACTAATATAGACGCTACGCGCCTCAGGATCTAAAAGTTCTCGGTCAATAATAGACTACTTCTCAACCTTGTTATATAATGTACTATTATATTGTAACTATAAATTAATAAAAAAAAATTATATAAATATAATGGTTGACTTTTACTTACCTTAATGTAATCCTTTAAACTTTCAGCTAGGGCTTTGCAAAATTCTGGAATAATGAGAGAAATACTTTGTTTCGATATTTTAAAAAGATATTGCAGGATAACATATGTATCGCCTGCTGCTAAAAATCTTAAGGTTAGTGCCGATTTTTCCTTCACAGATATGGATTCTCTAAATTTAGTGTTTTTTTTTCTATTTTTGGCCCAATCAAGCTAATAAATAGTTTAAAATCTGCTACAGATACGCGCAAAAATGTTTTGAAATTACCATTAGTTTCATCTAGGCCTAAATAAGCGATGTCCACCTTCATTCCTTCTGTGTTTATACAAATCTTTTACCGCCGTTTTCCCTTTGAATTTTCCTTTTTTTTAAGCAAATGATGCAAAATAATAAATGCAGCACTCTTTTTCTTTATAATTAACTGCGACATGATTCAATTCAAATTTCAATGCAAACTTCAATGCAACAATGCAAAATGACAATTCAATGACAATGCAAAAAGTTAGGTTACTTAATAAATTTTTATGTTGTGGAAAGCGTCCACACTAGAAACAGCATGCGGCGCAAATCTCTTTGATGTTTGTCAAAAAACCGACAAGCTACGGATCGTGTGTGTGTTGAATGTGAAAAAAATTCTTGCGTCCCTTCTGTGCGCCGCAAACGTCCACACTACCTAGAATGCGCCGTAAATATTTGTGGCACACGCGTTCGCCGCCAATATTTGTAGGAGAAAGAATAAAGAAAATCCCAAAATGATTATAATTAAAAATTACAAAAAAAATTCAGTACAACTCCCAGGTCACCAATTTTTACGATGCTTTTTGAAGTGAAACTTCTTTATCGGCGTATGAGAGAAATTTTAAAGCAGTGTAAAAAAAAGTCACGATTTTCGGTTACGCGCCTTGTTATTTTTTTATTGGTTTTTATTTTATTTTGGTAATTTTATTTTTATTTTTTTTGTTATAAATAAGAAAATTAAAAATAAGAGTTTTTTGTTTTCAAGATAAGGCAATGAATACTATGAAAGATAAAAGCTTTATTTTCTATTGATTATTGTGGTTTGTTGTACGGTAATGTAAAAAGCAAAAAGAATTTATATTTGTTTTAAGATTTGTTGTTGACGATTGAGATTATGGTTGGTTGGTAAGAAATATCTTATTAATTTTTAAAATAAAATAAAAGGAAAAGATTTAAAAGTTTTTATATTGGGAAGGACTTAAAGCGGCTTTAAACATAAACAAAGAAAATTATGTTGGTGGTTAAATTAGTAGTAGGTTTTGTATGAGTTGAATTTAAATATAATTACTTTACAATGTAATCTTTTACCGTGGGCAAAATTTAAAGAAGCAGAAACATTTATAAAGTTTAATCTGAAAATGTTAATTGTGAAAATATTTTCCAAATTAATTTCAGATTATTAGAGAGATATAACGTATAAAAGTATTTCGAAATATTGCTGAAAACCCTTTGGCGGCTAGTGAACAAATTTATAATTTAAATAACAAAAGAGTTGAAGGTTCTTTAATTTTTCCAAGTAGGAAACAAAAAATAAGGACATATGTATTCGAATATGATTTGATTCTTATTCCAGTCTTTTCAAAAAAGCACTGGACCCTAGCAATCATAGATTTCCAATCAAAATCTATAAAGTATTATGATTCTTTAAAACAACCTAGTAATGAAATTTTACAAAAATTATATAATTATGTTAATGAAAATCAATTATCAAAAAAAATGTAATTATAATATCAAAAATTGGACAGTGGAAAATGTGTCAAGGACAATGGAAAATCAAAACGATTGTGGCGTTTTTGTTTGCATGTTTGCTGAAAATATAGCAAAAAATATACCAATAACATTTTCACAAAAAAATATGCCATTTTTTAGAAACAAAATGATTTATGAAATCTCATCTGGGAAAACATGAAAAATGGTCTATTTATTTTATATTATCGGGCACCGACAAACAAACTAAATGCATGAAACTGGTTGAAACATGGGTTCTTATGGAGATATTTATATTATCATTCAGATAAAAAACAGAATGATAATATACATATCTACATAAGAAACAAAAGTTTCAATCAGTTTCATGCATTTTTTTTCCTGACGTTGCCGGATTAATGCACCTTAATTAAATGAAATTTAATTGATAAATTTTTTTTTCTTTTATATTGAACTTTTTGAAGTGTGATATTTTTTAATTTTATTTCCTCAAAATGTGATAGCAAAATTTATATTTATTAATTATATTATATTTTATTTTTATTATCTTATATTATATTTTTTATTTTTATTTTTATAAATTTATTGATTTATAAATTTTTTTATTTTAAAATGTGAATTTTTTTTTATTTATAAATATTATCATAAACAAATAACTTTTATTATATATTTTAATTTTAATTTTTATTTTTATTTTCATACTTTTTTTTAATAAGTTTTAATTCTAAAGTATTACTTCGGTCTGAAAAGAAGCATTTACCTAAACGAAAAAGTTTTCTGAGAATTTAATTTTGATTTTATAATTTATTCTAAGTTTAGGAATATTTTTGGAATTTTGAAAAAAGTTTCAAGTTTTTAATTTTGTTATAATTTTTACAATATTTTTAGAATTTTTGGAAATTCTAATCATTGCTTTTGTAATAATGTTTGTTTTTGGAATATTTTTAGAATTTTGAAAAAAGTTTGATTTTATTTTTAATTTTTACAATATTTTTGGAATTTTGAAAGAAATATGAATTTGTGATTTTGTAATATTTTTTCGAAATGGTAAATGGAGAGGTTTTGCAGATTGTATCATCTTTTTACTAAACTATGTTAGTTTATGATCCGTTATAATTTTCCGACAAAGTATTGATGTTTCGTGTTAGTTTTGTAATAAATTTCTAAACAGAGATAAAAAGATACATGCACTTTAACAAAGAGTTATGTTTGATATGCATCGCTGCCCAAAACTAAAAACAATGTCCTCATAAATGTTTTTTGCCGAAATCTTTATTTTTTATTGTAATTTAATTTCAAAAAGAAACAAAGAAACGCAAGGCTACCCGAAAATAACAAATTTTAATACATTTTTTATACAAAAATTATTAACCGCCGGTTATGACAGTGTCAGGCGCTGGAAAAGGAAAATAGATTTATTTTCGATGAATCTAATTATAATTCCAGTCCATATACAAAACAATCACTGAGCTCTTTCAGTAATCGATTTTCGTAGAAAATCGATTAATTATTATGATTCATTAGGGAGCAAAAATAATAGAGTATTAAATAAATTGTTTATTTATATAAATGCAGAATCATTGGACAAAAAAATATGTCAATTTGACATGAGTCAATGGACAATAAAAAATGTTGAAAACATTCCTCGCCAATTAAATAAATTTGATTGTGGCGTTTTTTGTTGTATGTACGCTGAATTTATTTAACGAAATGTACAAATTGAATTTCAACAAGAAGATATAACGCTACTAAGGAATCAAATGATATTTGAAATATAGCAAATGGAAAATTAATTACAACTTAAAATTTTTTAAAACTTAATTTTTATTTTATACTTTAATTTATAAAAAATTGAAATAAATTTATTTTTAATTTTTTTATATTTTATTTTATACTTTAATTTTTAATAAAAAAATGTGATATTCAATTAATTTTTATTTTATTATTTTTATATAATTTTAAATATTTCTAAAAATAAAAAAAAAATGTGATATTAAAATAATCATTTTTTATATTTTTATTTTAAAGTTGTCATATTATATATAGTTATTTATTATATAAAAATATTTTCGTAAATATGATGCCCTTTTATTTTAAAATTAAATGTTTATATTATAGAGTACATGTGTATATTTAAAATCTCATCTTGCAAATAATTTAGTTATACTTTTAGTTATGTAATTTTAAGGTTATTGAATTTAAAATTAAAAGAAATAGTTGAGGAAGGTCGCTAGAAATTAATAACAAATATACGGTGAACACCTCGGAATTTATTTTACGTATAAGGTGTGGATATATTTTAAATTTGTTTTTATAATACAATTTCAATAGTTAAAATTTCGTTTCATGCACATAATTAGTGCTATAATTAAACATAATACTGTTATCAGATTAAAATTACAAAAAATTTAGTTAAGAATAATTATTTTAGAATTAAAACATAATATATTTATAGAAATAATTGACTATAAAATTATAATAAGCTATTGAAAAAATATTTAAAACTCAAATAATCTTAGACAAAAAAAAATAATGAAGCCGCATTTTCAGCTAATTTAAATTATATGACTTGAAAATTTAAGATTCATACAAGTTTTATTAAAATGTTTTTATGTTTCAAACATTTAGTTTCGTTAAAACTCATAGTTAAAATTATATGACTTATCATTTTATTTTTAGCTAATTCATTTACAAAAATATATATTTCCTTAATTCATTCAATACAACTTTATAATAATTACACTTTTAAATCTTTCAATGATTCACCAAATTCATTAGGTGTTTCATCTAATATGTTTAAATATAAAACATAAAAACTTATTCGCGAAATTAATTAAAAAAAAAATCAATGAATTGTTAAATGTCTAAAACTTTAATTATTTAATATAACTTAAATGAATTCTTAAATGAAATTTGATAGCTAAAATTCATTCAGTTACGTTATATGAATCACTGAATATTTATATGGATTTTTAAATATTTTTTTCCTGTGTAGAATAATTAAGTAAAGAATTGATACTAGATTTAACACAAAAAAGAAATTATTTAACAAAACAAGATACAAATATTAATTATTTTGTCAAACATATCCATAAGATATATAATATAATATTATAAAATATTATAATAATATAATAATATAATTTATAATAATATAATGGGAAAAAAAAATTCTGTTTGAAAGAATCTTAGTGCTTCAAAAAAAAAAAAACAAATAGAATTGGATTGATTAAATAAAAAAAAAATAGGCAATATAAAAAAGTTGGGAATATAGATCTATAGATATGTATGGATCAGAATTTTGTCAATCGATATAAAAATGCGATTACTATAAGTGGAACTCAAAAATTTCATTCTTTTGTACCATTTAATACTAAGACAATAATTGCAAAAATGTTTTCCAACTCAGAAGAGACTTTTGTTTGTAAAATAAGTAAATAATTTTTAATAACTATATTTATTTTCTTTAACCTACATATATAATTTGTATGACAGATTGTTCAATTCCCTTTCAAGAAAGTTGGTTTCTTGGGTACCTACAGAGCTTATGGTGCCACAGTAATGTTTGAAGTTAAGGGGGGACAGAAAAATTTTTTTCATATTTTTGAACATAACTCAAAAACTGCGTTTTTGAAAATTACAAAAAAAATTGTTTTGGACTAGAAAAAATTAACCTTTCATATCACCACTCATGTAATGAAGCGCTGCTTCATTGTATGACAACGAAGCGGCATAGCAGGCCGCGTACCTAAGGAGGTTGTTTTAATAGCCCCAAGCTAGCCGTAGTATGTGGGGACGAGAAAGAAATCCTGCTGCTCCAGCACAAATAAACATAATGTACGCGTAATTCGATATTCTAACGGATCAATAGGTAAACAAGTGAACGAAATTAGACTCTGGCGACCATACGAACAAACCGCGATCACCCCGTCAACCCCACATTCACTCACACATTTACACGTTATCGCACTTCATCCACTCACATATTCATTCTGATGCAGCTATAGGCTTTCCAAAATATGGACATACAATAAATCTCGGTTAATCATAATTACCTTGGAACTTAAAATATACTTTTAATAATTCAACAATATTCCTATTATTTCTTTTGGTGTTATTTTTCTATCTTTTTTTGTTGTTTGTTGCTTTCGTCACCGACTAAATTTCAATTATTGATAACATATGTACGTACAATATCTTGAAATTTCATAAATCGGATGAGTTGTAGGTTCAATTAGATTTTGCAAAAAGAAATATAATTGCAAAAGAAACAAAAGCATAATTCGTTATTTTCCCAGCACCTACAAATTAATATGTTTTTCCCCAATGGTTTAATATAATTGTTAGAGGATGAATCATAGAATCAAATTGCATTAAATATTTTAATATTCGTGCTTAATGTACGGCCGTTTCATGCCTAGACACTGTTTGTATCTTAAAAAAAATTATTACAAACATTACAGCTAACTTGACCTTTAAACTTCTTCTTCTCTCTTCGGATGTTAGTAGACCTTTTGTCCAGTTTTTAAAGTTAAATTAATAAACGAATTTACCAAATTATCAAAATCCAATTCTGAAACCAACAAACCATTACGAGACGATATTAAAATTTGTGTCGTACTTTATTTAGATTACACTTCTATAATTTTGCGTTCCAAAGCAATATAATATGATATTTGCAAATCCAAATAGCATTTAACAACAAGCCCCGATGTTTAGATTAATATAGACGCGGGAGCGTCTTCTTGTCTTCATAATTTTTGTTGGCATGTTTACAATTAGATTTGGACAGACCCACACGCATGCAACACACATACTCGCACCAACGTACACACATCCATAATCATTCATACGTAAAAATAAAACAATATTACATGTGACTCACCCATGTTTAGTCCAGACCCCGCTCTATTAACAATTCAACTACTCGCTCATCCCCGTCCAGGTCATTGATCGTGATGTCAGCAATCCGTTATCCGTGTTAGAGATTTGTGACCATAAACAAATGGGTTGATGATATCCGTATCGGTAGGTGTTACCGCAAAGGTATAGAGATACTCCTCAGGCAAGGAGTAATTGTAGCTGTCGGGCGATGGCTAGCACCGAGATAAACCAAATATCAATAATAGACTTGAAGATCAATTAAATAACCGGTTGGTTGGTTTATTATTACTATTTCTTTTCTTAATTGATATCACAGAAATTTTAAATAAAATTGAATTGTATTGACTAACTGATATTTACAATACTAACTGATATCATAGAAATTGTATGTACACATAAATTTCATTAATTAACAGATATTTTCGACACTGAATGATATCACAGAAATTTTAGGTACAGTTAAATTGAATTAATTAACAGTTATTAACAACACTAAGTGATATCACAGAAATTTTATGTACAATTGCATTGCATTACTTAACAGTTATTAATAACACTAAATGGCTAGAGAGTGAAATGTCAAATGAGGTTATTCGATTAATTAATAATTCTTTTGTTTTTTGTTAATATAGATTTGTTAACCCAGTAATGTAATAGTAATCTAAATAGGATTCCTCACTTTTTCATTCCCACCACATATTTAGTGCACCATAAAATAACTATTAGTTTTTTTTGTTGATTCCAATTTAACACACGCGTCAAAATGAACAGATGTCATCTGCTAGACAATTAATCGAAATAAGAGAGTGAGGCCATCTGGCGCCTAGCATTTATAGTAAAAAGAATGGCAGCATTATCTGGTATCTTGTTGGAAAACCCACTAAAGAGTCTGCACAATTGTTTTATGAGAAGTTTAAACAGAAATTATAGCGATTGACGATTACAAATTGAATATAAGAAATTATATAGGGAAATAGCGCGATTCCGATATCTTATTTTTGCTCGAAATTTGACTATCTCGTCACACATGCATACATTTCCAATGCAATCATGTTACTACAAAACATTAAAGGAAAACTTACCACCTGGAGAAATTTTGGTAAACTGTGATTTTTCACAATACATACTACGCTTTTTTTTGCTCAAAATGCTACTCCTGGTTTTCATTGGAATAATAATCAGGCCACCGTCTACTGAATATTATATTATTTTAATATTAGAGGAGTAATAGACCACAGTAGTTTCGTTGTAGTGTCTGATACCTTGACTCACGATTCTATTACTGTTTATACGTTCCACAAATTATTTATGCAACACCTTATAAGCATATTACAAAATATTGAAGAACTACATATTTTTACGGACGGTGCACCGCAGCATTTTAAAAATTATAAAACGTAGTGTTGTTTAATCAAGTTGATGTTGTTGTTTAATCAAGAAGATTATGGGATTAAAGCTGCATGGAACGATTTTCCTACAGCACATGGTAATGCCCTTGCGACGGTTTGGGAGCCACTGTAAAACGAACTGCTGCTCGGACAAGTCATTACCCCCGGACCAGCAAATTTTGGATCCGCTCAATTTATATAATTGGCTAACAAATGTGAATAGATTTCCCAGAATATCGTTTGCATATTCGCCACATTCTTTTTATACATCTAATGAAATAGCTTTGCAAAGGAGATACCGTAACAGCAAGCGGATAAAAAACATTCAACAGCAGCACTTTTTAAAAATAGTTGATAAAACACAATGTTGGCTAACATTCATTGTTCGACCTCGCTGAAGTGAAGTAGTGTGGTAACCCACTTAAAAATTTAATTTAATTGTGAAATTCAAATATTGATAGTAAATATAAATAGTTCAATTAGAGGCGTTGAAACATGTTGAAAATAAATTATAACACAATTAATTTATAGTCATAGCGTCAGTAAAGACGCCATTGTGATTTTCACAATTGTGTTAATTTTAAAACAAGAAGATAATCTAGAATTGTTAAACAACGAAGATAATTGCTTATAAATTAACAAAGCTTTATCTAAGTTCACTACATTGAAGAACTGAAATTGATTGCAATACATTATACAACATTCAACACAGGCCGAACGTGGTCGAGGACGTCATTGCAGTACAACACAAGGTGCCACACCTAGATTTAACTAATAAACGTCGGAGCAACAAGATATCACTGCCGATTTTTAACACAAGATTGGGACAAAGGGAGAACATACATAAAAACATAAAAGATATTTCACATAACCTAAGAACACTACAAAGCATCATTCGACTATATAACGGAAATTAAGAAGAGAAGATTTTTGCTGGAACGTTCCAACTAGCTGAGCACTACATATACAATATTACAACATTAGCCCTTTGGAACGTTAATGGAAAAATGCATCAAATCTAACAATATATAACAAGCAACAGAAGTTAAATTGTCGAATAATACATGAAACCTTCATATAGCAGGCAGGTAAGAGATTCCTAATAGCTCCGAGAACTTTAAATATTACTTTTCATTATAAAATTGAATAAAATTAACAATTGAATGTTGCATATACATATTGATTATGGTATTCGGGGTGTGGTCAACGCCATTTTAATTTAATATACTTTAGATAAAATTCCAAGTCGGTAAATTTGAAAATCAAAATTCTTATTCATTGCATATATAATAAATTATAATTCAGACTGGCCTTTTTATATAGATTATATTGTGGTTTTATGTATAAGGTATTCTGCATTTTCTGTACCAGAGTCTAAATTGAATAAAACACTGTTACATAATAGGTTAATTGACAATAACTTATAATAGATGTCGTTGTTAATTGTCTATAGCCTATAGTTAATTGTCTGTTAATAATTGCCCATAGCATGGCAACACTATTATGTAATAGAACGATCACTTCCGTCATTGTCAAAGTCACCATTGCATATAATAATAAACGTTGCTATTAAATATTAAAAATTCTTTCATTTATATCAAACATCAAGTCATAAATAACATGGTGTCAGAGTGAAAATTTTGTCAAATTTGTCGTCAACAATAAAGTTTTAAAAAAAAAAGTCATTTAAAGTCAAATATAAGTATGTCACAAATTGGAATAATGTGTCCTTTAAAAAATGAAAAAGAATGGAAGATATGGCTGCAGAAATTTCAATTTTTTTTAAAAGCCAATAACTATGCATCTTTCTCGAATAAAAGAAAAAATGCATTATTGCTACAATGTATTGGGGATAAATATTAGTCCAGTAAATAAAGGTTAAAAGGTCGCAAAAATCCTGTCGCGGACGGGACCTGGCGGAAATTGTTGGTCTTACCGAGTACTTTGACGTGAGCAAAATTACCTTGGGGTTCCGACCCTGTGAGCCTGGAAAATGGCCCTCAAAGTGTCAGAAGTAGTTTCCGGGCCATATCTCCGGAAATATGGCAGTTAGGGTATTCTTGTTTAGCTAGAAATGAAGGTGAGCTAATTATCTACAGAAATGGTCCTAATCATTTTTATCGTGAACCCGATAGTTTCCGAGATAACGGACTCGAACCTTGTCCTGCATTTTTCTCTTCATCATGGAGCCAGAACGCCGCTTTACACGTATTTACTAAGGAGCGGCGGACAAATTAGCGGATAACTCGGTCAAAATTCAATATTTTTCGATGATTCAAAACTCATGTGAAAGAGAAAACCCGTACCTGTCACATCCTGTGATAAAATTCCTATTATCACGTTTGTAAGCGAGTGCAAACGGCGGTCAAAGTTTCTTTTTATCCGGATTTCTGACGCTGTTTTAAATTGATTCATATTTTTTTTAAAAATTGTGTTTTTATATGTTTCTTTCTTGATTATTGTACCTGTGGGGGTCTTGAAACATCTCAGAAAGCTTGCCACAGTGGCTTTCTCGCACTTTTAAACAAAAGGGAATTTATTAATTTCCATTTTGAGGACTTTCATGGAGTTTCGGAAAGTCCGCGGAAAATCATTAATAAAAGATTTATTGTCTATTAAAGTGCCTCATAAGTTACACCAATTTGTAGCTTAGAATGTCTAGTTTCCGATCGTATTTTTCAAATTGTTTAGAAATCTCCAGGGCTCTTTAAAAGTTGATTTTACGCCCACACGGGAAAAAAACTGGCCAAATTTTTCAGAAACTTTTTTTTCTTTCCGAGGAATGTTTTGGGTATTGTTACTTATATAAAAGTAAAGCTGAGGTTCTCAGCTTTTCATTGATATAAATAATGTCATTGTTTTTAATCCACAAAAAAAAAATTGAAAAAGTTTCACTGAAATTATTTATGATAATTTCCTCTTTTTTTCTGCTTCACGTGGCGGCGCGTATATTACGTGTATAATATCGGTCCGCGCAGGCGCGCACACATGGCACACACACACTGGCTTCACGCGTCCCTCGTGGACTTATATTGTTATTGTATTAATCGTCAACAATAGTACATTATGATGCTAGGACGTAAAGCTAAAGATTTTGGACGGATGTGGAGTCGAGGCGCTAGCCGAGATTTGCACCCACATTAAGTCCAAAATAGCTTACGTTCGTGCATCATATACTATTTTTTATTCGCCGCAAGCAAAATATTTTAAGAAAATTTGTTTATTCTAAATTAAAATTATAAATTTTCATAAATTTTAAAATAAAAATATGTGGAACAAGTAACCTTTGACAAAATATTTATTATTTTTTTCAAATTATTGTGTAGCTATGACAACAAATGATAACAACTATTTTAATTGGATAATGAAATTTTGAATTTAAGGGTTGCTTTGATAAAAAAATTTATTTTTCATAGAATTTAAACAAATGCAAATGCTTTTTACTTTTTTGGACGTAGCTATGACAACAAAATAAATAGTTAAAAAGTGACAATTTTAGGCCGTAAATCACAGTAATAAAGTAACACTTTAATATGTAGGCGAATAAAAACGTCATTTATTATAAATTATTAAATTAGAAATCGACAAAATATAACGCATTTACAGCGACATAACAAATTAGTACATGTATAATTTAAATTTGTGTGTGACTGATCCTTCCTATGCTCCTATATGGCCGCGATAATTTCGCAAATACAACGAGAAAGCCATTGTCATTTGCAGGTCAAATTTTTCAGGCCAAAACATGGAGCTGTAGGTATTTCCAAGCCCTCAGTTCTCAAATTTGATGAGAATCTGGCGTTTTATTATGGTCTCAAATTTGACAATTTTTCACTACCCGTTTTTGCAAAAAGTATCAATGTTGCGAAAAAAATGATTAGGACCATTTCTGTAGATAATTAGCTCACCTTCATTTCTGGCTAAACAGGAATGCCCTAACTGCCATATTTCCGGAGATATGGCTCGGAAACTACTTCTGACACTTTGAGGGCCATTTTCCAGGCTCACAGGGTCGGCACCCCAAGGTAATTTTTCTCACGTCAAAGTACTCGGTAAGACCAACAATTTCCGCCAGGTCCCGTCCGTGACAGGATTTTTGCGAGCTTTTGATCTTTTTCGACCTTTATTTACTGGACTATATATAGAAATCTTCAATACATTTGGGATCAATGAAGAAGAGGAAACATTCGCGAATCTAACCCAAAGGTTCACACAGCAATTGCAACCATCAAAAAACATAACATTGGAAAGGCAGTTATTTTTCAAACGCAAACAAAAGGAGGGTGAAACAATCGAAGAATTTTTAACAGCTATCATAAATTTAGCGAACGACTGTGAATTTAAGGATTTGAAACAACAACTGGTACGAGATATATTTATTGCAGGCTTAGGAAAAGAATATATAAAGGTCAAAGAAGCGTTACTGAACAAGGAAGAAGAGTACGACACGGAAAAAATGCTGAAAATTTCAAGAACGGTAATGGCTGCTATAACCTGTGACGATCAACCACCTGTCAAGACAACTAAAGTATTGCAAGTAAAGTGAAATTATTTTAAAAAATTTAATAATAAACCTAAATATAACAAAAATAATTACTCGCAAAATAAAAGAAATAATGAAAGTCAGTCTAGGTATAATAATAATAAGCAATTTAATAATAATTACGGTAGTAAAAATAATATTTGTTCTCGTTGTGGTCAGGTTCATAATTATGTATGTCAAGCTAAAAATTTAATGTGTTCATATTGTAAGAAAATCGGGCATTTTGCTAAATATTGTTTCAAAAATCCAAGAAAAATTAATGTCATAAATGCTGAAAAAAAATCAGATAATAATATGTTTGTAGGTGTATTACAATCGTCAAATAATAATAATATTTGGTTAATAGATATATTAATAAATAATATTACTATTAGTGCACAAATAGATTCGGGTGCGGGGTGCGCAAGTTAATGTAATGTCAAGATATACTGTCGATTTGTTAGGTTTTAAATTAGAATTTCTACAAAAATCTTCAATTAAATTATCTACATTGAATGATTACAATATTGATGTTTTGGGAACATGTAATTTGAATTGTGTTGCAAACTGTGAAGAGCATATTATTGAATTTACTGTGGTTATTGGACTTTGTCAGACAATTTTAGGTCTTAAAACTAGTAGTCAATTGCAATCTCTAATTGCAAAGACATTTATAGTGCAAGAAAATGAAACAAATAATAATTCACAATTGCAAACAGTAGAATATAATTCAAATGGTAAAATTGAGTCTTTAATTTCAAAAAATAAGGAATTGTTTCATGATCTTGGTACTTTACCAATTAAAGCAAAAATTCAAATCCATCCAAATGTCATTCCGGTTATAGAACCACCTCGTAAAATACCTTTTAATTTGCAGGAAGAACTGAAAAAAGAATTAGAGGTTATGTGTCATAATTATGTCATAGTTCCAGTCACTGAACCAACAGAATGGGTTAATTCAATTGTTTTAGTGTGCAAACCAAATAATAAAATACGTGTATGTCTAGATCCTAGAAATTTAAATAAAGCAATTTTGCGTGCTCATTATCCTATACCAGACATAGACACAATTAGAAGTAAATTAAATGGTGCAAATATATTTTCTACTTTAGATACCTATTCAGGATTCTGGATAGTACCTTTAGATGAAGAAAGTTCACGTCTCTGTACATTTAATACCCCATTAGGTACAGATTTTTAGGTACAGATAGGTACAGATTTTTAAAATTACCATACGGTATTTATTCAGCACCTGAAATTTTCCATAGAATTATGTGTGATAATTTTGGTGATATGCCAGGTGTCATAGTATACATTGATGATATACTAGTCTATGGTTCAAATGAAATAGAACATTTTAATAATTTGAAATCAGTTTTTGATAAAGCTAAATCAGTAGGTTTAAAATTTAATAGAGAAAAATGCAAATTTGCTCAGTCTCAAATTTCTTATGTGGGTCATGTATTTAATAGTCAAGGGATGTCAGCTGATCAATCAAAAATTGAAGCGATACAAAAAATGCCAAATCCTATAAATAAAAAGGATCTTCAAAGATTCTTAGGTATGGTTAATTACCTTGGAATATTTATACCGTCTTTGTCTAGCAAAACGCAAGTCTTACGTCAGCTACTTAATAATAATACAGAGTTTATATGGGACAATAATTATCAAAAAGCATTGGATGATTTAAAGAGTGCTGTCTCATCAGTATCTTTACTGTCTTATTTTAATTCAAAAGAAGATATAGTCTTGTCTGTTGATTCTTCTCAATTTGCCTTAGGAGCAGTAATATTACAAAATAATAAACCTTTAGCATATGCGTCAAAATCTCTTAGTGAAACACAACAAAGGTACGCACAAATTGAAAAGGAACTACTAGCGATTGTCTTTGGTTGTGAAAAATTCCATCAATTTTTATATGGAAAAACTATTAGGGTAAAAACCGATTATCAACCACTGGTAACACTTTTCAAAAAATCTCTATACCAAGTACCAATACGTCTTCAAAGAATGATGCTAAGAATACAAAAATATGATCTGAAAGTTGTGTATGTTCCTGGTAAAATGATGGTAGTTGCCGATACGTTATCAAGGTCACCAATATTAAATTCTGAGTCGAATGATATTTTAGACGAAGATATCAAATTATGAGTAAATGTAGTATCTTCAAAAAATTTGTCAATGTCTGATAGTCAATTTGAAAATCTGAAAAAGGCTACATTAGAAGATAAAACGTTAGAGCTACTTAAAAAATATAATAAAGAAAATTGGCCTTTATCTAAAAACAAAATACCAGAATATGTCAAACCATATTTCAATATTCGTGATGAAATTAATATAATGAATGATTTAGTCTTGAAAGGTATGAGTATTATTATTCCAAATAGTCTACGACACGAAATGCTTGAAAAAATTTATGAGAGCCACCTAGGTGTAGATAAATGTTTACGATTAGCAAGAGAATTAATGTATTGGCCAAATATGTCAGTTGATATAAAAAATTATATACAACAATGCGATACATGTATGAAATATTCCTCAAATAATTTTAAACAGCCACTTATTCCCCATAAAATACCTGATCTGCCATTTGCAAAAGTTGGTATTGATTTTTTACTTTTAAATCTGAAATTTACCTAATATTAATAGATTATTATTCTAAATATATTGAACTAGCAAAATTAACTTTAGGTTTTACCGCTGCACAAGTCATAATACAATTGAAATCTATTTTTGCTCGTCATGGTATTCCACAAGAAATAATGTCAGACAATGGTCCACCATTTAACTCAATAGAGTTTAAAAATTTCTTTAACAGTTGGAATATAAAACATACAACGTCTAGTCCACACTATCCACAAAGTAATGGACTTGTAGAAAATGCCGTCAAAACTGTAAAACAATTACTTCATAAGAGCGATGAAGAAAATACAGATCCTTATTTAAGTTTATTGCATTACCGCACAACACCAAAAAATAATTTTTTCTCGCCATCAGAACTTTTGATGTCAAGAATGCTTAGAACTAAATTGCCTTCTCTGTCTAACAAATTAAAACCTAAAATAATAAGTACACATAAATTTAAAGAACGTGTAGATCGATCTCAATTAAGAATGAAATCTCAATATGACAAAAATAAAAATTTCAATAATATAGAATATGAAGTAAATCAATTAATTTATTTCAAAAAAGATCCGAAATCATATTGGATAAAGGGGAAGATAAAAGAAGTGTTACAAAGTAGTCCCCGATCCTATATTATAATATCCGAAGATAGCACAGTCTATAGAAGAAATAGTTTCTTTATAAAGCCTCGACACAGTATACAATATGAATCAAAGAAAAATGTTGAAAACCAAAACAGTCAATCTGAAATAAATAACACTATCGCTAAAAGAACGTCCTCACAAAGAATTAAAAGAAAACCTACCAAATTGAATTTATAAATGTCTGATAATGGTTTAAATAATTTTGATTTATAATACACTGTCAAGTTTTGAAATACATAAATGACGTTACACCGTTAAAAATATTCTTACATTTAAAAGAAATTTAAAATGTACAAATTTTATAACAATAATTAATACGTATTAATTTAAATTAAATATTAACTTTAAGTAAAGATTTAAATTACAAATTTTCGAATATATTTGTTATATTATATAATGAATTAAATGTTTTAAAAAAAAGGGCATGTTACATAATAGGTTAATTGACAATAACTTATAATAGATGTCGTTGTTAATTGTCTATAGCCTATAGTTAATTGTCTGTTAATAATTGCCCATAGCATGGCAACACTATTATGTAATAGAACGATCACTTCCGTCATTGTCAAAGTCACCATTACTTATAATAATAAACGTTGTTATTAAATATTAAAAATTCTTTCATTTATATCAAACATCAAGTCATAAATAACAAACACATACAACGATAGTTAATTCTAAACATTCAAATAAGAATATAAATAACAAATTTAATATCATCCAATTTTTGGGTGCGGTCGAAACATCTATCAGGGGTGCGTTTCGAAATTAACTATGGTTAACCGCGGTTAACTATACGCTACCAAAGTCGTTCCATAATTAACCATAAAATAAAAAATTTACTGGATGACAGGCGCACCATCTTTCCAAAACTATAAAGTAAAATTATCAAAGTCAAGTGTGACGTCACTAATTTAACTTTCTTTTACTCAAGTCTAGACTAAAGTTGATTAGGTTTCTGCTGTCAAATTTCTGTCAAAATTATGTATTTTGTTAAAGTTGATTGTTGGTTTTTTTGTTTTTTTATATACAAATAATAAAATGTTTTTTAAAAAATCTAAATGTATTTTACAGCATTATAATTTCAATTTACTGCTAAATTTTCCTTAACAAATATTTATTTAGATTTGGTTTTATAGTATTAATATGAAACAATTGAAAAAATAATTAAAATTAAAATTAAATAATAACTTGTAAACAAAGTTGCAATTTTGTATTTTAATGTTTTGCACGTTTTGTACAATTTAGCAAAAAATGGAATCCATTGTTAGTATTGATTTACTTTTAATAAAATATTCAAATAATTTTCAGAAAATTTCATACATCTATATAAAATGGAATGCACACCAATTTTTTTAAATAATCAATTCATAATTGAAAATGGGAGAATCATTTGTTATGATTCAGAAAAAAGTAAGTAGAAATACTATGTAATTGATTGTTATTGGTCTCACTCAATTAATTGCGTATGGGTTTCACCCCGCAATCTTTAAACTGAGTAAAACTTTTATCATTGACAGAAACATTTCGGTACCAATAGATATCCTTTATTCTGAGTCTTATTAACGCTGGTGTATTACAAGGCTCAGTTTTGTCCCAATGCTATTTTTAAATTATATCAACGAAATAGTAAAGATTATCACCAACGCAATAAACAGTTTTGCAGAAGCTGTTACACTGCAAAAGTCATTCGTCCAATTTTGTTCAAAGGACTGATTGGATAAATCACGGCCGGGTGGATGCTGACAAAAATGTAAACGACGGCTTTGAACACGAAAAAGTAGTTGCAAATTAGATTGTGCTGAATTTTGTAATTTTTTTGTAATTCAGCAAAAAATAACGGCTGTTGGTTGTTTCCAGATCACAGACCACGATCCAAAACATATTTAAAGCTTTTAAGAACTTACTCTTGAAATATCATACAATAGTGATGGCAAAGTGCGCTGCCAGAACTCAATAGATGTAAAAATAGTTCAATTTATACCGATAACTTCACATTTATAAGTCGACCGAATAAGACATCTATGTTCGGCCTTATAGAGTGTTCTTACTAATTTTAGATTTTATAGCGCTGAAATCTGTTTACATACTGGCTCTTTTTGATTTTGTTTAAAATTTGTCAACACGAATTTTGGATGATCGAAATTTAACATCAAATCGATTTACTACAACAACATCGGACTGTTGTTGATCTCATTTGTTTTTTTAAATATCGTAGCTGTTCAGATCTATAATAAGTCAGATCTATAATACCTCAAAAATTTTATTTTTCAAAGTTTTACTCGACAATCGGTCTACGCAAACACCCAAACTGAAATCACTTACTGTATTAGTGACAGAATGCAAAGGGATATTTTTTGTCCAAACAGCGTATAAGTAGAATAATTTCAGGAATAAATAACATCCTCAGAATGCATATCGTTATTGGAATCCTCAGAATGCATATTGTTATTGGAATCTAAGTCTTAATAGTACATTATGATGCTAGGACGTAAAGCTAAAGATTTTGGACGGATGTGGAGTTTGCAAATCGAGGCGCTAGCCGAGATTTGCAGCCACATTAAGTCCAAAATAGCTTACGTCCGTGCATCATATACTATTTTTTATTCGCCGCAAGCAAAATATTTTAAGAAAAGTTGTTTATTCTAAATTAAAATTATAAATTTTCATAAATTTAAAAATAAAAATATGTGGAACAAGTAACCTTTGACAAAATATTTATTATTTTTTGCAAATTATTGTGTAGCTATGACAACAAATGATAACAACTATTTTAATTGGATAATGAAATTTTGAATTTGAGGGTTGCTTTGATAAAAAATTTTATTTTTCATAGAATTTAAACAAATACAAATGCTTTTTACTTTTTTGGACGTAGCTATGAGTGATATGACAACAAAATAAATAGTTGAAAAGTGATACTTCAAAGCCGCAAATCACAGTAATAAAGTAACACTTTAATATGTAGGCGAATAAAAAATATATTAATGTGTTGTTGTTACACATTATAATTCCTATTACACAATACTTTTTAATTAAATAAAACAGATTATTAATTTAGATGGATTATGGTTATTTATTAACTAGATTGCATGGGTACAATACTGTTAAATTAAATTAAATTTTTATTTTACTAGATAAATCATTCATATTTAATTAGTAAAATTATTTATTTTATCAAGAAACTAGATTATTAATTATCTAGATTTCATGGGTAACATAGTTTCTTTACCTAGATAAATATAAAATTTACGAACTCTTAAATTTAGACCACGTAGCAATACAGTTAACAAAAGAATTGTGCGCAAATTTAAAGATCCCGTGCAGTTTAATCGACAATTCACTGCCAAACATGGATGATGCACACCAATCAAATCCAATCCAATCATATCCAGAAATAATTGATTCACATCAAAATCATAATCAGGCAAACAATGATACAAATATGGATCATGTTGATGAAATGCTGACTCAATCTATTGAACCTATAACTAACCCAATTTTGAGCAGATGGTCGGTTTCGGCAATCAATGTCCTGATCGAAAGCTAGAAACAAAATAGCCATCATTCAAAAGTAACTAAAATAAAAGTAGATGAAATGTGGGAAAAAATTTGTGAAGGATTGAAGGAAAAAGAATTTATTTTCACCTTTTTACAATGCAAAAATAAATTTCAAAACCTCAAAAAACTTATCACAAAATAAAAGATAATGACGGCAGGACTGGAGGCGCACCTATTCAATTCGACTATATAGAGGAATTTGATGATATGTTTGGTGATCAACATAACTCGGTTCCACTTTTAACAATTTCAAATTCGAGACCGCTTGAGGATAGTTGCACCTCAACTCATTACTTGGTAAATATTATATCAAAACATTTTAATATTAATTATTTTAAAATTGAATTATTAATTTAGGCGAACCTGTGTCAGCTAAAAGTAGGAGACGAAGAGATGAGTATCAGGCCAATTTCCATCAACTAAGAATTAAAAGTCGATAGCTTCGGTCTCTCTTTTTTTTTCGCTCAGTTAAAATCATCAAAAAAACGTACTACGCGTGTAAGTACTCTTAATTTTATTATTCCTTTTCTATTGTGATTCATGTTCGTAGTTAGCATTCATTTTTGATCTAATTGGAATATTGTGACAATTGGTTTGGTAAAAACAAAAAATGTCAGATTAAATATTTATTGTTTTCATGAGTTGGCATAAAAGCCAAGAAAAGTTTTTTAAATGTTTAGTAAATTGTTTCTGATTAAAATTTTTTGTATTAATGCTAGTGAAATTGATCTTATAAATTATGTGTATTAGAAAAGTGTTAGAAAAAAAAATCTAAACCTAAAAAGAAAGATTACACAAAAAAGAAAATTATATGTTCGTGTTTGTCCAAAATTAGCTGTACATGAGGTTATTTAATAGTGACGTGTTATACGGGATTATCATAGAAATAGTACATTATTTAATTAGGAGGTAAAGTGATACTTTTTGTGTTGAGTCTATAGTTTGACGGCCGACCGCAGGGAGGCCGACAATTATAGACGAAACACAAAAAGTCACTTTAGCTCCGAATTAAATACACTATTTTTTTCGGCAAACGTTTAAATTTTTTATAAATATGAAATTAATACATCAAACTTTTTATAAATATGAATTTGTATCGTCATAATTACTTCCAAAAAAGAGAAAAAAACATTTAAATTTGTATGAATAAAATTTTTTTATCCAAGCAGCCTTTTCAAAATTTCATAATATGAGAAACAACTTATTTTTTGTTGTCATGGTTATACAATATGTTTGAAAAAATAACAAACTAACAAATAACAAATGCTACTTTACAGCCTCCGTAATATAAAATAAAAATGGCGTTACTTTTACTGTCGCTAGACGTTACTACTTGCTGTCAGGCTAAAAAGTAAGACTTTAGCTAACTCCCTAGCGGCAGTAAAGTTAAACTTTACAGCCGTTTGCTGAAAAAATTGTTTATTATACCGTAGATGTCACATTCAGATTTTTATTAGTCAAATTGCCATTATTCCTGTTTAACGAGAAAAGTATTGCTGTTAATTTATGAGCATTAAATTTACATTGTTAAATAAAATATTCTAATGTATAAAAATCAACAAAACTTGTGCAAATATTAATTTTCGGTGAATAAGTGGCCAACCTAGTGTAAAACGGCATTAACTAAGGTCAGACGTCTAACCGTACGACCCGCGGTCGTGTTTCTACGATAATTGATATTGCCTACGGGCCTACCGTTTATTTTTGGTTGTTTGAAGGCATTAAATGATACCAGTAATTTATTAATTAGACGAATCAGCAATACAGCTACCTAGTTAATAATACCCCAGTGTTAAGAAAAAAAACGGAGTACTTCATCATTTGTGTATTTTTTCACAATCAAATCGATCCGGTGTCACGAGGCCGTGATCTGAATTTGCACGCTACCAACCTGTATCCAACTGGTTATTTTATATTGATACCGTTGTTGCTTAACGACGATGCCTCGATTACCGTTGGTATAATTTGTATAAGGTGTCGAAGGTCGCATGTTCTGATATTGGATGATCTCATCTAGGGGTTGATAGTATAGCATGGATAGGAGATAGAGGTGGCTGTGGATGGAGAGTGGGGAGTTCCGGCCATACCATAGGTGAGTACCTTCTTAATTATAAATATGTGTGTATAGAAGGACGGACGTAAGCCTGAGGATATCTGTGAGCGTAAGTGATTGAGTGTGGGGGATGTTTGCGGGAGTATAAGAGTGCGCATGATATTCATTGAAGTACCGACTTAAATTTCTACACTATAAATTATGAGGTATATCAATTATTAAGGTGGTGGTGATTGATCATGAAGATGTGCCTACAAGTGTATATTATTATTGTAACAGGAATTATTATATACTACTAAAATTTTTCTTTGTTACACTAAAATAAAGTTTGGCGATAACCTGATTTATATTTTTTTTTGTTGTTATGATTGTTGTTCAATAGTTTCCATGATTTCGAAACAAGATATATCGGTATTTGTGGATTCTGGTAGTGAAAATTAACTTAACTTAACCAGTTGATTTTATGTATTTTATCGGTGATGCATGAAATATCATCAAAACGATATACGACTTAAACGTACTGAAATTCGTAGTATATCACGAGCGTGGGGTTATAAAGAGAGATGCATGGAAATTCTGCGTTATTGCGATTATGAAAATCCGCAAATGGATCTATTATACAAATATATTACTTCCTGCTGAGAAACCGATAACGGATAACAATTTCCAGTGAAACAATCAAATGATAGTTTTGTTTTTGCTCCGTTTCGGCATTCCAACTTGTAACTGCTGGGGATTTCGTTTTATTTTTGGAAAACTTACATTATTTTCAGGAAATGATATATGAAGCGGGGTAGTGAAATCCGAAATTCTACGTCCACGCCGTGCTACCTGGGTAATGCTAACAGAATTAGGTTGGTGTAGTTGAGAGGGGCAGAGTAAATACTGCTTATACTCAATGATTCTGCACCATGGCGAGTCATTGGCGCCACAAAACCAATGCAACTCAAGCGTCTGTTCTCCATGTTAGGGGCGGCTTGGAGCGGGCGTCTGTCTTGGATCAAGCGGCTCGCTATATAAACGTGTAGCAAGCGTCTGTTCTCCTTGTTAGGGGCGGTTTGTAGCGGGCGTCTGTCTTGGATCAAGCGGCTCGCTATATAAACATGTAAAAAGGTTGTTTCTGGTGACCTTAAGATGCA
Organism: Diogma glabrata; assembly: GCA_963693315.1. Taxonomy (NCBI): domain Eukaryota; kingdom Metazoa; phylum Arthropoda; class Insecta; order Diptera; family Cylindrotomidae; genus Diogma; species Diogma glabrata. The sequence continues at coordinate 188,619,575 of OY856188.1, read as the reverse complement.
GAACGAACCCATTCACGAAAATTTGGGTTGGGCGAAGGGCTAACACCCCATTTCCGTAAAAAACTACTTGTCATGAATTCTGTACACAGGCCTCGGATTATCTCGGATTCATTATTAGAACGACCTCGGAAACTGTACCCGGACTACGATTTAAAAATGGGAACCTGGAACGTGCTAAGCCTTAGAAGACCAGGAGATCTACTGAAACTTACAAACCAAATCAATAGCTATACACTGGATATAGTGGCGTTACAAGAACTAAGATGGCCAGGGAGTGGAATCCACGAAACAGCCAAGGGATACACTCTCTACTATTGCGGTCATGAAAACGGAGGAGAATTTGGAGTTGGCTTTCTCACACATCGTCGCGTGAATCAACATGTTATCGACTTTCGCCCAATTAATATGCGGATATGCACAATGAGAATCCGCACGCAAAAATTTAATGTAACGATCATCAATGTTCATGCACCTACTGAAGACAAAGCAGATGACATTAAAGACCTGTTCTTTCTAGAACTCGAAGAAGTCATCAATACCATCCCGCGGCACGATATAAAAATCGTGGTAGGTGACTTCAATGCGCAAATTGGTAGAAGTGCAGAACTTAAAACACAAGTCGGCCCTAACAGCTTGCATCATGCTAGTAACAATAACGGCTTTCGCACAGCTGAACTGGCTATGATGTATGATCTAGTAATTTCTAGCACTTTCTTTCCTCATAAGAGAATCCACAAAGCAACGTGGAAATCAAATGATGGAAGAACTGAAAATCAAATCGATCACGTCATGATTTCTAACTTTCTCTACAAGTGTAACTGACGTTCGATCATACAGAGGTGCTGATATGGACACCGATCATATGCTTGTCATCTTTAAGTATAAGTGCAAATTATCATCTACATTTAGTAGGCAAGCAAAAAAGACCGTGCGCTGGAATGTCGAAGCATTTAAACACCTGGAAACACTGAATAGATATCAGGAAATTGTAACGCAAAACATAGAAGAGCATGACATCCCATCTGAGATGCCATTAATACAAGAAGAATGGCAAACGCTTCAATCAACCATCATATCCGCAGCACAAACTACAATCGGAAAACGACCACCGAAATCACGTAACGAATGGTTTGATGACGAGTGCCGCGAAAGCATTGAGCACAAACAAAAACTGCGAGAAAAATGGTTAACAAGAAACACCCAAAGCTCCCAAACTGATTATCTATGCGCCAGAAAAGCCTCAGCAAAACTCCTACGGAAAAAGAAACGCGAACACATGAAGAGCTGTATCGAAAACATCAACCAACATGCGGCTAATGGAAATTCGAAAGAGTGTTTTGCCAATGCGCGGAATCTGACCAAAGATTTCCACCCAAGATCTACAGTCATCAAAAATGGAAACAACGAGCTTACAACAAGTGAACGTGATGTGCTGGAAGTATGGCGATCCCACTTTCAAGACCTACTGAATAGAACGAACGAAGTTCATCCTATTCGAGCAATTGCTCCGTCAAGTGAGGAGATTTTTGTCCCTTACCCAACAATAGAAGAAGTGGAAGCTGCCATCAAAAAATTAAAAAATGGCAAATCACCAGGTATCGATGGAATCCCTGCAGAACTACTTAAGAATGGAGGAGCAGCTCTGGTCTCACGTATATATGATCTGATTCTTGCAATCTGGGACCAAGAAGAACTACCTGCCGAATGGAAAACAGCTCTCATTGTTCCGCTACATAAAAAAGGTGACCGCCTAAAGTGTGCAAATTATCGTGGAATCGCACTGTTGAACACTGCATATAAAATACTAGCTAATGCCGTACTCGCTCGGCTCATCCCGTTTGCCGAATCTATCATCGGCGACTATCAGTGTGGTTTTCGTCCCAACCGTTCAACCACAGATCAATGTTTTACCTTAAGGATGATTCTGGAAAAATGTTGGGAGTACAACATCAGCATTCACCAGCTCTACGTTGATTTCAAGCAAGCATATGATAGCATCATCCGCGACAACCTCTGGTCTGCACTCATATGCCTTGGTATTCCAGAGAAACTTGTTTCTCTGTGCAAACTCACAACATCGGGATCAAACTGTAGAATAGTAATCGAAGGGTCAGTTTCTGACTCTTTTGATATAACATTAGGTGTTCGACAAGGTGATGCACTCGCACCCGTACTATTTAATTTGGCGCTTGAGCACGCGATAAGAAAAAGCCGCATTGAGACACAAAACTGTATATTTAACAAATCTAGTCAAATTCTTGGCTATGCAGATGATATTGTGCTTCTCGGACGTAGAACAAGCGATATCAAGGATAGTCTCTCTCAGCTTGAAAGAAATGCTAAACGACTTGGATTATGCATTAACACCGGCAAGACTAAACTTTTAACAACATCCAGGAATATACCTCCCGGCAATCTGAATACTGGCGACTATGAAGTGGAACGTGTAGAAAACTTCAAATACCTCGGGTCTCTAATAACATCGTCAAATGACATGCAGGCAGATATTAAAGCTCGTGTCTCAGCCGCATACAGAGTTTTCTACGCATACTCAAAACTTTTGCGATCTAAACATCTTTCGCAGTCGTGCAAACTCACACTTTACAAAGCATTAATTCGGCCTGTGCTTACCTTTGGAAGCGAAAGCTGGACACTGACTTCCTCCGATTGTAGAATTTTATCAACATTCGAGAGGAAAGTCATACGAACAATTTATGGTCCATGTAAAGTTGCTGAAAATCAGTATAGAATCCGAATGAATCATGAAATCAGACAGCTTCTTGGAGGCTGCGATGTAATCGGATTCATTAAATCTAACCGGATTAGATGGTTTGGTCATGTAGAAAGGGCACCATTAGATAGAATGATTAAAAAAGCGTCCCAACAACAACCAGCTGGTGTTCGTCGAAGAGGAAGACCTAGACAACGCTGGCGTGATGACATCATCCAAGACCTTCGTGATATAGGATGTCGAAACTGGGGTCAACTGGTCATGGAACGAGACGATTGGAAGCTGATTGCACAGACGGCAAAATCCCTCCATGGGATGTAAACGCCAGAGAGAGAGAGATATATATAAAGCTCACTCATTGCAACAATAATCGAATAAATAATTGAATCACGGACGGGTGCTTTTCACCTTACCTCCAAAAGCATTTAAAATTACTTTACCGTTATGATGCTGGATATATTTTACCCTCAAGTACCGGCTACCGCCACGGTTTTTTTTGTTTTTTTTTTATCAACCACGAAATTTACCACCAGGAAATTTATATGTGTATGGATGATAAGATGGAATGAAGGATAAAACAAGTTATCGAACCTGGATGCTGGTGTGGATGTATGTATGCTTGAGTGTATGGGGATGTGGATGGTGTGTGTATGTGGACGTATGGAGGTATGACTAAGATACTCTAATTTTTTTTGTCAAACCTTTTTTTTATTCGGTGATTTCCAACACAGTAAACCAAGATCTACCGTTGTTTGTAGATTCGGATATCATAATCTAATTTATTTATCAAAGAAAGGGTGGTTATTAATAAGCGATGTTGAGATTCGACTTTGTGTGAATGGAGGATTGATGGTGATGGTAGTTGGTAATGGATTACATGCTCAACAATGAAAGTCTAGCCTATTACATCTCAAACCAGCCAAAGTGATGTTAGTTGCAATAAATTTAACCAGAGGCGTAGCTAGGAGGGGGGGGGGGCGTTCCGCCCCGGGTGTCACCCATTTTGGTCTGAAAACACATATCCTGAATAATGTATAGGAAAAGTGGTTTACGTCGATAATGTGGCACCCTTTGTCGATAGTGTGACACCCTTGAGTTACAATGTCTCTATTCCAAAATTATTTCTAAAATTTCAGCTTAACTTTACTACCTAATATATGTTTTACATTTCAAACAAATTAATTGCAAACACCTCAGGAAACTAATAAACAATCAAATCACCGTGTTTGTAAATGATCTCAAAATAATTTTTTTTCCTTTATCTTGAAACTCAGGGAATAAATTGGAATAGATCGTTTTTCAATGGACACAAAAATAATTTCTGTGGAATAAAATGGCAATTTTTATAGGTAGATACATACTGTTTACTACACACTCATTCTGTTTGTTATCAGTTTTATATATTTATATATTTGAATTAAATGAAAGTTTATCATTTAAAATTACATTTTGTTGGGTTTTAAATCCCTTGTAAATTTCAAACTCATCAAGTGATTCTTTTAGAGATCCTTGGCTACATAAATGTAAAGCCTTCGAATTTTTTTTAAAAGTGGTGTAGCTATTGTTATTAACTATGTAAATGGTTTGCAAAAATAAACTTTAAATTTTGTTTATTTTTCTTCTTAGGAAGGTATTCCTTAAATCAGTCTTTAAAACATTTTCCGGTTTTCCCGATGTAAAATTTTTTACAAAAATTACATTTAATTTTGTAAATTATTGAGCATGATTCTAATTGGTTATTTAATTTTGGTTTCAATTCTTTATATAAAATATCTTTTAGGATGTTATACTTATCTTTTTTTAAATAGTTCCTTATAATATTAGGCATATGATTTGTATCTTCCATTTTATCAAATATTATTTAATGTAAGTGGTCACAAGGAAATTTAAATAAATTAATTTTCTTGGTGGTGTATTTAGTCGTTAACACAGTGTACTTATTTTGAGCTAAACATACATGTATCCTACAAATATATTTAGAATAAATGCTTTGCTGATATACCTGCTATAATTAAAAATATTTTTTTAGATTTCGCTTAGCAAATATCCCAAAAAATAAATATGCCACGAGGAGTTCATACTTCTTAAAGAAAAAGTGGGTTCCTGCAGAGAAAGACCAAACAGGCTAAAATAGATGCAGTTCACAGCATATATGGATCCATCTATAAATATGTTACAAAACCCTATGATATCCAAGGTTCATCAAAAGAAACTGATTCTCACGTTGATGCAACGAATGTTTCAGAGAAAATTGGCTCATCTTCGGAAAGTGACAGCGACAATACAGAATTAATAATGATAACCTATGATGAAGACGAATTGGAAAGAAATACTGAAAATGACAGTGATAATGCTGCTAATGCTTCTACTGTTGAAGACTGTATTTGCATGGGTGAATCACTTCAGGACTTAAGACACATTGGAATATACTCGTCTCTGATAATGTTCGCATTGAAATCATAAAAAAGGAAGTGAACATTTTCAAAATAGAGAAGGGTCGTTTGTTACTGTATCTAGACACGGGTTAGACATAAAAGGTGATGTTCGTCATCTTTCTAAAGAATGGTATTATAAAGTGATGCCTTATGGTGAAAAAATTCTACGGTCATGACTCATGGATGGTTTATTCTCCTTTAAATAATAACCTGTACTGCTTCTGCTGTCGTATATTTGCTGTCACCAATGGTAATAATACAAAATCTACGATTGGATTTCAGAAGTGGTGAAAACTAAATCCCAAAGTAACCGACCATAAAACTTCAAATGAACATCTGGAGAATTTTTAAAAGTAGAAAACTTTGGAAATGAGGTTAAAATTTCATAAAACGACAGGAGACTCAGCATTGCAATCAATAGATAATGAAGAAGTGGAAACATCTTTTATCCAGATTATTGGATATAACTTTGTTTTTATCTAAACAAAACCTAGCATTTTGTGAACATGATGTAGGGTAAAGTTCTTCAAATAAAGGCAATTTTTAGAACTAGTCAATCTATTGTCAAAGTATGATTTAGTGTTAAAAGAACACATTTTGAATTTGGAGCATGGTAAATCAGTATCATGTTTGCCACCAGATGTACAAAATGAGTTCATAAATGTTTTAGCGAACCACGTAAAGTTTAAGCTTGTCAACGAAATTAAATTCTTACACTGAAAAAAAAATTGAAGTAATGACAACCTCATCTCGAAGTAAGTATCTTTTCTTTGCGTGAATAATAAACGCAAAGAAAAGATACTTACAAACAATTTCACCGTGATTGAGACAACTACTTAGTACTCAGTAACATTGTCCTGACAACAAAATGAGGTTTATTTAAAATATAAAGTGTTATATCCAATATAACAGTAGTTGAATAAAGTTAATAACTATTTCCATGAAAACATATTTCTTTGGCCTTATATCATGAATTTTTCATTTTAAAATTTAAGTATTTGAGATTAATTGAACTATATTTTATTTTTACATAAATATTTCATGTGATTGTCGGCTTATAATTGTACAGTTGTTGAATCAATCTCGAAGTTCGATTCGCCATATCTGTTGACACACTTGATCAACCTAAAAAATGAACAAGATGGATAATCAGATTAATTATATATATTGTATTTTATATTTACCTTCTGTCATTTATAATTGTTTACATTTTAATGACATTTAATTTAGAGCAATTAGAATTACCCCTATAAACCATATTTTTTGCTCATATTAATTTTGAAATAGATTTTTTTAAGTAGTAGATTTTAGAATATTATGTATTGCTATCTTTTGAATTATATAACTCTCTCGCCTTAACCTTAGTATATAAGAAACACAATTTGTAAATTTATCCTATTCAAATAAAACATTTTCTGAAGACAACAACTAAAGGAATTTGAGTTATTTGTTCACTAAGGAAAAATACAACCTAAAGTTGTTAGTTCAATTCAACTAGCTAACACTGAAGGGTAACATATGGTCCTTCGAGACGGATTCTTCCAGAACCAGCAAAAGGAAAAAGTGAGTAAAGTTTTTTTTGTACAAAATTGAGTGCTTGTGAATAAAAAAAAAGTGCAGTGGAAATTTGTAAAAGGCAAAATCTAAACGAATCACAAGTTGTCACAAGCTTTTACAATCGAAGTAAAATGGCAGATTCTCGATCGATATTACGTTCGTTACGACAGATGAAAGCATTACGCACCCAAATAACAGCGTATAGTGAAACCACTCAAATATTCACAATAAGGGCGGATCTGCAATTGCTGAAAGAAGAATGGGAAAGCTACATCAATTTAGAAAAATCCTTCACTGAAGATACTCACAAGGCAGAAAAAAAGAATATAGACGATTTAGAAGCACTGTATTACAACCTTAAACAAATAGTGGTAAAAAAAATCACCCATTTGGAGATGATTCAACACGATGAAAGAAGGGATCAAAGCACCAGCGAAGAATTTTCTATGTCACAACAATCCTTTTTAAAGGAAATATCAAGAATGCACAAAAGCGAAGATGAAGTGAAACTGCCAAAGATAAATATACCAATATTTAATGGTAGATATTCGGATTTTCCATCCTTTCGCTCCCTATATGAAACTACCATACATGAAAGCAAGAACTTAACCAACGTGATGAAGATGCAATATTTAAAGGGTCTTTTACAAGGAGAAGCCGCCAACCTGATCAAGCACATGCCCATTACAACCGATTCTTATAATGAAGCATGGGAGAAAATAAAGGAAAGATATGACAAACAAAAACAAGTGGTAAATCAATTAATACATCAATTTCTCCATCAACCGAGTTTTACACTGGCTACAGCAAAAACCCTACATAATATGAGTGATACATCCGATGAAGTTATTTGTGGTCTGAGGGTGCTTGGAACTGAAGCACAAGGTCGAGACCCGTGGTTAATATATTTGTTATTGAGTAAAGTGGATAGAGAAACGGAATTGGCTTGGGCATGTCATACAAGAGAAATTAAATATCCAACTATCAATCTCTTTTTAAAATTTCTAAATCAAAGAAGCGAAGAAATCGAGAACTGCAGCACTACAAACAAAATGAAATACAGCTCGAATATAAAGGTAAATCAATTACAAGTAAATAAATCTATTTGTGACAATTGCACTGATTCCCACCCATTACATAAATGTGAACAATTTCTACAACTAACGGTTGATGAGCGTAATAAATACATCAGAGAGAAGGGGTTATGTTTGAACTGTTTATCTAATAATCATCAAGTTCGAATTTGCAGTTCTAAATATTCATGTTATTTATGTAAAAAAAGACATCACACTACCTTACACTACCACAAGCATCCATCTAATCAAGAAACAAACTCAAACCAGAGCAAGGAAGTTCAAGCTAAAACCATCAACAATTTTTTTTTTTTTTTTTTTTTTTCAATAAGAAGTGTTGTGTAGTAGGAATTACAAAATGTGTCACAACAACACATAGATACCTTTTAAGACGTAGGTCCCACAACAACATGCGTCTTGAGGTATAGGTGGACGCTTTTTTTTAAATCTTTGTGGATTGAAAGCACTCGAGACTATTGATTCGGGCAAAGCATTCCATGTGTACGATGTACGCACAAAGAAATCTCTTTGCATTCTATTACTATGACAGTGAGTAATCTCGACAGTTCGACCGCCCGCACACACCGATTGACGAGTAAAACGGGGAAAAACATATGTCTGAGGCATTATGGACCTGATTTCATCCGAGCACTGCTGGTGACGATATTTATAAAAAACAACGAGATCAGCAACAGTGCGACGATGTTGCAGGGAATCAAGACCTAATGTTAAATCTCGATCACCAACAATTCGTATAGCTCGCTTTTGAACAGAGTCCAAAAGAGCCAGGATAGTAACAGATGCAGCGCCCCAAACTTGACAACAATACTCCATACAGGGACGAATATAGGACTTATAAATGTGGAGTAATTGATGCGAAGTAAAATATTTTTTACATCTATTGAGGAGGCCGAGTTTTCTTGACGCGCTCTTTGCCATGCCCATTATATGATCGTTCCAGAGTAAGTCATTGGATATTGTGACTCCCAATAAACGAATGCTTTCACATTCGCGTATTTGGTCGTCACACATATTAATTGAAATATCGTTGGGAAACTCAGTCTTTGATCTGGAAACAATCAATAGCTGTGTTTTGGTGGAATTAAAATTGACCAAATTTTTGTCACCCCAATCGGCGACTTTTTTTAGGTCCTCGTTTACATTTATGGCAGCGTCTCTCCGGACGGGATTTATTCGTTCATGCATTTTACCCTTTGAAGATAGGGGGACGAATGACTTGTGCAGTGTACTATCATCTGCAAAACTATTTATTGGGTTACTGGTGATTTGCAACAGTTCGTTGATATAAATTAAAAATAAAGTGGGAGATAAAACTGAGCCTTGGGGTACACCAGCGTTAATTAATTTGGACTCAGAAGAAAAGCCATCTATAGATACCGAGATGTATCGGTTAGACAGAAAATTTTGAATCAACTTCACGACTGCGGGATGAAAACCGTACGCAACGAGCTTGTTGATCAAGTTGGCATGCCAAATTCGATCAAATGCTTTTGAGATGTCTAATGCGATTACGTACGTTTCACCACCTTTCTCAAGTATGCTATTCCAAATATGTGCCACATAGTTCAATAGATCGGTTGTTGATCTTTTGTTTCTAAAACCGTATTGGCTGTCAGATATCAAATGGTTGTCTTCCAAAAATTTGGATATGTGTGAATTAATATAGTGCTCGTATATTTTAGACATGACTGGGAGTAAGGCTATTGGTCTATAATTTGAAATATCACATTTCGTTCCTTTTTTTGGGACAGGCTGGACATTGGCCAACTTCCAGCAGGATGGATAAATACCAGATTTATAGGATTGATAAAATATTTTGGTGAGGGTTGGTGCAAGTTCTTTTGAAAATGTTTTTAGAATAACAGGAGGAATGTTGTCCAGACCAGAAGCTTTGTTGTTGTTTAACCCCCTTAAAAGTTTTTCGACAATTTTGGGTTTGAAATGTAATTGTTTCATATTAACTCCTGAAGACTGGGTTTGGGGTGTTTCTTTAGGAGTTTCTAAAACTGTTGAATTTGAAGCAAAGCGTTCCGCGAACAATGTAGCTTTCCTTGCAGGGTCAGTAATGATTGAGTCACCATCAATGATAGGAGGGATAGAAGATTTAGTACCACAATTTAAAGAATTAATGGCACTGTAAAAACTTTTGTCAGAAATTGACATACTCGAAAGTTTTGCCGCTTTCGCTCTGTCAATCTCTGCTTTTTCGTTTTCGATTATCTGGTTTGATATTTTATTAGCCTTTAAATATTGGGATCGATTAACAGAGTTCTTTTTATGAATCCAAATATTAAATAATCTACGTTTGTTTCTAAGAGCCAATTTGGCTGCTTTCGAAAACAAATATTTTTGTTGGGGTTTCATTATTGAAAAGGGAACGAATTTGTTAATACCGAATTGAATGGTTTCAGTAAAGTTTTGAGCAGAAACATTTACATCGTCAGTATAAAAACAATGACGATCAAAAGGGAAACCTTGAAAAAAACTTCGGAGACCATTGGTGTCCATTTTTAAAAAGTGAAATATTTTACGGGATTTGGGAACTCTAGTTTGTAGCAAATCAGTTTTGATAACTGATGTGATTAGATAATGGTCAGAATTTCCAATACTACCCTTATCGACATTGACACTCGTAATATCTGGCATAGATGTGAGATAAAGGTCTAAGAGAAAACTTTTATCACCGCCATTACGAGGAGCGAAAGTTGGGCTTTTTACAATCTGCGTCAGGTCGTGCGATGCAGCAAATATTTCTGCCTGCCTTCCATTGTTGTCGTCGGTCATTTTGGAAAATTCCAACCACGATTTGTTGTGGACGTTGAAGTCACCGGTAACGATAACCTCACAACTTTGAAATTGTGCTCTAATTTCGTCGACAACATTAGTCAAGTCATTAAAAAAATTGGGATTATGTTTGTTTGGGGACCGGTATAGAGCTATTGTGAAAAAAGAAATTTCAGGTAGACAAACCTTTAATACTACTGTACTGTAGCCATCATCATGTACTTCATAATTTGGAAAGCGTTTATATGCAACACTCTCATGAATGTATGCACATACACCTTGATGGAGTTTAAAAGCTGATTCAAGCCTATATTTGGAATTTAGTGTTACGTCATAGAGATAGTTTTCAGAAACTTGTGTTTCTGTAAGAAAAAGAATATGCGGTTGGTCGTGCTCGAGATGATGTTGCACGGCGTCCCGGTTGGCATTCAATCCACAAATATTTTGGATGTGTATTTTAAAAAGTTTTTTATCAAATGTGATAGTCATTTGATTAAAATATAATTTGGTTTAAAAATGGGTAACTAAACAATAAATCCTATCATATAATAAAATATGACATAGGCCAATATTTCATGATAGGATGTAAGAAATAATAAACCTGTGAAAACAAAGTTTTTTAAAAAATTTGAAAGGTTACTAAAATATTTATCCATATTGTTCCCACGAGTTTAGACGCAATAAAGGTCACCAACAGGCCTTCGTCTATACCTGTTAGAAGTCTATATACAACTGGGGGCGACAGGTGCCCAGAGGATGGTACTTTTGTGGTTTGACCCTGCAAGAGTCCTCTCTAGTGTGTACCCACCAGGGGGTGCAAATAAGGGAGCACCTTCCCGCGACCCGGGCGTCTAAGCCAAGGTCCCCGTTCCCGCTAGACATGACAACAGGTTTACGGTTTGCAATAGCAGGCTAGAGCCCACTATAGCTCAGGTACCTCGGGTTCGCCAAGTCCCGTATCACGGTCTAATCAGACCAGTGATCCCTGAGGGGTGCAATCAAGTTGAGTTACCAGAAAAGGGATTGACAACAAAACCCGAAGATGAGGCAAGTACATCTTGTAATCAATTATATTTAAAGGATAAAAATTACAATCAATTTCAATCTCTTTTGCCCACCGCTATAGTAGGTGTACAAAATTATAAGAATGAAATAGTCAAATGCAGACTATTACTTGATTCCGGTTCACAGGCGTCTTTTATTACGGAAGCCTGTGTGCAAAGGTTACGACTCAAACGAAAGGCAGCAAAAATAATAATTTCGGGTCTAGCCACTTCTAATGTTTCATCAAAGGGGATGGTTAACTTACTAATCCATTCTCTTAACGAAAATGTGCATCCTTTTGAACAAAACGTACTTGTTGTCTCATGTCTACCAACACTTCCAACCCATCTTTGCTCAAACCACGAAGATATATCCAAACTAAATTTAGCCGATCCAAATTATTTTCAGCCTAGACACATCGATATCTTAATTGGTGCTGACAAATTTTTTGATTTAATGAGAGATGGAAGAACCTCATTCGATAACACAAGGCTAATTGCGCAAAATACAAGCTTGGGATGGATAGTTGGAGGTCAACCAAATATATCAAAGGAACCATTTGCCATTAATTCGTTATCCACAAATATTACAATTTCATTAAACACCAATGTAGATAACGCGTTAAGACGTTTTTGGGAAATAGAAGATATCTATAAAGAGAAGATTAGATCACCGGAAAAAGAAAGATGCGAGGAATTCTTTAAAAACACCTACCAAATAAATGATGCAGGAAGATACGTAGTACAAATTCCATTCAAGGAATTTTCTCCGAAACTAGGCAATTCAAAACAAGTCGCAATAAGTCGTTTTCTAAACCTTGAACGTAGGCTACAAGCGGACACTAATCTTAAGAATGAATACATCAAAATATTAAATGAATACAAAACATTAGGACATATGATCCCAGTGGAAGAAAACATTGAATATTCTTCTGAACACTCTTATTACTTACCTCATCACGCTGTAAAAAAGGAGTCCAGTAGCACCACTAAAATTCGTATTGTTTTTGATGGTTCATCCAAAACTAACACAGGTGTATCATTAAATGACAAATTGATGACTGGACCAATCATTCAACGTTCTCTTTGGGAAATATTACTTAACTTCAGAGTCTACAAAGTGGCTTTAACTGCTGATATTGAAAAGATGTACAGGCAAGTATTAATTGATAAAAAAGATTGTACCTTCCAGAGAATTTTTTGGCGCGAATCACCAAGCGATCAACTTAATGAATACCAGCTGACAACAGTAACGTTTGGATTAGCTAGCTCATCTTTTTTAGCTATTCGAACACTTCAGCAAATCCCGGTGGATCAAGGCGAATCAGAAGCAATCGTTAACGCAATAACTAACGAATTCTATGTTGATGATTTTATAAGTGGTGCCAGGACAATCGAAGAAGCAAAATACCTAAAAGAAAAACTTAAAAATGTTTTAAATATCGCAGGATTTTCATTAAGAAAATGGAAATCTAATATTCCAGAATTAGATGAACCTAACAAATGTTCTTCAACAAATTTTGATTTCAAAGATATTGATTCATCCGTAAAAATTCTTGGAATAGAATGGATTCCAAACAGGGACATTTTTGTGTTTAACATAAATATGAATGAAGAACAGCAAATTACTAAAAGGCTAATATTATCGGAGACATCAAAAATATTCGATCCTCTAAGATGGGTAAGTCCATCTACCATCCTTTTTAAAATATTATTGCAGAAACTCTGGATGTTAGGAGTAGATTGGGATGATAAACTACCAGAAGACATCATTTCATATTACAAAAACCTAAGAAGTGATTTAACCCGTTTAAAAGAAATCGAGTTACCGAGATATATCTTCTACGAATACACTGAATATCACGGCTTCTGTGATGCAAGTGAAAGAGCATACGGCGCTATGATTTATTGCAAGTCCATTGATGAACATGGAACACAACATATAAATATAATCGCAGCTAAATCTAAAGTTTCTCCAATTAAACAGATCAGCATACCAAGACTGGAACTATGTAGTGCTTTGTTACTATCACAACTATATAAATCCATGCAAAATACGATAAGCAAATCTACATTTTATGCATGGACCGATTCTCAAATTGTTTTGAACTGGCTTTCAGATTTTCCATCTGTTTGGAAAACTTTCGTGGCAAATAGGACTGCAGAAATCATAGAAATCATTCCCAGAAGTCAATGGCATCATGTGCGATCCACCGAAAATCCAGCTGATTATATTTCAAGGGGTGTGCTTCCTAATCAGCTTGTCAAATTAACCCAGTATTGGCATGGGCCGGTCTGGCTTTGCGGTGATCCCACATCGTGGCCGAGCAATACCTCTGTAAATCAAAAGACAGACGAGCAAGAAATGAGTGAACGAAAGCCAATTACTTCACAAGTGAGCTGCATATCTGTTTCGAAATTATGGTTACAAAATCTATTTGAAAGAAAATCCAAAATACAAATAATATTTCGAATAATAGCTTATGTATTTCGCTTCATTTACGGGAAATTCAGCAGAGTATTTAAAGGCGTCAAAGGCAGCAATCAGCTAAGTTCAGAAGAAATTAAAAAGTCAAAGGAATTTTGTATCCGTTGGGTACAAAAGGAATCATTTTATGAAGATATTCAGCATATACAAAAATTTAAAAGGGTGAGCAATAAATCTAAACTTATAGCATTAGCTCCATTTATAGATGAAGATGGTTTACTAAGAGTAGGAGGCCGACTCCAAAATGCCGATTGTGATTACGAAAGCAGACATCCAATAATTATACCGAAAAGGCATATTTTTACAACAAGAATAATTTGGGATGTTCATCTTTCTAAATACCATGCCGGACCAACACTTACCTCACATTTAATTCGACAAAAATATTGGATAGTAAGCGGACGTAGTGAAGTAAGAATGATTTTGAACCAATGCGTTACATGCAAACGATACGCTGCTAAAACCTCCAGTCAAATGATGGGAAATCTACCTTGTACCCGAGTCAATCCTAGTAAACCCTTTGAAAATTGTGGGATTGATTTTGCAGGTCCAGTATATTTAGTATCAAAAAAAGGAAGAGGTAACATACCTAAAATAAAAGCATATATCTGCATCTTCATTTGTCTATCGATAAAGGCAATACACATAGAATGTGTCAGCGATTTAACCAGTGAAGCTTTTCTGGCAGCAATGAAGCGATTTGTAGCAAGAAGAGGCATACCTAAGGCAATTTACACTGACAATGGATCAAACTTCATAGGCGCCAAACGAATATTAGAAACGGCGTATGAACTCATTAAAAATATTAACAGTAATTATCTCATTGCAGAATATCTAAGCGCAAATTCTATTAGCTGGAATTTCATTCCACCTTCATCTCCACATTTCGGTGGAATTTGGGAAGCTGCGGTAAAATCAGTAAAGGGACATTTATTAAAGGCAGCTCGCAACATAAATTTTACATTTGAAGAAATTATAACCCTATTATATCAAATTGAAAATATATTAAATTCACGGCCTTTATATGCAGCCGCATCCGATGATGACTACGAAGCATTGACTCCAGCTCACTTTCTAATAGGCGCTTCCACCGGCTTTATACCTGAAACCTCTATCACTATTTCAGAAAATAAAGCAAAGAGATGGCAAATAATACAACAGCGACTATCAAAATTTTGGGAACGATTTTATATTGAGTATATTAACAATATGCAACAACGATCCAAATGGCAAACCATTAATGACAATCTTAAAGTTGGCGACATTGTATTGATCAAAGAAGAAAACGCACCATCTGGCAAGTGGCCGCTGGGTCGAATCATTGAAGTGCACCCAGGGAAGGATCAACTAGTAAGAGCGGCTACAGTGAAAACTGCGTCAACCCAACTTCAACGTCCAGTGGTGAAATTATGCAGGTTACCCATCAGTTAACGAAATATTCGTCAACGGGGAGGAGTATGTTGACACACTTGATCAACCTAAAAAATGAACAAGATGGATAATCAGATTAATTATATATATTGTATTTTATATTTACCTTCTGTCATTTATAATTGTTTACATTTTAATGACATTTAATTTAGAGCAATTAGAATTACCCCTATAAACCATATTTTTTGCTCATATTAATTTTGAAATAGATTTTTTTAAGTAGTAGATTTTAGAATATTATGTATTGCTATCTTTTGAATTATATAACTCTCTCGCCTTAACCTTAGTATATAAGAAACACAATTTGTAAATTTATCCTATTCAAATAAAACATTTTCTGAAGACAACAACTAAAGGAATTTGAGTTATTTGTTCACTAAGGAAAAATACAACCTAAAGTTGTTAGTTCAATTCAACTAGCTAACACTGAAGGGTAACAATATCTAACAGCACGGTGAGGTTGACATTTCGATTGGAAATAGGACATGTTTTTTTTAGAGTAAAAATCTTGAAAATGACGTAATAGATGTTATGAATTGTCGTTCCCAAGGTTATGATAATGCAGCTGTTATGAGTACGAACATGGAGAAGTGCAAGCTATTATTAAAGCAAAAAATAACAAACCAATTTTTATGGGCTGCATAGATCATTCAATTAATTTATGTGGCCAACACTTATATGCACAAAATGTAGCTTGTGTAACGGTTTTTGGAACAGTGGAAGCCATTTTTACATGTTTTTCTGCTTCGACTAGCCGCTGAGAAGTGCTTGTTAAACACAACAAAGCAACTGTTAAAAGACAACGCATTGGAGTCCTCATTATGCTGCAGTAAAAGTATTGGCCGAATATTTTCATGGGATTGTGGCTGTAATTGAGAAGTTAAGTGATCAACAAGAAAATGTAGACACTAGCGGCGCTGCACAGAACCTTATCCATGCAGCATGTGATTATACGTTTCTTTGCTATCTTTTGTTTTGGAATGATATTGTAATGGAAATAATATCTGTGCTCAGATTGGATTGCAAAGCAAAGGCTTGAATATTGATCAATTAGTTACAAAAATAGAGTCAATTCGTAACGATCGAACGAAATCGGCCAATATTACAATTTCTAATGTAGTGACCATAAGGGTGTCACTGTATTTGATATTTACTTTAATATATGAAATGCAAAATAAGCATTTCATAATATGAAATAAATATCAAATACCAAGCTGCGCAGTCAGCAATTTCAATACTAACACATATTTTGAATAAAACAAAGCATTCATAAATAGGAGTTGAAACATAAAGATGTTACCCATACAAGTGAAAACATTAAGTGAATAAATAAATAAGTTTATAATTAATTGGTGTTTGTTTAATCGAGATAAGCCCTCTGGATATCATCCCCTATACATGGCGACCGTGACAGGACCTAGAAAATATAAACCACAAAAACCGTGAGTAAAAACAAAAAAAATCATATAACTAATGCTCAAAATACATAAAAGATTCGTGAGAAGTGAAACATCATATGTAGAACAAGAACAGTAAAAAAAAAAGTTTAATAAAAAAAAAATGTGTAATTTAAAATTCTTTTAACTAGATAGTGTTGTAGAATTATGTGGTTAAGTTTAAGTTCAAAGTTTAATATTAAAAAGTTGCTGCATACAATACCAGGTGTAAACTAAACTGAAAAGTTTTTTTAAAAGTACATTTACAATACCCGGGTGTAAATTAAAAATGAAATGTTTTTAAAGTACACATACAATACCCGGTTCCTATAATAAATTTTAAGTACAAACAAAAAGTACTAAAAAGTTTTAGTACTTGTAAATTAGTATACCCGGTAATAATAAACGTAAGGCAATAATAAAATACAAAAATTAATAAAGTTCTGCGAGCCATTGTTATTCTTGAATTGACAAGTGATGAATAAATAATTTTTTTTGTCGTCTGATAATTTATTAATAATTAATTAATTAATAAATTTTTTTTGCTCCTTAAATTTAATTAAAACATATACCTATAAATTAAAGATAAATTACGCTATGGGTTCAAGCAAATCAAAAAACGAACACCAAAGCTCGAATGGTCAAGTAAACAACAACGTAACAATAGGAGACGAGCAAACCTTCAATGTGTACAGTATTGAAATCGTACTATTACTTCTAATAATAGTGGTTTTAAAAATAATAAAATTTATCATGCTGCTATGCCAAAAGCAGAAAAGGGGACTCAAGAAGAGATGAACTTCAACATTAGTAGTATAAAAAAAGGATGAGTATAACTCCGTATCGAAACACTATTTTTATAATTCTAAATAAAATATAATTACATGCATTAAAGCATGCATTTAGTAATTTAATATAAAAATTTAAATTGTTTTTTTAATAAAAAAAAAATAATAAGCAAAATTTAAAAAACTCTTCAAAAATTAATATTTTTAACAATTTCAAAGATTAATATTTCAAAAATTAGTATTTTTATCAATTTCAAAGATTAATACTTCAAAATATTATAATATTTTTTTTTATAAAATTAATATTTTAATTTTTTTTAAAAAAAAAGTTTTAGACGTACATGAATAAGTTGGAAGAGTTGGAAGAAGAATTGAGAAATCAATTGATAGAATATAATAAAGCAAAACAAAACAAAAAGGCTTACGTACCAATAGAAAAAGTTATAAATGGTTTACAAGAAGAAATAAGAATTTTGGCAAACCAAACGGGCAGTAGTAAAGATAGCATCCATTTACCTGAAAAAACACGAGATCAAAATACAATGGAACCATTAAAGGCAAATGAGGTAATAGATTTGGTGACGAAAATTTTAAGGGACGATTACAATGGTGATCCTATGCTTCTAAATAGCATAGTCGAGAAACTGAAAATACTAGAACTATCAATCAAGCATGCCGGGAACCAGGACCTACTGGTAAACTTAATTTAATCAAAATTTTCTGCAAAAGCGAGGGAAGCTACATCGGAAGGATGCAACACAATAAAAAACATTATAGAAAAATTAAAACAGACTTGTAAGGGTCAAGCGTCATGGGAGATAACTGCGTCACTAGAAGGAGTAAGGGCTAATGCAAAAGATAGATATATGAAAGACATTTCGAAAATGACAGAAAAACTGAAGCAGGCTTATATCAATGAAGGAGCAGATCAAGAGACAGCGTCGCAATATGTAGTCCAGGCAGCTGTGAAGAATATAAAAAAGAATTATCCAAGCAACATCGTATTACAAAGTGTGATGTCAACTGAATTTAAAAATATCGACCAAGTGATGCATAGGTTCCAGTCGCTACAAAACGAAAAGGATGCGCAAATGCTAGCTTTCAGAACTACTTATGGCCGTGAGCAGCGACCAAAATTCAACAACAGGTACAGAGGCAATCAGGATACAGGCAGATATAGAGGTAATTTTAGCAATGTTGGAAATTATCGATGCCAACATAATTTTTGTAGAACCCCAAATAATTATTACAGTAATCAAAAACCAACTAACATGTATTATAATAATAATAATAATTATAAAAATTTTAGTAAATATGATTACAGAAATAAAAATAATAAAGCTAATATAAGAAACATAGATGTAGGAAGAGTAGATTCTCCTTCACAGGAAAACTTTTAAAGGCTCCTCGGTGCACAGGGGAACACTTTAAAATTTTAAATTTCAATTTAAACTACTGTATTTTCATAAATCTGAGCATGAATTAAAAATTAACAAATAATATATGTTTTTTACTAGATACAGGAGCAGAGGTCTCTTTAATAAAGTTTAATGATCAATTAACAAAAAATAACTATATTAATATTAACAATGTAATTAAATTAAAAGGCATAACAGATGTCGAAGAAAACAATGAGTGCCATAAAGAAAGAGGTTTTTGTTGGAGGATATGCGATCAAACATGAGTTTCATGTAGTCCGAGATGATTTTCCAATACCGACAGCAGGTATTATAGGGATAAATTTCTTTACCAAATCCTCGTGTAATATTAGTTTTGAGGACTTTACGTTAGAAATAAATGAGCGTAATATTTCGTTTAAAATTCCAATTCAAACAGGACCAAGAATAGATACAATCTATATTCCTCCTAGATGTGAAGTAATCAGAAGTTTACCGCACCAAAATATATCTACAGATTCAGTAGCAATCTATAATGGTAAATTAACACCAGGTGTATTTGTGAGTAAGACAATAGTGAGTAACAGTAGCCCATATGTTCAATTGTTGAACACTACTGATACAGGAATAACAATTCCTCACACTGCCTTTTCTTTTGAACCTTTAGATAACTTCGAAGTATTCCAAATGGTAACCAATAAGGGTACAGATAGTTCAACCAAGAAATCCAAGCAGGAAGAGATAGTAGGTAAAATTTTAGAAAACAATAAAAATTTGGATCCTAATGTTAATAATGATATCAAAAAATTAATTTCAAATTATATAGATATATTTTCTAGCGAAAATGAAAAGCTAACATTAAATAATTTTTACAATCAAAACATTCATTTAAAGGATGATACGCCAGTATACACAAAACCTTATCGACTGCCCCATTCTCAAAAACAAGAGATTAACCAACAGGTTTCTACAATGTTAAGAGATGGCATAATAGAGCCATCGATTTCTGACTATAATAGTCCAATTACTAGCAAAGTCCCTAAAAAATCAAAGGAAGGTATAAAGAAATTTCGTCTTGTTGTAGATTTTAGAAATATAAACAAGAAGGTGTAGTAGAATTTTTTTGCCAGCGAATTTCTGACAGCTACGACGCAGCAAGAGATAAAAGATGAGACAAAAAGTACAACAGAGATGTATTATTTATTTTGGGATAAATTTGTTTTCAAAACAATTATATTAGTTAAATTTCTACTTCTAGTTCGTACCATTTGTTTGTTGTGATATTTGTTTCCATAGGCGTCGTTATTTTTATTATAATTATTTTTAATTATCAAAATTTTGTTATATTTCCTACAAAATCATTAATATTTCTACTAGTTTTTGGGTTTCTATTATAATTGGTTGAATTTCAATAGTAATTAATAAATTTATGCGTTTTTTTTGTGCATTTCAATGGGACCCCAATAGTTTTTTTTAATATTTTAATCGAGACACTGAATGTGCAAACAATATGCGCATGTGCATGCGCATGTGCAAACAATATGCGCATAACAAACAAATTTTGTGTTCGCTGGCAAAATAATTCTACTATAGTTGCGGATAAATTCCCGCTACCGCGAAGCAGGCAGAGCTAAGGAGTGACCATAAGGGTGTCACTGTATTTGATATTTACTTTAATATATGAAATGCAAAATAAGCATTTCATAATATGAAATAAATATCAAATACCAAGCTGCGCAGCCAGCAATTTCAATATTAACACATATTTTGAATAAAACAAAGCATTCATAAATAGGAGTTGAAACATAAAGATGTTACCCAAACAAGTGAAAACATTAAGTGAATAAATAAATAAGTTTATAATTATTTGGTGTTTGTTTAATCGATATAAGCCCTCTGGATATCATCCAATATACACTAACTGGGTGTTCCTAGATTTTTTGAAATTCATCGTAGAATGGGATTTGTCAGATTTTCTTCCAAATCTTACGGTCGCACTAAAGTTATTTATGACTATTTGCGTATCAGTGGTTTCGTGTGAGAGGAGTTTCAGCAAATTAAAATTAATTAAAAATTACTTGACCCAACAATGACCCAATGTAGCTTATTAATAACAATGCTCATTTGTATTAATTAAAAAAATTACGTTTATCGGCTTTTTATTATTATTGACAGTTTTTATTTTTGGGGTGACACCACAATATCCGCCCCGGGTGCCACCCATGCTAGCTACGCCACTGAATTTAACTAAGACTGAAACTTCATCGTCTCCTACAACATCTATTGATACCATGGCAAATAACTGTAGCGGTAGTAGCTGTAGTAGTAGTCGCAATAATTTAAGTCCTTAAGAAAATCATCCGACAATAGTTCTCATATAGAAGCAAAGCAAATTTCAAATTGTTTTCTTATACTGACACCTTCGTCCTAGCATTTACCGATAATTTTATGATAATTTTCAATTCAGCAACATCATTGATGGGTTTCTGGAATAATCAATTTAAATATATCCAAATTGTATTTATTGTAAATAATAACATCCTAATTATATTAACAAAAAAAAAGTTTTAAATTATATTCAATGAAACAGACTCAGTTAAATGAAATGTTAAGTTAAATGACATTTATTTTCATAATAATGACAATTATGGTGAATCTTAACAAAAAAATAACGTAGAATATTTTTTTTTATAAAGCGGGAGTACAAACCTATGATAAGAATAAATTAAGAATTTTGACCAAGTTGAATTGTAACGAGGATGGTGATATGGATTTGTTGTTAACTGAAGTTGATCTGAATAATAAAATTAAAAGAAACAGTGTAGTGGGGAAGGGAAATAAAGTGAACGATAGTGGAATACATGTTGTGAGCAATTTGCATCATCGGGTTGAGGATAATCAAAATGAGATTGTAACCGAAACAAACCATTTATTACTGAAATATTTTAATAACATGTTATTTTTACTAAATCACGATGGCGTAAATAATCACAAAATAACAATTTTTTTTTTGAATTTATATATGTTTAAAAATCCTCAAAAATAAGTAATATAAATGTCGTGGAACGTCATTGGATTGTTTTAAGTGTGCATGGATGTGGATATGAGTGATAGTGTGCGAGTATGTGTGAGAGTGTGAGAGTATGTGAGTAAAAGTGGGGTGCGACATACTAAGAACAACACACTAATCAAAGAGTTAAAATATAAAGATTTGATTGATGGTCGTACGAAAAAACTCCTTACAACATACAATAGTAGCCAACCAAAATTATACGGTCTCCCAAAAATTCATAAACCTAAGATTCCAATCAGACCGATAATATCTTGGATTGGCACCCCAGCCTATAATCTTTTCCTGTTGATCATGAACATGAATTAATTTCCTTTGACGTAGTTTCTCTGTTTACAAACACCCCACTTAACCTATTATATGATATCATACGTGATCGATGGAGCTATTTAGAAACAATAATGTCCATACCTATTAGTTAAATAGTAGTTTTTAAAAACAGACTTTCGGTGGAGCGATGGGTTGCCCATTAATCCCTATTATAGCTGACCTTATAATGAATAAACTTCTCGACGTCTCGATACCCCGATTAAACTTCATTCCCACTTTAGTAACAAAATATGTTGACGAACTTCTTTTCAGCATTCCACCCGCTGAGATCACAAATACCACTAACATCCTATATAATTTCCACCATAAACTTCAATTCACTTATGAGCAACAACAGAATAATAGATTGGATTATTTAGACATGTCCTTATTCTTAAATGAGGATAAAACAATAGATACGAATTGGTATTCAAAATCGACTAGTAAGTATAGGATCCTAAATTTTCTTTCCTCCCATTCTTATTCCCCAAAACGGAATATTATTGTCACAACAATTGAAAGAACTCTAAAGTTGAGCTCGATAAAATTTTGGAAAACAAATTGTGATATTATAAGACAAGGTCTCATCAAGAATAATTACCCCTCTCATCTCATTATACCCTTATT
Source organism: Diogma glabrata (assembly GCA_963693315.1). Lineage (NCBI taxonomy): Eukaryota > Metazoa > Arthropoda > Insecta > Diptera > Cylindrotomidae > Diogma > Diogma glabrata. The sequence continues at coordinate 188,596,385 of OY856188.1, read as the reverse complement.
ATACCCTTTCCCAAACTCTCCCTTTCTTTTTTATATTTAGAAATAATGCTGTTAGCCCAATGAACAAACTTCTTTTAGCTTTGAGATATTTTGCCACTGGATCGTTTTTAATAGTAGCTGCAGATTTTAGTGGTGCAAGTAAGGCAATGGCATGCAAAATCGTTAGCATAGTAGCCAAAGCAATTGCAAGACTAAGGTCCAAATTTGTTAAATTTCCAACATCTTTCAATCCGATGAAACAAAATTTTTATGATATTGGAAAGTTTCCAAATGTCATCGGAGCGATTAACTGCACTCACGTTGCCATTAAATCACCAGGTAAAAAGTTTCAAAACTGTTGCATATTTTAAAACCTTTCACAATCGTTTACGATTAAAAGTGCTGAAAAGCTTTTCTAAAATAACGTAAGAAGTAAATTGATAATTGATAATTTCGCTTCGTTGTTAAACTCACAATTTGAAGTTGCTTTCGATTTATTTATAAGAAATATTTTTAATAATAAAAAATCTTCGAATAATATACTGTAAACTACAATAATTAATTATTTGAAGTATGTGAGCCAATTCAACTCAGACAGAACACCTGTACGATATAGTCAAAAATCTCTAGTGCCTAAATTAAGTTGCATTCAGATTAATCTGCACAGATCAGAAATGGCCTCAGTTAATTTGAACCGGTTAATTGAACAGGATGCTCAAGATTTTGCGTTCATACAGCCGTGGGCAGACAGTAAAAGAATAAAAGAGTTATTGTCAAACAAAAATACAAAACTGATCTATTTCTCAGATGTGGAAAGACCGCGAACCGCGATTCTTTTCAACAAACATCTGAAAATATTTCCATTGAATGAATTTATCTGTAGAGATCTTACAACGGTCCAGATAGAAATTCATCTTCATCCAGGTGGATTTCGTAAATTCGTTTTAGCTTCTGCATACTTCCCGGGGGATGAGGACGCGACTCCACCAGAATTGTGGTAGAGAAACTCATCAAGTATTGCTTCAATAACCACTATAACCTCATAATCGCGTGTGATGCTAACGCTCATCACACCGTGTGAAGAAGTGGTAACATTAACACAAAAGGCGAGCGTCTGCTTCAATTTTTGTATACAAACAATATGTTTATTGCAAACAAAGGTAGTGAGCCTACCTTTAAAAATGCAATCAGAGGTGAGGTCCCTGACCGAACTTTAACTAACATAAACGCTACTAACCATATTAAGAACGGACATATTGCGAAGGAAGCTTCTATGCCTGATCATGCTAATATATGTTTCAACATAGAACACTACCCGAAGAACATCCAGTACTTTAGAAACCCGAGAAAAACCAACTGGGAACTTTACACAACATATCTTCATAATAATGTAAATAGTTGCGGCAGTATCAACTCTACATTTGAGCTTGACTCTGCAGCAAATAATTTACAAGAAATTATCCCTGAAGCATACAACCTTAATACTCCAATAACTCAATCCAAAAGATGCAGAGATGTACCTTGGTGGAATGGTAACTTGGAGAGGAAAAGGAATAAAGTTCGCAAGCTCTTTAACAGAGCAAAAAGAAAAAAAGAAATAGGATAGAGTACCGAGTAGCTCTAACCAATTATAATAAAGAACTCAGACAATCAAAAAGAAATAGCTGAAAAGAGCTCTGCAATACGATAGACAATCTACCTGATGCAGCTCGACTCCAAAAATTGATTTCGTCTGATCATACAAACCCTCTAGGCTCAATCTGCAAACCACATGGTACGTATACCACCAGCTGCATTGAGACACTAGATACTTTACTTCAAACCCACTTTCCGGGCTCAATAGAATGGAGCACGGAAGATAATGCCAACGAAGACGTACATCTTCTAGATCCTGCAACTAAAAGTACTGCAGATCATTTAGCCAACGCAATTTTCACCCCCAACAAAGCGAATAGGCTATAGATTCCTTCGGTCCGTATAAATCTCCAAGAGGTGATGGAATTTTTCCGGTACTTCTGCAAAAGGGTCTAACAATCATCCTTCCATATCTCATGCGTTTGTTCAAATCAAGCTTTCGCCTTGCTTACATTCCTCAGATATAGCGAGAAACTAAAGTGTTTCTATACCTAAGCCAGAAAAAAAACCAAATGAAGCCAAATCATACAGACCCATAAGTCTTACATCTTTTCTATTAAAAATAATGGAAAGGATATTGGACTATCACATCCGCCATGTATGTCTTAAACAAAACCCTAGCAACTCTAGCCGGCACGCCTATCCGACTGGGAAATCTACTGAAATTGTGGGAGCGATAGCCATTAAAACCCGAAACAACACGATAAAAGGAGATTTAAAGGAACTCAAGGAATTTACAAATCTCACTCACACCATTTTAGAGAACTAACACATATTTAAAAAATTAGACATGACCCCGAAATAAATAGAAAATTCAAAAAGATGACTTATAACTACAGACATAACCAATTTACTATAATAGCCATAAAAGAATAACAATGATGATGAAAATAATACCTGTCACCTTCATAATCTGTTGATATCGTTCCGTGGGCAGGATTCGGTTAGCATCAATCCATGGGACCAGTTGAGGACATATCCAATAAGCATAATAAACAGGTTAATCGTTAACAAATTTTTATTTTATTTATTATTTATTGAGGATGAGTGTCACAAGTTCTTATATATAACTTAAATTGTTATTTTAGTTGATTTTTTTTTTCAATGTAAAAGTTTAAAATTAAGTTGTAACAGTAGAAATTAGTTTTTCTTAGATAATTTAAGTGCTTTTCGGTTTTGACTTTCCAACAGAATCTTAAAATAATATTCTTATATCTATATTATATTATTCAGAATTTGTCACAAACACGATACGAGAACTGTTAATTATTTTGATTTTCAATTTAATAATTTTTTTGTTTTCTCTGTTTTAAAACTTTTAAATTTCACATATAAATTCGTTGACGAGATTATTTGACAGTTTGTTTCACAAACGTGGGATTTATTTTTTCATTCAACTGAACCGGAATGCAAAAATCTCATTTAGTACGAAATCTCATCCCATGAAATAATTCCATACAACCAGAATCTAGCTACAGATGGAAGAAAAAACAATTTGTAAAACGGACAAGCTCTGAGTTTCCATGCAAAAAAGTTAAAGCCTCAGAATGTCCGCTAGAAATAGGTAGATTTCGGTAACAGACAGTTTGGTGTTCAAGGAGAATCTGATGTATAGTCCAGTCATTTTAGCATAAAAAAGGGGTCAACATCGGAATGAGAGATAATAAGCTGAATTTTTGTATAAACCTTCATTTTGGCGTTCTAAATGTTGTCGCAAAAGTCTCCTACAATCTCGTGTCTGCATCGTAAGTTATTCAAGGTCAAATGTAAAAAAAACAGTTTTTCGCGATTATCTCGGTTTCTATTGCTCCAATTATGTTAACATCTATGACAGAAATTGTAGAGCATAAAATTTGCGACCAATTTTATTAGAAACATTTTTTCATGGGCTCAACCTTTTTTGCGATAGAAGGCGGTGAGCGCACAGCGCTCAGCCATACGTACTTAATACAAGGTCAACCGTGAATATTACCTTGAACTTTAAATAATTGTCGTTTTTTCTTATTTCCGATCTCGGCAACGACGGACGTAAAATTTTGAAAATTATGGTTGGTTTGTGTTTTATTTGTGAGAAACCACTTGCAGAAGGTGATTTTGATAATGTGATACGTGGTTTGAAATCTTAAAAAACTAAAGTATCGATTGAAATGATAGTCACAAAGACTTCTTTAATATTTTAACTTCTGTGAATGTGCATGTTGTGTGTCGAAAAAAGTACATCTGTAAAAATTTCATAGCGGCATCGAAACGACGCTTACAAGGAGATCACCCTTTATTATCACCCAGTGTACCTCGTAAAAAAAGGAATGAAGTGTTTGATTTAAAAAAAACTATGTTTATTTTGTTTTGTAACATCTGATGCAGCAGCAAAGTCAAGAAAAAAAGAAAACTAATTCACCGCCCTCTATCGCAAAAACATGAGAAATTGTTCCAAATAAAATTTGTTACAAATTTTATGCTTTACAATTTGTATAATAAATGTTAACGTCATTGGAGCAACAGAAACCGAGATAATCGCGAAAAACTATTGTTTGTTACCTATCTTGAATAACTTACGACGCAGACACGAGATTTTATGGACTTTTTAGGCAACTTTTAGAACTGAAGGTATATACAAAATGAAGGGATATACGAAAATTCAGCTTATTATCTCTCAATCCGAGGTTGATCGCTAAAATGACTGGGCTAGTATTAGATTAGAATAAATAAAAACCAACTAATTACAAACAGATATTAAACAAATTTAAAAAAAATTAAAAAACATTTCCAAAAATACTTGAAATATCGCAAAAATTATAACAAAATCAATAACAAAAACATTTTTCAAAATTCCAAAAATTATAGTAAAATTAAAAATTTAAACTTTTTCAAAACTCTAGAAATATTCCAAAAATTATAACAAAGTCTAACATTGTAACTTTTTTCAAAATTCTAAAAATAATGCAAAAAAATTATAACAAAATCAAAAATTGAAATATTTTCCAATATTCTTAAAATATTTCAAAAATTATAACAAAATCAAATATTGAAACTTTTTCCAATATTCTTAAAATGTTGCAAAAATTATAACAAAATCAAAACTACAAACTTTTTTCAAAATTCTAATAACATTCTTAAAATTATTACAAAATCAAAATTGAAATTTTTTCCAAACATCTAAACATATTTCAAAAATTCGAAATTCAAGAAAATTCAAAAAATACTTAAAATATCGCAAAAATTAGAACAAAATCAAAAGTACAAAGTTTTTTAAAAATTCCAAAAATTATAATAAAATCAAAACCTTAAACTTTTTCAAAACTCTAGATATTCCAAAAATCATAAGACGTCACATTGGTCCACATTTTTTCAGACCGAAGCAAAACTCCTGCTTTACTCACAATTTTTGAATCGTAAAACTGCATTTTACGGTATTCTCGTACAAAAATAGCTATTTTAAACCCATACATATCTGGTTTATAAAATCTGCCAAAACAAACAAAACAAAATAATTACTCCAAAAACAACAAAATTTTTAGTACAAAAAAACTTTTGGAAAGTCTTAATTCTAAGAACAAAGTTTTTGTTTTTCATCATTTAGCACATTAATTTGTTGTTAATAAAAACATTTGTTATTAATATTGTCAAAGATGTAAATCTGTGAATAAATAATATCATAAGAAAATAAAATACAAAATTTTTTAAAAAATAGTACATTATGATGCTAGGACGTAAAGCTAAAGATTTTGGACGTATGTGGAGTTTGTAAATCGAGGCGCTAGCCGAGATTTGCACCCACATTAAGTCCAAAATAGCTTACGTCCGTGCATCATATACTATTGTTTATTCGCCGCAAGCAAAATATTTTTAAAAAAAATGTTTATTCTAAATTAAAATTATAAATTTGCATAAATTTTAAAGTAAAAATATGTGGAACAAGTAGCCTTTGACAAAATATTTGTTATTTTTTCCAAATTATTGTGTAGCTATGACAACAAATGATAACAACCATTTTAATTGAATAATGAAATTTTGAATTTAAGGGTTGCTTTGATAAAAAATTTTATTTTTCATAGAATTTAAACAAATACAAATGCTTTTTACTTTTTGGGACGTAGCTATGACAACAAAATAAATAGTTGAAAAGTGATACTTTAAGGCCGCAAATCACAGTAATAAAGCAACACTTTAATATGTAGGCGAATAAAAAATTAATAATATTGTTAAACAAATAAACGTCACATGTAAGTGAAATAAACGTGATACTATATGTAAATTTTAAGATACTTTTATAAGACTTTTCTAGCTGATCAATTTTATTTTCATTTTATATTTATTTTATTACCGTTTTGGTAGTATTATGAATGCTAAATAAAAATCATGTAACTTTTAGGGATATTTAGTTGTAATCATAACCCTTCATTACAGTTGTAATCGACAAAACATTTGTACTAAGGTTATCTCAGATAAATTTAACAAAATGCTGAACAAAATTGTCCAAGCTGTGGGCGAATGGGCGAAAATATTTGGAGGTTGTCCCATCGAAGTGGGAGCAAAATGGCATTTGTTGGTGGCCCAAAAAAGGTCTAAAACAAAAGCAAAAGGAAGAACACTCGCAACCAGATCCTAATACATTCTTTAAAATGCAGTGTGATGCTTTGAAACGGGATAACATTATTTCGATGGAACTGGCAATAAAAGTCCTAGGAGTAATGCAAAGCAAGTCAGATACCGAGAATGATGAAATCGATCAATCAAAAAAAAGGATTTTGATGAAGAAAGGGGAAAAATCCCTAAAATTACTCAACAAGCAAATAGATTTGACAGCAGATCTGCCGGTATTTAGAATTGATTTTGATAGTAACATTTTATATTGTTTCATATTTAATGTTCCACAGGTCTTTCAGGACTTTCTAAATTCATCGGTGGTGAATTCATGTATGCCAGCGAATTTAAATGTTAAATTTTCCCTATCCTATCACGAAATATTGGCCTATGTCATATTTTATATAGGATAGGATTTATGGTTTAGTTACCCATTACTTAACAAAAAAATATTAAAAAAAAAACAAAAAAAACAGATTTGCGTCCATTAACATCCTTAGAACGCATGTTGTTGTGGGACCTTGGTCTTAAAAGGTTTTTATGTGTTGTTGTGACACATATTGTAATGCCTCCTACACATCACATTTTATTAAAAAAAAAAAAAAAAAAAAATATATTCTAATGAAATAGTTCCAATTGAGCAGGACAAAAATTATAATATGACTGACTCAAAAATGGTTCACACTTATCAGGTAATGCAATGTACACATCCTCTTTAAGTGGACAAATTTATAATTTATTTATTTCTTTTCAGACACCCGCGATCACACAGCAGCCAACCGATTGTATATTCGTTCAATCTACGAATCACGCATTAAAAGCATTACACACATCAAATGAATTACAACATGATAATGATCAGTACGAGTGTCTTTGGTTAAACCCCAATGATGCAGATATTGATCATGATCTTGATAACGACAGTCATAATAAATTAGATATATCCCGGTTGATTAATTTAATTATGTTTGGTAACGCCTTCTGCATTACCGTCAATAGTCAGCTTTATTTAAACCTAAAACGGAAAGATGAACATTAGAAACTGATGAATACTCAAATTCAAAGTAGATTAATTTATCTTATCTAATCTTATACAGCATCAAAACAATCAATTCCTATATATTTAGGATCGTACTGTCATTAATTACTGGTCACCTGGAACAAAAACAAAAATTACAACTTAAACAAAATGTAACGTATTGGTTGCCTAGTTAATATGTAATTGAATCAACAAAATTTCTGTCAAAGATACACTAGCGATAGGTTCGTTAATCTTTATTTATTATTGAACGTTGGTAACACGTACATATGTGTTTAGTTACCGAAATTATCACCTATGTTTAATTTGTCGTTGTTGGTGGTTTTAGTTTGACAGAAAATAATATATAAAAATTAAAAATTCTCGAAGTTTGTTCTCTTATTTTTGGGCGTCTTGTGCCGTGTGGCTGTTTGTTAAGCCATTTTTTTTTGTTAATTTATATTTTTTGTTAGTTAATAATTTGTTAGTTTGAATCCTGTGTTAAAGTTAGTTTAATTCAAGTTGTATTTCCAAAGATTATTTGTTGATAAAAATTCATAAATAAGGTTAAGTAGTATAACCAAATCATAAACAATTATAATTGAAACTTTGTCAAACAAGTTGTTGTATGAATTAAATCTGTGTTATATTTGATGACACGTGCATTAGTAACTGTAATGCTGTTTTTATTCCAAACATGACCAGCCGTATTAATTTGAATCAAGTGTCATAATTAATGACACGTCAGCAATAACTGTTGTGCTGCTATTCTAAAACACGAGGTGTTGGATCCTCGGACGATTGCTGATATAGCTTCATTGTAAATCATTACAATGAGCGGTCTCAATATTTGGCAGATCATTGAATCTTAAATTTGGTTTGTTAAATTGCTGTTATTTGTTAATCAATATCTCCTTTTCAGCCAGTGGCAGTAATTTCTTCAACCTGATTTAATGTTGTGTGCACGATATGTTATTAGTGCATGATATGTTATGAGTTCATCGTCTCCAGTTGTCACTATTTTGTTTTGGAATTACTATTTGGATGCAAACCAGTAGTGTCATATTACACGCAGTTATTGATTAACATTCAACATTACAATCCAGGATTTCCAGTTATTTGATTGGAATCCAGTTATTTGACAATCCCGTTATGTGATTGGAGTTACTATTTGGATGCAAACCAGTAGTGTTACACTACACGCAGTTATTGATTGACATACAACATTACAATCCAGGAAGTTATTAGCATTGTGCTGCATTGTATTGTCGTGGAAAGTATTATTACGTGTTGCACCATATGTTGTCAACTCATCGGCTACATCGTGTCATTTCTTGATTGCAACTACTCGTTGATATATATTATTTATGTGTATTTGGAAGTCATCAAGTTCACCATAACAAAGTTCATTTCAAGTCATCGATTACATCCATCTATCAATTGATTGGAACTATTCGCTGATATATATTATTTATGTGTATTTTTGAAGTCATCAAGTTCATCATAACAGCTTTCAATTACTGTGATCAGTGATTACTCACCCATCATCAATAAGTACCATCAATCTAAATACTCAACATTGACATCGTATCGTCGGATTCAGAAAGTTATAAAAATACAGTCCACTATCAACCAGAGTTATCAATGTCAATGAAGAATGAGCAAGAAAAGTTAAATACGAAAATTGAAGGAAATTTGAAATCCACAAATGATGCCCTTAAAAGCATTGCTGATGCGGTTGTGAATATGGATGCCAAAGTAGAATTTTTAATGAATGAAATTAATACCTTCTCAAGTGCCAATGTTATTTCCAGTGCAGGCCACAGTAATGAAAAACAAACCCATAATAAACAAACGGTTTATTAGTTTCCAGTTTATGAACACAAGATGATCGATACACATGCAGATATCAATGTTTTTGAAAACAAACTTGAAACAAATAACGAGTTTCACAATCAAAATTTTAAATATTTTCAAATGAAAATCGGCAAAAACTTAGGCAATGGAAAGGGAAAAATTGTGGCATGCAGTTTAGTTGATTGCATCTTTAGTAGATTTCTTTCTCTTGTATTCGTGGACAGGAGATACGAAATTTGCACAGAAGTTTCCTGAAAGGAAAGAGTCTTTTCAAAAATATTCTAAAACAATCAACTTTTTTATAGAAATTGTTCGACACGCCGATTATACATATTCAGATGATGATAAAAAGAACTTTTTTCAAGGCAATTAAGTCTCGAATCATTGATAAATCTAATTCGATTCGGAGAAAAAAATCTCCTGCCAGAAATCGTAAAAAAGGTTTAACATACAAGCCTAGAAAAATTCAAAGTGGCAAGTTCAGTAATGGAAATTTGAATGATAACAACAAAACACCTGATGAAGAATGTGAAGGTGACACTTCGGAAGGTTTAGATGTATCGGGGCATTCATTTAACTCATAAATTAATGATTAGATATACTAAAGTAAAATATAATTAAATATAAAATATTTATAAAAAATACAAAAACCGGTATTATAACTGCAAAGTAGAAAGCAAAGGTAAAAATACATATTCGTTTTTATCTAAGTCGTTATCATCCAAAATGAATTCAAAAATACGTTTAATTTTAAACAATTTACAAAATATATCTTCAATGCTAAATACATTTTTGAAATTTTTGTCCAATTTTTTGGAACAAAAATTTAACAATTCTTTTGATGAGATTGGTAAACTGAAATAGTTTTCAATGTGTTCTAACGTGTTTCCATAGAGATAGCACTTTCCCTTACAATGTATCACATTATATATCTCTAAAATGGTATTATTTTTCATTAAAACCCATCTATCTTCATCCCTATCACAATCTATTTTAAACTTCATGCATTCTATGGCAGAATACAGCAGGTATGGCCTTTCAATAATACCATCCAGCCCCAGGTAATCCAATTTCATTGAACAAAATTTTTAAAAATTGGTTTATCGTCACGTTTTACCTTGTACAGATTTTCAATAAAATCGAATTCTAGCAAACGCTTTGCTGCTTGAGATAAAGGCAAATTACCAGATCGTAAAAGTCGATAAATTTTATATAATTTACTTTCAAATGGCTTTTGTTTGAAAACCACAGATTTTTAGACCGTTTTTCTGTTTTCGTTTTCTGTTCAATGCATGAGCACTGTGAATATTTGTGAATCTATTTTTGTTCTGTATTATTTTCTATATAGAGATGAGTGATGACACACCTCTACTAATTCAACAGGTCATTTAAATTTTTTTATAGCTTATTTGAAAACTTATTTGGTCGCCAATTTTTCATATATCCGAACTGATGAGCTAAAATACTGATTATTTTTCATTCATATTTTTAAAAACAAAAATTAAAAATTGCGCTATCATTTCTCATTACCACTTTTTGAAATCATTGCTACTACGTCAACAAAATGTCTGTGCACAAACTTTATTAATAAGCGCAGCAAAGCACGCCGGGTCCTGCTAGTCAAAAATAAAATTAAAAGTCGGGCAAGTGCGAATAAAATTCGCTCGCCAAGGGTTCCGTGAATGTAAAAGAACACAATATCAAAAATAAATGACATAAAGTTAAGTTGTAAAGTCTTTATATCGCCAGACTATGGACGCATAACAGAATAAATGTTTAATCGTAAACGTCAATAGTAAATGTCAATCACTTCTACATTGATCAAAAATGTTACTTGAGGTTAAATTTTATCCATAGCTCTTTATGTTAACTAAAGAAAGATTTAATCAGTATTTGAATGGTTTAAATTGGGAATATTTGTTCTATATATCAGCGTCGAAATATAGGATGGTATACATATACTTAAAATAGCACTTTTTTATCAATAACTAAAAAGCTGTGCATCACAAAATTCTAAAAAATATTGCAATGTTTCTTAAATTAAGTGCTCTTTCAAATGACACCCCACTCGTTTGGGTCCAAAAAAGTTTTATTTTACCCTCCCCACACCCATCCTCTAAACACACAGAAATATAATTATTTGAGACCTCGCTATAATTGTCATTTAAAGTTTACCAAACGTCTATACGCATTTTTCCAAACTTTTCTGTCAATTTGTGTCGAAACGTAGGGGGAGCACGGTTTGAAAGTTTTACTTTTTTGACAATAACTCGAAAACTGTGACCAGTGAAATTCTAAAAAAAGTACGTTATTTCTTAAATTAGGTGTTCTTTCAAATGATACCCCACTCGCTTGGGTAAAAAAAGTTTTTTTTTACCCTCCTTACACCCATCCCCTAAACAAACAGAAATATAATTATTTGAGAGTTCGCTATAATTTTCGTTCAAAATATAGCAAACTTCCTGTCTCTATGAATTTTTTCAATTTTTTCTGTCAATCAGTGTCGTAGGGGGGGGGGGACGGTCTGGAATTTGCACATTTTTTAGAATAACTCAAAAACTTTGCACCGTAAAATTCTAAAAAAAATTGCAATGTTTCTGAAATTTGGTGTTCTTTCAAATGACACCCCATTCGCTTGGGTCAAAAAAGTTTTTCTTCACCCTTCCCCACCCCAATCCCTTAAAAACACAAAAATATAATTATTTGAGAGTTCGCTATAATTTTCGTTCAGAGTTTATCAAACTTCCTGTCAATTTTGTCAAATTTTTCTGTTAATTAGGCTCGAAATGCAAGGGGGGGACCAACTTTTTGTGTCACTTTATTGATAATAATTCAAAAACTATGCATTGCAAAATTCTATAAAAAATGGCAATATTTCTAAAATCAAGTGCTCTTTCATATATCACCCCACATGACCTGGTTTCAAATGATGATTTTACCCCTTAACATTCCCACCCGTTTAATAAATATAGTTATGAGTATCTGCCACTTTTCTATATTTTTCATTAAAAACCTACTCATTTTTCTATCAATCGAAATATATTTCAAGATTTTCGATGAAGTAGGGTCGGAGTTAATCGGGGCAATAAAACATCGAGAAAGCGTCATTTTTCAAAATTATACAAAAAATGGTGAGGTGTAAAATTCCAAAATATATTTTTAAATAATGTTAAAATGAAGTCCTTTCATATGATACCCTACTCGTCTCGATATTAAAATGTATGTTTTCAAAGGCTTTACATCGTACCTCTTTAAAACAAACGAACACAACTTTAGTTATTTTTTAACCCGCCATCTTGTGTGGATAGGTTAGTTTTATAAGCACCTCAAATTTTAAGTTCAAATTTTAAGTTCATCGGTTCACGAGATAATGGAAATAATGTGAAAAACACGTTGAAGATGAAATAATATTTAATTTTATTGAAAAATGAAATAATGTTACTTTTTCTGTTCGTTAAATTGTCTGCTAAATACAACTCGTCACCAAATTATTAGTCGATTATTTTTCAACAGTACCACTCATGCCATTTGAGGTTAAAAACCTCAAATGACATTCGTAATAATGATTATGAAAAATAATCGACTATTATTTGACGACTCGTGATATTATATATGATAATTATTTTACCATTTTTAGTATATTTTATTAAAATTCATAGGTTTATACATGTGATAATGAAAGAAAAATTTATTATTATTGGATAGTTCAAATTATAATCATTTTATCTCAATTTACAATAATGATTTTATTTTGATTATGGACTACAATTATAGAATCGTTGTATTTCAAGATGATTCGGATAGAGGCTCGAAGAAGGCATTGGTATAATCAATATCTTGGTTAATTTACAAAGAATCAGAGCCAAATCAAATTTATTGTAAATTCATGCCACCGCCATATTCAACGTCGAGAATAAATAAGTTGAAATTATTTAATAACAGCATTAATTAATAACAGCAAGCCAGATGTGTCTTGACCAACGTATGCTATTGATATAAAAGGAAGAGCCAGTAAGTATTTCATTGTTGTTATCTTATACTATGTATACAACTAATGATAAAATATTTCATTACTTATATAGAAACATATCAAGAAGTGGAAGATAAAGTAATGTTAGTGCATAAAAAAGATAATGTTTATACCAGTGACTCTGGAAAGACGGCAGCAATAAATGCAGAAGAGAATCGAAAAGCATTGAAATTTAAATCTATTTCTGTTAATTCAAATTCGCTGAAACGAAAATTGAAATCATCGGCAGTCAATTTAAATAACGATCATCCTAAAAAACAGGGTAATTTTACAGAATACTTAGCTTGAGCTGAACAATAATTTATATTTTGTGCGATTTTTTTATAGTTTCTCAGTCATCAAGTGATGAAAATAGTCTTTCATCAGATAATGAAGTAAGAAATATAAAAAAAAACTAAACTCTGTAAAAAATCTAATAAACTCTCACAACCACTTCGAAACGATGATTCTAATGATTCTAATGAGGATAGTGGCGATCATCCTATGAATAATAAATTGGTACCATTGTCTCCACGAATTACTTATCAAGAAAAACACCAAGAAAATGAAGAAGTTAGAGAAGAAGTATCTCCTTGTGATTGTAATGAGACAGAAGAAGACAAAACAGGTAGAAGAAATTAAAGTTTTCTATATACATAAATAATACATATTTTGATTTTATTGATATATTTATTTACTTTCATTATATTACTTGGCTAATTCGATGACTAAATATTATCAAAGCTTGTCAAATAAGTTAGCTACTATCAATGGAAAACTCACAGATGTTATTGTTCGAACAGAAGTGACAGAAGAACGTATTGCTAAATTACAAAAACATATAAATAGTGACATAATCGAAGATATCAACAATAATAATGACCAGAATATTGAAGCAATTCAGCAAAATAACGAAAGTTTCACATTACCAATTGCATCATTAGAAAAATTCATTGAGTTTGAACAAAAAATAACAACTGATCATTCTTATCGAAGAAAAATTGTAAGCACATATTTCTTTTTAAATAAGTTTAATTATTAGCACTTCTTTGTTTGAAAATATTAAGAAAACTTAAAATTAAATTTTAAGTTAATTATAAAGCATTTTTTACTAACTAAAAAATTGATTAGAATTCTCAACTAAAATTTTAACATTAAACATTTTGATTCATTCATTGACAAAAAATGATGTATTTTACTTTAAATTCCAAAAACATTCTTAAAACGTTATTTTCATTTTTATTATTATTATTGCTGTTTTATTTCTCATTTTGCAATGGTCAGTATTATTTAAACTAGACGGATCATAGAGATCAAGTCTAGAAAAAATTCTATTATTTATTGAGGAATGTTCTTGCTATAGAACATGTTTTTAGTATGACCGCTTTTTGAGATTGTCGATGAACAAATTTATTATTATTATTATTATTATTATTATTATTATTATTATTATTATTATTATTATTATTATATTTCATTACTAGTTTATTTTAATTATTGATTGAAGGTTGATTTTTAATTGTAATATTTTACATAATCATTTTAAATCAAATCATAATATAGCTTAAGATTTTCAAATTAAAATTTAATTACTAAGGGCCTTTCTAGAACCTGTTATTATAATTTTTGTGTTAAAATTTGGCATATACAAACTTATAAAAATCTATTCTATTTTTGTAATAATCAAAATCAATCAATTTTGCATCTTGATTCTGTAATTTCTTTTGACATTATTCTATTACCATTTTTGACATTTCTATATTAATATTTCGATTGTTGTGATACGACATAATTGTTGTGATTTATTAAACTTTTAAACAAAATTAAATTGAAAAATAAACCAATTACTTAAATTAAATTCATATATAAGAATTGTAGAAGGTATTTATTATCAGAATTAACAAAAATAATTTAGATTTATTTAAAAAATTTTTATTCTAGACCTATTCGCCCATTATAACCGAAAATAGGTTATATCAAGAAATAAGAAACGAATTGTTCTAGCGTGAGTCACGTATAAGCAAAACAACGAAACAAATAACAAATATGATTCACATAAAGCTATTTTGTTTTAAGTAAATATTAAGTTTCATAAAAAGTATTAAATTTCATAAATTTGTTTATTTTAAAATCGATCGAATTGTTTTGACTTAACGTGATCAAACTTGATATTTTTGAACACTTGCAAACGATTAATAATAAGTAGTTTTCCAAGAATGAAAAATAATTAAAATAATATAAACACTTCGCAATTCAATATAAACAAAAGAAATAATTAAGAATGCGAAGTGTTGAGTTAAGTAAAGTAGAAATATATTATTAGATTTAATCCAACTATTAAATAGTGAAGTTTAGAATAATTTTAACTTTTGTAATCAAATATAAATATTTGGCTTTTCGTAAAAAGGTTTAAATTTAAATTCTAAATAAAATTAAATTTCACTCTTTATTTTAAAATAAAGTTTTATAAAAATTAAATTGTTGTTTTTTTTATTAAAAACCGCAATTTATAAACATTTTTGGCGCAGTTGATAGTCCGGATTATCTGAAGATAAAAGGATTAGTGATATAAAAATAAATAAAATCGAACAAAGTGCAGTGAACATTTATACAGTCCTAAGACTGCAAAGTGAAAAATCAGTGCAATTTTATCAAATTTATACGGTCCAAAGATCGCAAAATTAAATAGTTCTCACTTTTTGAATTTGAAACAAAAAATTGAATTTGAAAGTGAATTAAATGAGAAACGAAGATAGTTTTCCACATTAAAACTATCGCAGATACTCAACATCAAGAAAAAGTACAGCAGAACGAGTGAAATTTACCAAAAACGTAAGAAATTTTTATTATATAACGTGGATAATAATACAAAAGTTATATAGGAAAGTTAATACAAAATTAAGTAAATAAATTAAAAGTGAAAAACAAATTAAAATAAAAAGAACACTAAGTGAAACAAAAATAAAAGAAACATTTTTTAATAAAACAACCAAAATTATTATACAACAAGACAAATAAAATTTAACAAAATTAATATTAAAATTAAAGCAATTAAAAACAAAATTAATACAAAAATAAATATAATTTTCGATAAAAATCGAATAAAAACAATAGAACAACATATGGAAGCTTTGGTTAATTAAGTCCAAAATTTAACCAACCAAGTTGAAGGACAACAACAAATTTTAAATAACATTGAACGAACAAAATTCAATTTATGTGCTCAAGAAATAATAAGAAATTTCAATGAAATAACACCGTTTAGTGGAGAAGACAATCATAGATTGAAGTCATTTCTAAAAACCATCGAAGACGTCGAAGATTTATGCGGCGATGATAATTTCCAGTTGAGACAATATTATTTGAAAAAATTAATTAGTAATAATATCATCGGTAAAGCAAGGAAATTAATACTACAAATACCTGAGGAAAGAAGGAATTGGGACACAGTAGTCGAACAACTAAGAATACGTTTCCGACCCAACGACACCATTCATAAATTAACATATACTGCAAAGGAATTAAAGGTACATAATCTTAAAGATCTTTTTAATAAATTAAATAATATTAAATGTAAATGTAACGAAATTTGTGATTTTGATGATTTAGATACGTATAATTACGAATCAATTGATAGAGGTTTAGTTGAAATTTTAAAAAGTAAAACTGTTCCTACATTTTCGGTACATATTGATGGAAGTAAAAATTTATTCGAATTAGATAATTATTCATATTGTAAGTTTGTTTCGCCGGGAGTATATTTATTAATACAAAATTAAACAGATGATAATATGGTACCAAATACTCAAAATTCAAATAAATATGCATCTTTAACTTATGTTCCTGGTCTAAGTGAAACACTTTCTCGGTCTTGCTTACAATAGGTTCCTAATATTAAAATGGCTATGAAACCTAAAAATAAAAATTGTTATAATTTTACCAACTCAAAAGCAAAACTTTCTAAAGAACAACAGAGTGGTGTTGTTTATAAAGTTGATTGTGATAATTGTGAAACAACTTATATTGGGGAAACAATACAGAAATTAGGTGTTCGTATGGATCAACATCATTATGATTCTAAAAAGACTATTGTTAACAATAATTGTTCTGCACTTGCTAAACATTGTATTGAAAATAAACATCAATTTAAATTCGATGATGTTCAAATTTTGGTTAAAGAAAACAATAAAACTAAATTACAAATACATGAGGTATGCCAAATTATAAACAATGAAGAAAAAACTTGCAACTTTAAAAGTGACAAAAAAGATTTTTCGAATAACTATTATAATTTAATTCGATTTTCTTAAAATTTTAAAGTAACGTTAATTTTCAAAAAATTCCACTTGACAACCATTTTTTAAGTTAATTTTAACATAGTTATCTTACTCATAGTTTATATATCAAACTTTGTTTTATATAAATGTCATTTAATTATTTTATTTCAATTTTGATATAACTGTTATTTTTATAATGATCCTGAAGATGGGCCTAGCCTGAAATATATTGATCAATTAAATAACAAGTATTAATATATATTGAAAACGGGGTTTTAATTGAGGAAATACAAAAGAAAAAAATAGATAATTATTATTCAAAGAAAGAAATTTATTACAGTAATGAAATAATTAAAAATGAATACAAAATTCTAAAAAATAATAACAATTTTAATCATCAAAGATTTTATCAAAATAATAATAACACGCATCATTTTTGTAATAGAAATAGAAATTTCAATAATTTTCCAAATAATAATACTAACAATACTAACAATACTAACTTTAAATAACAATAGATTGAATATTGAACCGATAAATAATAATAATTCAAATCAACATCGTAATAATTTTAACAATAGAAATTCAGAAATTTATAGAAATAATTATAATAACCCAGAATTATTACAAAATCGAAATTACAATAATAATTCAACACAAAGGTACATAAATCCAAATTATCTACCTATTTACTCAAGACAATACCGTAATTTTAATAATAATAATGTTAGACCTAGACCAAATAATACCAATAATAATTATAATAATAATAATAACAATAATAACATGAGTAATAGAAACAGACAAGAACCAATGGAAATTGATAATATTACAACGGAAATAAATGGAGAAGTAAATTTTATAGAGAACGGGATTCAAATTAATAATCAATCAATTAATTGTTTAGTAGATTCTGGATCAGATACAAGTATAATTAAACCAAATATTTTAAATTATACAATAACTAAATTAAATAAAATAATAACATATAATTCATTAGGAGGCAAAAATTTTGTTACTCATAAACTAATTTCACCAATCCCAAAAGAATTCATTAAACAAGGAACATTAGAATGGAAAGTTTTTGCCCTTCAAAGTCATAAATACGACGCGATAATAGGCCTTAATTTTCTAAAACTATTTCAAGCAACTATTGATATTTGCAACGAAAATCTTAAAATTTTTGATAAATATATAATTCCTTTTAAAAATAATTACCCTAACGAAATTTTAGAAGCAAACTTCTTAGAACCAATAAACAATTCCCAAAATGAAATTTTTGAAATATTAAACAATAATAAATTAAATGACGAAGAGGGATCAGAATTAAAATATTTATTAACCAAAACTAAAGATTTATTTTATAATGAAGGAGACAATCTAACCTTTACTCACGAAATTAAACACGAAATTAAATTAAAGAATGAAAATCCAATTTATTGTAAAATATATAGATACCCACAAGTTCACGAAAAAGAAATCGAAACTGAAATACAAGATATGCTAAAACAAGGCATAATCAAAGAATCTAACTCACCTTATAATTCACCTCTTTGGATAGTAGCAAAAAAATTAGATAACATAAAGATTAGATAAAATAAAGAAGTACAGAATTGTAATAGATTATAGAAAATTAAACGAAGTTACAATAGACGATAAATTTCCAATCACAAATATTGAAAATATTTTAGACAAATTAGGAAAAGCTCAATATTTTACAACGTTAGATTTAGCAAAAGGTTTCCATCAAATTCCAGTAAAAAATGAAGATCAAAAGAAAACAGCGTTTTCAACACCTTTCGGATATTATGAATTTATTAGAATGCCATTCGGATTAAAAAACGCACCAGCAACTTTTCAACGTTTAGTTAACTCAATACTTAGAGAATTCATAAATAAAATATGTGTAGTATATTTAGACGACATATTAATCTTTAGTACTTCATTACAAGAACATACTATAAATACGAATAGAATATTTAAAAAATTAAGAGACGCAAATTTAAAACTTCAAATCAGGGACTGAAACCGAACCCGAACCTGAACCCAAATGGGTTCAGGTTCGATCTTTTTATAAATCATGAACCCGAACCCGTTCCATCCAAAAACTCGTTCCGGTATGGGTTCATAAATAAATAATAAATATCAAAGCATTTTTCCCTGCACATAAAAAAAATTTTGTGCACATAAAATAAATACCAATAAATGACAAAAAAAAATTTAAAATAGTTTTCTCATTTCTTTTTCTCGTGTTCGATCTCATTTTCGCCTAACGAACGGTATTTTAGGTAGATTTCATATAAAAATCTACCTATTGCAATGGGCTTCATCTCGGAATTTCGGAAAAATTTTTGTGCCAAACGACTATATATGATAAGCGGAGACAAAAAACAAAAAAAAAAAAATTTATATATATATATATATATATATATATATATATATATATATATATATATATATATATATATATATATATATATATATATATATATATATATATATATATATATATATATATATATATATATATATATATATATATATATATATAAACGATATGAGATATAACGAAAACGACCGGCACTCTCACGGTCACATTTGTTGAGGTAGATCAAAAAATTTTCTGTACTTGTGTGTTTTAATAATATCTTGGACAAGTTCGTGAATCAGCAAAATCCGACACGTGGTTAAGAAACTAGAGGCTTTTTTCTGAAAAAAATTGATTTTTTAAAACCGTTATAACGGCCGTTTGGATACTAATATTTCAAAAAATTTAACAAATTTAGAATCTTTGGAATCTTTTTTATCAATTTGTTTTAAAACTAGACCTCTGCAGTTAGAGGTTCCTGAGTGAGCGGCTCCAACAAAAAAGTACGCAAAAAAAATTTTTTTTTTGAAATAACCGGCACTCTCACGGTCGCATTTATAAGGCCAGATCAAAAAACCTTTTTTAAAAATGTGCGTTTTGTTAATATCTTGGACAAGTTCGTAAATCAGCCCAATACAATACATGGTTAAGAAACTAGAGGCTTTATACTAGAAAAAAGTCTGTTTTTTAGATCCGTTATAACGGCCGTTTGGATTCTAATATTTTTAAAAACTTCATAAATTTAGAATCTTTGAAACCTTTTTAATCAGTTTCTTTAAAAAAAACGACCTCTGCAGTTGGAGGTTTCTGAGTGAACGGCTCCAACAAAAAAGCTTGTAAAACACAAAACGCGTTTGAATCAACCGGCGCTCTCACGGTCGCATTTGTGGAGCCAGATCAAAAAACCTTCCGTAAACATGTGTTTATTAATATCTTGGACAAGTTTGTAAATCAGAAAAATCTGACACATGGTTAAGGAACTATAGGCTTTATACTAGAAAAAAAAGTGGTTTTTTTAGTCCGTTATAACGGCCGTTTGGATACTAATATTTTTAAAATCTTCATAAATTTGGAATTTATGGAAACATTTTAATCCGTTTCTTATAAATATAAACCTCTGCAGTTAGAGGTTTTTGACTTGTTGGCTTCAACAAAAAAGTTTGCAACAATCCCCAACTACAATTTCCAAAAACCTTATAACAGTCAATGTCAACCTTATAACAGTCAAAAAGTAAAAGATTTGAATAGAAGAAATTAATTTTTTTTTCTTAGAAATAAACTATTTTGATATTTTGCAGTAATTGCACGACATATGATATAGAGTAGGTTTGTGTCATAAATTATCACACACATGTTCTGTGGTAGATTTGATATTTGTTTGTTGCAAAATTGGATAGATATAATTTTGCTTGTAGGTAGCTAATTTTCTTTTTAAAATTTGTTCGATATCTGTTTGAAATTAGTTTGTTTTGTTTAAACTAATCTGATACATCAGATTCTACTGGCACACAAAACTGTCTGATCTCGAAATCTACCTATTTCTAGCGGATATACGTGCCGCTTGGACTTTTTTTATAGTAGATTATAGACTAAGAGCCCGTGACGGCCAGACCTTCGTTATTTTATAAAAGCTGAAAGTTTCTCTGCGCATACCCCCTACTCAGGTAGGAACGATTAGGGACATATGAAGCTTGGATCATGGTGGCTTTGGCAGGGAGTAGGTAACAAAGGGGCCTTCAAAGTTTGGTGAAAGTATAAAAGGTAATTTTGTTATATATTCTTCGGGGTAGTATTAGAAGTCACGTCACCCATTGCCAAACACTTACTATCGTGGTAACCCCCTGCCAGACACCATTAAACATTATCAATTTGTTAAAGTTTAAGGGTGTCTGGCAGGGGGCTACCACTATAGTAAGTGTCTGGCAATGGGTGACGTGACGAAGAATATATAAAAAAAAATCACCTTTTATACTTTCACGAAACTTTGGAGGCCCCTTTGTTACCTGCTCCCTGCCAAAGCCACCATGATCCAAACTTCATATGTCGCTAACCGTTCCTACCTGAGTAGGTGGTATGCGCAGGAAAACTCAGCTTTTATAAAATAACGAAGGTCTTTACTACACCACAAATAAATATTTAATTTTCTCGCATGCGTTAATGATTAATGTTGCGTAACTATTAGCAGTATTTTTTTATATTTTGAATGAATTCTTGGACTTCTACAAACTGAAAGTGTTTTTATCCTTTGTTAAATTTTAAAATAAATTGAATTCTAAAATTGTTTTGAGTAAAGTAAGTACATAATACATATACTTAAATCTTAAAATTTAATTTAAAAAATTTTGAATATACATATTTTATTATTTTAGGCTTCTTTATTTTTCTGATCCATAAATGTCTGCGATATTCATTAAAAATTTATTTGTATATGATGCTGGTAAGGATGTTTCTACATGCTCAGAATGCAAATATGAAATGAAAGGTAAACATGCCTCAATTCTTGGCCGGCATATCCAACTGAAACACCCAAAATTATACAAAGAAGCTCAAAATCAGCCGTCAACATCTAAAGTCAGCCAGATCTCCAATAAAAGTGCCAGAGCGGAAGAAAATACGCTTAACCAGTATTTGAATGAAATCAAGTTAAAAATGAGCAAAAAAAAGTTCCATTGATTTATGCATAAAGCTAGTAACCGTTAACCGTCGTCCTTTCACTATTTTTGAAGATTCTGGCTTGAAAGAAATAATCGATCCGATTATGAATACACTAAAAGTATCAGTTAATTGTCATAATGTAACACCGAAAGAAAAAATCTTGCTTGATTCAAACATGTTGCATTGTTAATCGAAAATTAAGTGAAAATTGGGGAACTAAATACGTTAGTGATTGTATCAACCAACGCTCCGTATTTAAACTAACAATTCAACCGTTGTTGATATATTTTTTTATAAGTATCACAAACATATTTGATTTAACCATGTTTGTAGTTGAGTCAATTATGATTTAATTTTCAATTGACTACAAACGTGGTAAATTAAAAATTAGACTAAAAATAGTGATATTGAATACGTTTGTGATAGAATCAAGCAATACGCCGTATTAAATCTTTTGGTTTGGTACATCTTTGTTTTGTTTTTGCTGCTATCGATGTTTGTATGGGTTCGTTTTTTTCGTAAATATAATATTTGAAATTTTTTATATTAGAAGTATGTATTTTGCATCAATCCCGACAAACATTTTTATGCATAAAGCTAGCGTTCGTATATTTACGTTCTAAATAGGAAATGTATGAGTGTGATTTTGTTTGTAAAGGATGCGTCCATCTTTTCGCCATTTTTTTAATGATACGATTTAAAAGACCAAACATCAGAAATCAAAAAATTTAAATATTTGAATTATGTGTAGAAAATTATACTAATTTTCTATAATTTTCTCATTATTATGAAAAATTAAATTAAAATATCGATAAATGGACATGAAACAAGACAAATAAAAAATATTAAAAAAATATAATAATTTTTTTAAATCACCAAAATTAATTATAGAAAGGGCCTGTTTCATTAACGATATTTTTGTTATAACATTGACTGAAAAATTTCTTTCGCACATAATTTTATATGCAAATAATATGGAAATTATTTAAATCAATTAAACACATCTAAATTATTTCGTAAAGTAAAATGTTAAATAAAACCAGCCATGTTAAAATATATAAAAACTTTTTATTTTTCTATTCTTTTGTTTATTACTTTTCTTTATTTTGTTTATTAGTTTCTTTCCTCCTAGTTTTTTATTTTAACGAACACAATAATTTTCAAACAAAAACATGAACAAACGAACTGAAAAATATGAACAAGAAAAATTGATCACGCCGTGGTTGATTTAAATAATGAAAATTGTTACGTTTTTTAAAATAAATTGACAATGCTACATTGGTTAAAATAACCACGTTCGTATTAGACGCAAAATCAAACAAGCTTTGTAGTTGATTCTACCAACGTTTTTTTTCGGTGAAGTGATCTTATTAACGACAAAGCAATGGACATTAGAAATAAAATTAAATTGGAAATGTCAAATAAATTAATTTCAATCAAAATTGATTCTGCTTCTCGCCTTGGTAGATTATTATAGGAATAAATGCTCAATAAATTCTGAACGGAAAAATAAAACTACGAACTTTGGACATGCATGAAGCTCAAAATCGCCATACAGGAGTTTATATAAAAAATCTTATCATCACTGTTCTTGATGGTTATGATATCAAATTGCAGCAAGTTTATTCAATTACGACATATAACGAGAAAAATATGATCAAAGCAGCTGAATTATTAAAAGACGATTGTGAAAACTTTGAAACGGAAGACTTTGACATAACTGAAGAAAATGTTCTATCTAATATTGAACAAGAAGGAGCAGAAGCATTAGCACATTCGCATCCAAATATTATTCATATCAGATGTGTTGCTCATAGTGTACAGTTGGCAGTGCTCGATACTATATCTAGTCTTGCTTTTAAGAAAACACTAGATGAATGCAGAGCTATTTGCAAAAAATTACGAACACCGAATATTTCTTCTTTAGCTAAGAAACTAAACATGAAAAAAGCCGTACTAGACTGTCCAACTAGGTGGAATTCGACTTACGATATGATAAAAGTCCTATTGGAATACAGAAGTTTTTGTTCGGATTTAAAATTAAGGAATGCTGAATTCACAATGAATGATAATATTTGGAATATTTGTGAAGAATTCGTCGAAGTTTTTGCACCTGTTAAAAATTAACGCTTAAGCTACAAGAAGAACAGATGAATTTAGCTGATTTTTATGGTATCTGGCTAAGTTTTAAATTAGAGCTGACAAAAAATTATCAAACAAAAACACTGTCCAAAGAATTATATTCGAATATTATTAAAAGAGAAAACAAATTTATTCATAATCCACTTTTAATTGCAGCAGTATATCTCGATAGCAGATTTAGATTAATGCTAAGTCCCGAAGATATTTGCAATGCTAAGTTTCAAATTTTAAGAACAACAAAAATTCTCAAAAATATACAAATGAAGAGAGAAGATGATAATTTTATGAATAAAGAAATTTCTAGTTCTTCAGAAGAAGATGAGGATATCCTTGAACAAGTTTTAAAGAAGAAAGAAAACTCTCAAATTAATTCGGCAGTTATAAATGTCTCTTCCATTGAAAATAAGTTATAAATAAGATGAAAATATATGAAAATTAACCAAGGTTGGCAAAATAAAAAACTATTTTAGGATTTTGGGAGCAACATAAAATGAAATCACCAATATTGTATCAGGTGGCCCAGATCATCCTCGCAGTTCCTGCTACGCAAGTAAGCGTAGAGAGGGCATTTTCAGCTTTGAAATTTGTTTTGTCACCACAAAGAGCAAATTTAAAACAAGAAAATTTGAACAATATTTTGATTATCAAATTAAACGAGAATTTTTTTGAAAAATAAAGTTCTTTGACAAATAAATAAAATATATTTTACTTTTTTTTCTAAATTTTGAACCCGAACCCGAACCCGAACCTGAACTTTCTATTTTGATTAACCCGAACCTGAATCTGAACCCAATTTTTTCAGGGTTTCAGTCCCTGTTTCAAATTAATAAATGTAATTTTTTTTGTAAAGATCTTGGACATATTTTAACGACAGAAGGAATAAAACCAAATCCAAATAAAATTAAAGACATAAAAGATTTAAAACTTCCGTTAACACAAAAACAAATAAAATCATTTTTAGGAACTACAGGTTTTTATAGAAAATTCATTAAAGATTACTCAAAAGTAGCTCAACCTATGACAAAATATCTAAAGAAAGATTCAAAAATAAATAAATTAGACCCAGCATATAATAATGCATTCGAACAATTGAAGATTTTACTAACTTCACACCCCATTCTAAAATATTCAGACTTTAATAAAAGATTTTTGATAAACACAGACGCAAGTCAATTTGCAATAGGAGCCGTCTTAATTCAAGACAATCACCCTCATACGCTAGTAGAACACTTAACAATCACGAAATAAAATACAGCACAACAGAAAAAGAATTATTAGCCGTTGTATGGGCAATAAAATACTTTCGACATTATATTTTTGGAAAACAATTTGAATTACCATCAAGCATTAAAATGGTTACATACTAAATATTTAGGAAAAGACCTAAACCTAAGAATTCAAAGATGGATACTTTCTCTAGGAGAATATAATATAAAAATTAATTATCTCAAAGGAAAAGATAACAAAATAGCAGACTTTTTAAGTAGACTCAATACCGATAATCACGAAATAAATTAAATTTATAATTTAAATGATATGTTTGAATTTAACGAAGGGAGAAATACTCAAACAGTGGAATATTCTCCATTACAAATAAATTTTAATGAAAACATAAATAACGAAAATGATTACGACAATTTAATCGAAGCATCTATTATACCAACAATACATTCTCAACCAGAACAATTGAATGATCACATTCCTATCTTAGAATCTATCGTTATAGATTTAAAACCCAAATTATTTTTACAACAGAATTTACACAAGAATTAGAAAATATAGCAGGAAACAGACGAATGAATATAAATCCATTTTCAACAAAAGAAAATATAATAAATAAATTAAAAACATTTACATATATCAAATAATAGAGTTGCAATATATACTCAAATTACCGATCATGAATATAACATAATACAACAAAAATTAATTCGAGAATTCCCAAACACAAAATTTCTAAAATGTACACATTTTGCACAAGACAAAGAAGATGAAGATGAACTAATTAAAGTAATATCTATAAAACAAAGAACAATTACACCCAGGAATAATAGCATTATATGAAAAATTAAAATTCGAAATCTACCATAAAAAACTTAAATTATTTATAAATAAAATTACAAACAATTGTGATATATGTAATCAAGGAAAATACGACCGAAATCCATTTAAACCAAAATTTAAGAAAACATAAATTCCTACAGATAAAAACCAAATAATACACATCGACATCTATACTTTTAAGAAACAATCTTTTATAATGTTTATTGATAAATTTTCAAAATTCGCAACAGCTGATCCCATTGAACATAGAAATTTCACAGAATTTATAGAAAAATTTTAAATTTATTTTAATCATAAAATACCAAAGAATAGTAGATTCTTGTATGAGCTTACAATGAAGGCAATTCTTCACGAGGATGAAGTTTCCTAAAACGAGCGTAGCGAGTGGAGGGAATCATCCGAATGAAGGATTGCCATCATCCTAAGCGAATACAAGATGCTATTTTATCCACGACTGTAAAATATTTCGTTTAATTTCCAGTTTTCATGCAAAAATTTGTATCGCCATATTGAAATAAAAACATCAAAGCTAGCGAAAAACAAAACAAGTTTGTTGTTTAATTTGTTAGGGGAATATTTAATAAACTATAGAACTGTTAAAGAATTTTAATCAAATTCACTAGTTGTGGAATGAATACAATTACAATGGAAGACAAACGCATGGAAAGCATATATTCTTTAGTAGTCGTGGATAAAAACTTTTCGATAATTTATCTACATTCAGAAACGGACCTCATAGTATTAGAAAACGCGGTTTATTTAACGTTATAGGTACATTCAACAAATGGATATCAGGAACAATGGATGACGAAGATAGACAAACTATCAACAAACTTTTAGAATCAATTCAATCAAATAATAACGAACTAGTAACAAATTTAAACGAACAAATACGAATTAACGATAATTTTAATAAAAACAATCAATACATTATTTGGAACAATTAAAAGCGATAGAAATATAATAAAGAACTTTGTTAACGAAAAATCCAATCAAACTTTAACCCAATTAGCAATTTTTGATATAAAACTAAAAATTCAAGAATTTAATAAAATAACTAACGATTTACAAGATAATATCATACTAACAAATCTTAACATAATTCACCCATCCTTACTAACACACGAAGAAATTTTATATTATCAGATTGATGCTAATGAAATTGAACAATTTAAAGTAGGATATACAAAAACAGATAATAATCATTTAATATTTTTAATAAAAATTCCATTTCAAATGACAAAAGTAAACAAAAGATTAATTATACCATTATCAAACCCAAATACTTGCAATATAATTGAAAATGAAATTATGACAAGCATAGAATATAAGAATAAATATTATAAGTTTAATATAAAAGAATCAATTAATCAATTAAAAGATTTAAATCATTGTATTTTGAAAAAGAATTGTAAAACCATAAGAAATTGTGAAACAGAATTGATTAATATTGATGAAAGTAGTATTATAATACAATTAGCAAATAAGACAAACCTTACGTCAAATTGTGACGATAGAAATTATATTTTAAATGGAAACTACTTAATAAAATTTTATAACTGTAGCATAAAAATAAATAATCAAAATTTTTATAATGAAATTAACGTAATTAATAACAAATATTTTATACCAATTTTAAATTACAAAACAGAAAATAAAACATTATTGAATTTTAAAGATTTAAGAATAAAAACAGTAGAAAATACACATGAATTAAAAATGCTTAAAATTCATAAATTAATAACATACTCTGGATTAACATTAACTCTGATAATCATATTAATAATAATAATCATTTTAATTTATAAAAATTATGCCAAAAAGAAAGCAAATATAAAAATAGTAAATAGAATCCTGAGAATTCTAAAGCTAACGAAGGGAGAGTCACGTATAAGCAAAACAACAAAACAAATAACAAATATGATTCACATAAAGTTATTTTGTTTTAAGAAAATATTAAGTTTCATAAAAAGTATTAAATTTCATAAATTTGTTTATTTTAAAATCGATCGAATTGTTTTTACTTAACGTGATCAAACTTGATATTTTTGAACACTTGCAAACGATTAATAATAAGTAGTTTTCCAAGAATGAAAAATAATTAAAATAATATAAACACTTCGCAATTCAATATAAACAAAAGAAATAATTAAGAATGCGAAGTGTTGAGTTAAGTAAAGTAGAAATATATTATTAGATTTAATCCAACTATTAAATAGTGAAGTTTAGAATAATTTTAACTTTTGTAATCAAATATAAATATTTGACTTTTCGTAAAAAGGTTTAAATTTAAATTCTAAATAAAATTAAATTTCACTCTTTATTTTAAAATAAAGTTTTATAAAAATTAAATTGTTGTTTTTCTTATTAAAAACCGCAATTTATAAACATTTTAGCTTTAGGTAGCTATAGCATTTGGTAGCTTATTCCAAAACATTATCCGATACATTGTGATTTATTAAACTTTTAAACAAAATTAAATTGAAAAATAAACCAATTGCTTAAATTAAATTCATATAGTTTTGCAGATGATAATAGTTTTGCAGATGGTAGTACTCTGCACAAGTCGTTCGAGCCCCTTCCTTAAAAAGGTAAACTGCACGAACGAATTAATCCCGCCCGGAGAGACGCCGATTGGGGTGACCAAGCCTGGTCAATTTCAACTCTACCAAAACACAGCTGTTGATTGTTTCCAATTCATAGACCGAGTTCCCCAAAGATATTTTAATCAGTATGTGTGATGAACCAATAGGAGAATGTAAAAACATTCGTTTATTGGGTGTCACAGTTTCATATGACCTACTCTGGAACGATCATGTAATGGCGATGGCAAAAAGCGCGTCTAAAAAAATCGGCCTCCCAAATAGATGCAAACAATTTTTCATTCCATACCAATTGCTCCATATTTATAAGTCCTATATTCGTCCCTGCATGGAGTACTGTTGTCAAGTTTGGGGTGCTGCTTCTGTTTCCATCTTGGCCCTCTTGGACTCTGTTCAAAAGCGGGTTATACGAATTGTGGGTGATCGAACGTTTACATTAAAACTTGATTTCCTACAACATCGTCGCACTGTTGCTGACCTCGTTGTTTTTTTACAAATATCGTCATCAACAGTGCTCAGATGAAATCAGCGACATCATGCCTCAAACTTATTCTTACCCCCGTTTCACTCGGCAATCGGCTACCGTAACCAGTGAAACGGTCGAGATCCCGCGCTGTCATACTGGCAGATCGCAGAAAGACTTCTTTGCCCGAACTGCATACAAATGGAATAGTTTGCCGGAACCCTTAGTCTCAGGTGGCTTCAACTCGCAGAGGTTTAAAAAAAGCGTTCACCAACACCTTAGAACGGCAGTTGTTGTGGGACCTCTCAAATTTTACTTAATATTATTCATTTTATTTCGAGCGATTGTATTATACACATAAATCTAAAAGTGAAATTATTTTTAAAATTCTAGATTATAATGATTTACACATAAAAAAACATTTAAGGCTTTCAGCAACAACATTCCGAGAAATCGCAAGATTTCTAGATCGAAAAGATCATGGTTGGTATCCGGAAATAGAGTTGACTACATTTTTGCTCTAGTTAGCGTGTGGAACTAGCTAGCGAGTAGTTGGCAGATCTATAGGAATGCCACTATCCACTGTCGCCAGCGTTGTGAAAAAAATTTTGAATTTTACGTGCACAAATATTGCACCAAAAGTTATAAAGTTGCCGACAAATTCTACTCTTCCGGACATAGGAACAAAATTTGGAAACAAAGTTCGTTTCGCAGGCTTCAACCATGTAGTCGGTGGTATTGATGGGACACACATAGAAATAATGTGTCCATCACACCTCCATGATCAATATATAAACCGGAAACAATTTTATTCTATCCATATGCCAGGCAATTTGCGATGCAGAATACAAATATCTAAACGTATTCGCTGATCCCGGATATCAGTTCATGACTCCCATGTTTCATACAACAGCCCTGTGTATCATACTATAAGGTATCCATAGGCACCATACTTTATACTTGGTGACAGTGGCTACCTTTGTATATCAAATCCTATCACAGTTATTACTCCATTTAAAGAAAACCAGCCGCTAACTACAGTTCAAAAGCGATTTAATAAAAAACATAGCCAACGTAGAATTGTTGTGGAGTGCACTTTTGGTATTTTAAAAAACCGAAGGCGGTGTATTTTTAATAAATCGCTCGAATTGAAAATAAAAAATTGTGTAAAAACAATTGTAGCTTGTTGTGCCTTTCACAACATCTGCATGTATATGAAAGATGAAACTTTAGATATTGCTGCTTTGATAAGAAGGCATACTACCCAAGACGAGTCTTACAACATGCCAGAAAAAAATTAAGAAACCGCTGTTGCTTTGAGACAAGATTTAGCTAATCAACTGACACACTAATAATTTATTAATTTTGTTTGTATCGTTTTTTAGTTGTTTCTTTTCTTTTTTTTTAAATCTTATTCCAATATAAAAACCGTTGAGACAAAAAACATTTTTTCTATGATAACAAATGAAAAATCTATTTCACTAGTGTAAAAAGAATAACAAATTATAGTTGCTATGGTTTTTCATATAATTTTACAAAGTATTTTAAACAACGTAACCATGAAAAAATAGAATATGAATTTTGAATGTTTTGTTGTCGATTTCTAACTTTATAATTTATAGCAAATATCGATTATATATTAGTATCATAGAAAAATAGTATATTTTCCTACAAGAGATGAAAACATTGTTTTTTTCGTAAGTAAACATTTGTTCACGAGACGCGTTAGCGTCGAGTGAGACATGTTTACGAACGAAAAACGTTTTTATCTCGCATAGGAAATGCAATTTTTTCTATGAAAGTAATATATAATCGATATTTACTATAAATTATAAAGTTATAAATCGACAACAAAACATTCAAAATTCATTTTCTATTTTTTCATGGTAACGTTGTTTAAAATACTTTGTAAAATTATATGAAAAACCATAGTAACTATAATTTGTTACTTTTTTACACTAGTGAATTTAATTTTCGCATAGAAAAATTGCATTTCCAACGCGAGATAAAATTATTTTTCGTTCGTAAACATGTCTCACTCGACGCTAGCGCGTCTCGTGAACAAATGTTTACTCACAAAAAAAACAATGTTTTCATCTCTTGTAGGAAAATATACTATTTTGAATTGAAAAAAAAATTACAACCGTTAAAATAAATACAAAATTTGATTTTCGAATAATTAATTTATTTTATTTCATAACAAAGGATTTTGGTACCGAATTAATCCGACGAGTCCGATGAAACTGGAAAATTTTCAGAGGCACACATTCCTTTTAATAATTTGATTATTGTTTTTGCATGTTTCTGCAGCAAATAGCTTTTATTTTGTTTTTGTAATACTCATCGGGCTCATTTTTTCGCTTTCTTTTCTTGGTTGGAGTTGGTGTTGATACAGAAGAAGTTGGAGAATGTGAAGGGATTGTTGTGGATTAGGACGGAATGGATATAGATGGGGAAGGGGTTGATATGGAAGGTGAAGGGATTACTGTGGAAGGTAAAGTGATTGATGTGGATGTTGGTGGGATGTATAAGGAAAGTGAAGACGTTGAAGGAGATGATTTGAAGATGCGTTCTCTGAATGAAAATGGTAAGGGAGTTTGTACTGATGGTGCAGGAATTGGGATTGAACGAACTTGGGACAAAAGAGGAGGAGAGATTTTTGATATTGAATGTTCTTGGGAATGGGTCGGAAGTTCTGAAATGCCAGTCGAGGAACAAAATAGTGTAGGTGGCAAAACAATGTCCTCACCTACACCGAAGCTGTGCATCAAGTCAAACCACTTCCAGGTGAGAGCGGTTTCCGTGTCATCTTCTATACCAACACCAGTTGGAGGATGTAACAGTTTCTAAACAAGAAAAAAAGCTTATAAATATGTTGTAAATTATATAGTATATAATATATTATATTAAAAATTAGCGGGAGTAAAAATAAATAAAAAATATTAACAAAAATATTAACGTACTTTATACTTTCGGAACAAATTATTCCATTTGGCCCTCAATTGCTCCAGGGAGTAGTGTTGGACCTCTTCTTCAGATGCCAGAACTTACCAACAAAAATTGTATTATCCTCCAGTATTTAGCCCGGTATATCAAATAAAACAACCTTAAATAAAAACAACCTTTCTAGTTCTTTTTTATAACTGAATCTTTTCTTTATTTTCGAAACTTTATATAGTAAATTGTAATCAATTAAAATTAGTATTTTTCATTTCTTTTTATGTTCTTCTCGATAATAAAATATGGGTCAGATTTACCCGTATATTTCCCGACTAGAAATTAGATCAGTATAGGGTCCGATCCGGATCAGGATTGCCGGAAGACTGATCAGGGATGAATCAGGCCTCCTGATCCGGACATGATGAAAAATCGTCACGCCATATATGATCCGTACAGGATCCGTTTAAATGATCCATGCCGGATACATTTCAAAGATCCATTCCGGATCCATTTCAAAGATCCATTCCGAATCCATTTCAAAGATCTATTCCGGATCTATCTTAAAGATCCATGCCGGATCCGTTCAACAGTTTCATGTCCGGTCTGGTCAAGAGATCCATACCAGATCCGTTCAAAGGTTTAGAATTAATTTTGTTCTTAAATATTAATTTGACATTAAATAAATGAAAAAAATATTACCATTTTTCCTTAATTTTGTTCATAATTTCAAGTACACTTCAAATGCTTATAAATTTAAACACTCAGAAAAAAAAGATAGCTTATTTAACGTAAAGTATATGTAAATTTAACTGAAAATGACGTACGAATTGAGCCAGCGGAGGCATAAGTAAACTAAACAAAATTGACTAAGTAAAATCTACTTAAAAGCATGTAAAACATTTTGCGCTGTTATGCTACTATTATGCTACCATCTTGTCTCACCAAAAAAATGAAAAAAATTTAGTTTTTTTGCAATTATTAATCGTTTTTTTATCAATTCAGGGTGAGAGAAATTTATACACGGCAATGATTAACAGCGGTTAAGAAGGGCGCTGTAAAGATAAAATGCTATTTATTATTAATATTTATTTTGGACTTAACCCGCATTCGATCCCCAGACCTCTGTGTACAAGGCAGCAGCATTAACCATTCGTCTATCTAAATAAATAGTTACATCAATTTATTTATGAATATTATGTTGATGCTTAAGTTTAGGACGTTCGAGGGTTCGATTCACAGACTGACCACTATTTATTTTTATTACATTTTTATTATTTTTTTAAAATAACATAAAAATGATTCCTTTTTATTCATAAAAATTCAATTTCACAGCATTTCAATTTATCGATACTGTAGTTATTTTAAAATTATATAGACCTAAACATTTCAAATTTATTCCGACAATAATAATAATGTAACTAAGGTAACACGGAAATAACAATTATATATATGTCAAATTCTTTTTGCCAAAACATTGTTCTGACATTTTTTGCTCTCAGATCAATTTATTATTTGACATTACGTGTTTTATTTGGTCAAAAAAGTGAGTTTTCACCCTAAAAAGATTTTTTTGAATCTAGATTTTTAGCTATAGGGCAAAACATAAAATACAATAAAAAAAAAGAAATACATATATCTCTCAAAATTAGTAAACAAACAAAACGCCACGCCAAAACGTAAGAACATGTGCTGCATAAATTGACAGCTATACATATGTAAATTTTACTATTATTTTAAGTAAAATTTACGTTTTATATGACTTTAATACTCGAAGTCATACGTAATTTTCAAACTATGAAAACGTAAATTTAAAGATGCCTTAGTAAAAAGCACGTATCATATAAGCAATTTCCAGCATACTTAAGTTAATCTCTTTGGGTAAATAGTGGATTATATATACGCGTGTGTATAAGTATGTTTAGCACTATTTGCCATGTAAATTTAGCATTTTTCGACGGTTATGTTTTACAAAATTGTTAAGTAAATGTAACGACCATTAGGTAACTTTGTTTTCATCTTTCAAAATTTACTGTTTCAGTAGTAAATTTATTTTCAAAAATTTTACAATTCCAATTTTGCTTTTTAACGTGGCACAGGATAATATTACTTAAATTATAAGTACTTTGCACTAGTAAATTTTAGAAAAACGTACGTTATGTTTACAATTTTGGAGTTACTATAGCGCATAAGTAACAAACGCATCGTTTTTTTTCTGAGTGCAGTAAATTTGTTAATTATTTCTTATTTTTATTTTATTTAGTCCGAGTTTTGGCATTATTGATGATTTTTCCAATGGTATCATAAAACTCTTTGTCACATAGGCTCTTATGAAGGTATGGATCCAAGTTTGGATTCGAAAACTAACTTCACTAACTTATAATTATAATATAATAATATTATAATAATATTATTATAATAATTATAATTATAACACTAACTTATAATTAACTAACTTATAATTAACTTTTTAAAAGGTTATTAAAAATTCGTGAAGAATGAGAAAATTTTTTGCACAAAAAAATTTTAAGTTAAGTATAAATGTACTATTATGACGTCGATAATATAATCAAAATAATAATTCAGTTATACCATTAATAACGAATTTATTGTTTAATGAGCAATATATTATATACAGAATGGATCAGGTAAAAAACTAAATTTTGTATTATTATCCAGTTCAGGACATCGGATAAGATGAGTTTTTTCGATCAGAAACTGATCGTATGACTGGATCAACGGATAAAGTACTGCACGCTGATTAGTAACTGATCAGATAGCCGGATCAACGGATAAAGTACTGCACGCTGATCAGTAACTGATCAGATAGCCGGATCAAGGGAAACGGTACTGTACGTTGATCAGGAACTGGATCCGGGTTCCCTGAACTAATTTCCAGTCGGGTTGTTATTTAAAAATATTTATGACCATGTTGTTTTGGAATTAGATACGCTGTTTATTAATAATAAGTAATGAATTTTTTAATACAAATATCGGTCAGACTTCTTATTATGTTTTCTTATTTCTTATCTTTTGACCATGTATTATAAATTTAATAATAATGAAAATAGTTTTTGAGAAAAATCAGAATATGGGTCATTCATATATGCATATTATATTTATTTTCTTTTTATGACTTTAGATAAAATTATTGTGAGAAAGAAATCGAAAGTTTTAATTAGAATATGGGTCATATATTTTGTATTTATATTTATTTATTTTCTCAGGAAAATCTGTGGGAAAGAATGTTACGAGAACTAGTTTTATTACGTCTAGACATAATAAAACTAGAACTTACATTTGGATCGTAACTGTAGTCATACAATACAGCCCATATTTCTTTTGGACTTCCATAAAATTTTTAAATTATTAAAAAATGAAAATTTTAAATAAATATTTGATCATGTTCTAGTCGATAAATTTTTCTTTATTACACTTACAACCAGACATCCACCCTCATATGAAATTTTATTTTAATAATTTCTTTCAGCTCGATCCTAGCTTGGATGAGCTTTAAAATATTTTCATCGGTCACTAAAATAAAATTTAAAATATGATGTTCGGTGTTACTTATATGTATATAACTATCACAAATCTGATCTATACTTTTTTTTTTATTTATTTCTTTCGATGCCCTTTTTTTTGTTTATAAAAAAAGTTGAAGAAAAGATCGTTTTGGCACAAACTAATTTTTTCGAATGCTTATCTGGTAAATTTTGAGAAAAATTTAAAAAATAAATTTATTAAAGATAATATGTTCAACTTAAAATTTAATTTGATTACAGAAGTGTTAACTAAAAAATATTCAAGTGATCAATCCCATCCATTATCAGAGGGTAAAATCGAAAAATCTTTACAATCTGTTATCAATAATGTCAAAGATTGGGATGGACAAAGATGCGTGCGGATTAACAGAGTTACAGCGGATAAAAATACTGAACCCACAGAAAATACCGAATAACATGAAAGTATATTAACATTATAATTCAAGACCATGTACACACAGCTTTGATAACCACATTTTTTTTAGTTATATGAACAAAATAATTAAATTTTTATTTTTTTTATGGAAATAATTTTTGGTAGCATTAGGTTTAAAAACATAATTTTATAGTTGATGCTGCTTTCTACAGTTAATAAAGTATTTCATAAATTAATCTTAACTCGCTTGTTCAAAATTATTACGTTCCTGGAAATGATATAGGGACTACAAAAGGTAATATAGGTAAGGCAATCTTGACGAGCATTATGTAAGGATATCCTGATAAGGACCATTTCGGAAAACCCTGATCAGGACCATATAATACGTTCCCGATCAGGACTATATAATACGATCCAGACCAGGACCGTGTTAGACGATCCAGATCAGAACCATGTACGAAGATGCAGATCAGAACTATATAACGTAATCCTCATCAGATCCATGTAAGGTAATCCTGATCAAGACCTCATGAGTCATATGCGTTACATCAGGTCCATGTTAGGATATCCTGAGCTATAACCTGATAAGGTAGGTTGCAGGGTTAACCTAATAATGTCCTCATCAGGACCTTACAAGAAATTTTAGTCGGGATGTTTACCATAAACGTATAGAACAACACTTTTTTACTATGACCATTGGCAGATAGCTATAGTGCAAAACCTACGACCTACGATAGTGCAAAACCTACGACATTTGCCTGCATATGACAATTTTTGACATTCATAAGAATTTCACTGGAGCAATATCACAATTATTCAATATTATTTTAAATTTCTACTCCTAGAAGTCTTACATATTCTTTCTCCACAATATCTTTGAAATCAATATATAATGAAAACGGGGTTGATAATCTAAAAACATAACTAACTCTTGCTTTGCTTGCATTGAATCGAAGTTATTGATTTTGGAATTGATTGATTGAAAAAAATTGAAAAATTATCAAAAAAACTGTAGAAAAAAAATTTGAAGGATAAATTTATTGAAATATCAATTTGAAGGATTTAGTTTTGAACATAATGATTTTAATTAGGCCCCAAGATTTTAGGTAGATTTCATGTAAAAATCTATTTATTGTAATGTCCGTCATCTCGGAATTTCGGAAAATCCAAAAATTTTCGAAAAAATTTCAATGACTCGTGGTATTACAACCGACAATTTTTAAAATTATTGGATGTTGTGTTTGGTATACTATCCTTTGAAAATTTTTTGATTTTTTTTCATGTAGCGCTTTTGCGGTGAACACTGGAACAGAAAAATTGCCCAATACTCATTGTTTAACATCTTACAGATCTACAGTTAACTTGTATAATTTAATTATACTAAACAGCAGAAATTTAACTAATATAATGGTTTTGAACACAAATTTATCCCAAAATAAATAATACATCTCTGTTTTACTTTGAGTCTCATCTTTTATCTCTTGCTGCATCATATCTGTCAAACATTCGCTTGCAAAAAAATTTCTGCTATACTTTCATCGATTTGTTTACTTTTTTCTTTTTAATAAACTTATTATAAAAACCATTTACCAACTTTACTATTTAATGTATAAATTATTCCTTTAAATATGCTCCATGAAACTTTCGAAATTCTAACTATTTTCATAATACATATTACATATCTTGTGATTAATTGAAAAAAAAAAGATTTCATTAAAACAAAAACTATAAATAACTTTTAAAAAAATCCCCTGAATGCATTCTACATTTTATTAAAACTACAAATAACCAAATAAAATCTTCGTAATGACGTCCCACGATCTTTTATGATGAAGCTGTTTATCTGTTATTGCAAGAGAAATATTAAAATAGTAGTTTTTGTTTTTCTTTATTTTATTTCACAGGAAAGAAAGTATAGAAAATAATGATCGAAAAACCCTATTATATGATTTTTAGCACTGCCTGTCAAAAAAATAATTAATTTTCGTTTTAATATCAAAATGATAATAATTTGAACGAAATAGGAAAAGACAGTAGTAACAAGTAATTGCACTTTGAAAAACTACATTTGTTCAATTTAAAATTCATGAAACGAAATATTTATGAGTTTTATGTGTTTATGAATAAAAAAACAACAATTCGAATGTTATTAAAAAAATTGAAAAAAACAATAAAAAAAATGTACTACGCCAGGATTCGAACTCGCAACCTTAAGATCATCAGTCGAACGCGATACCCATATTGCAATATATGAATGTTACGATCGTAGTAGAGGTTGGATAAAGAAACCTTCCAATTAGATTATATTGGATAAAGAAACCTTCCAATCTTCTATAAAAATTCAAAATAATTTTATAATAATCAAAACTTATAAACTTCACACCAAAGATTTTTTTACTATTTTTTGAAATACTAAAACACAGCCTACAATTAATCTTTTAAAATAATATAACATTTCTGCTATTCATCTATTATTTTGTATAAGTTAATATCTACTGATAAAATTTCATATAAAAAATAAAAGAATAGCAGTAATTTTCTAAAGACGATATAAATGAATATACTTCATTATTAAATGGAGTCTATTCAGTATTAATAGACCCCCTTTATAATTGAGGATGATGGTTAAACTGCACTGCAATAAAAAAAAAGTCAGGCAAGTGCGAATATAATTCGCTCGCCGAGGGTTCCGTGTATATAATATTGGAGAAAAAAACAGTTTTTGCTAGTACAGTCTCACGTTTATTTGAAATTATAACTAGAAAAAAAATTTAGTATCGATTTAGCAAAATCCCTGAACCCATGAATTTTTTAAATTTTTTCTTTTGTAATGCTCGTAGATAAGGGGGGGACAAAAAAATTTTACATTTTTGAAAATAAGACGAAAACCGAGCTCTCAAAAATCACAAACTCTTTTGCACTATAAAAATAAATCACCTTTCATATGAATTTCTACTTTAAACCCCCTCCAATGAACATTTGAAATTATAACAACCAAAAAAAAGTTTTGGTTTCGATTTAGCAAAATCCTTACATCCATGAATTTTTTTAAATTTTTTCTTTTGTAATGTTCGAAGTTAAGGGGGAGGACCAAAATAATGTTTACATTTTTGAAAAATAAATCGAAAACTGTGCTTTTGAAAATTGCAAAAACAACTTTTTTGCACTACAAAAGAAAATCACCTTTCATATGACACCCCACATACCATGATCAAATATAATTTTTTTTTCAAAATTTCTACTTTAAAACCCCTCTAATTAACATTTAAAATTATAACAACCAAAAAAAGTTTGTGTTTTGATTTAGCAAAATCTCTACACCCAAGAATTTTTTTAAATTTTTTCTTTTGTAATGTTCGAAGTTAATGGTGGGGACAAAAAAACCACTCGTTTTTGGTAATAACTAAAAACTAAGCAGTAGAAAATTCAATAAAATTTTTTTTTGAAATACTTCCATTTTTTTCGATTTTTAGACCAAACTCGATTCCTTAAACAAAACTTTTGTATTAAAATGCAATATTTAAAAATATACTTTTTACTGTTTATTTTTAACTTTATTTTATTAATAATAATATAATTTTTTATTTTTTTTTTTTTTTATTTTATTTTTAATTTTTTTTTTATTTTTTATTTTTTTTTTTTTACTATTTACTTTAAAACTCTTGTTTTACTATTTACCTTATCTATGTCCATAAAATATAGATAAAACCAAATATTTCAAATTTCAAGTTGATAGCACTTATAGTTTGTGAGTAAATTGATTATGTAGAAATTCGGACGGACACCGAAGTCTCACCAATAGGGTACCGTTTTTACTTTTTCAAAGTACGAAAACCTAAAGAGTAAAATTCACAATTTTTTATGCAACACGCAAAATTTTTTGTATAAATTCAATTAAATTATTGCAAATTAAAAAAATATTATCTGACAAACCACAGAATGATTTGGGTTACAAATTATTTTTATATTTTATGAAAAAAGATTGTAGTTTATTAAATAAAATTTGTGTGTTGCATATTTATAAACAAACAAGTGCAACAATTTACTAACCTTAGAAACATCTACATTTAATACACTTTCACCTTCTTTTTTCCACTAACTAAATACAATTAAATTTTCAATCACGACTACATATATGAAGAATTTTTTCTTTGATTATTTGAATATCAGACACTTTTTGTTCTGATTGAAAAAAATACACTTTGTACATCTTTGCTATGCACAAAGATTTTTGATTCTTATTAAATATTTTTTTTTAAATAAAAAATTACGGGTAAATGTACTGTAATTTTTTCTCAACGTTATTTATTATTAACATTTAATTATGTATAAGCAAATTTTAAAAATTTATGAATATATTGAATATGTACAATAAATTTTACAACAATTAACAACCAAAAACGAAATGATTTGATAAAACGAAACTTGTTAGAATCAACATATGTTTTATATTTTTTCTGTTTACATTTGGCAAAAATTGTTCCAAGATAGACATATAGCGTATTCTTTTGTACTGTACAGAACACGGACAAAAAGAAAACAGAATTGAAAAAATCCTCGCATAGAATATAACAAAATGTACAAAAATTCAGAATTAAATATAATTAAAATAATTTAATTAATTATAACCAAGCGGCATAATTTAATTTAGTAAAAATTCTGTTTTAACATAGCTGTAAGTACCCCTTAAAATGGATAATCCACAAATGGCCGCAGCAGTTTTAGCCTTCTTAGAATCATCATCATCATCAAGTTCCTCTTCAGATTCGGAATCGGAAGTTATTAGTGCTATATTGCAAAACATACCCGATCGAACCAAAAAATTAAAAAATGCAAATTTTGTAAAAAATGTAGTATTTAAATTTTCCAATGACGAGGTAATATCTTTTAGTTATGTTTTACACATTTTTTATAATTTTATCGTTCAAAATTTGAAAAAAACCCATTTATTTTTAAATTTTAGTTTAGAAGACATTTTCGCCTAAAAAAAGAAACATACATCAAATTGTCACAGATGTTTGAAACAAGCGATTTCCGGAATACACGGACCTATCGTGGGGGCCGGCAAATTGTTCCAACAACAGATTATATTTTGATATTTTTGTGGTAAGAATAACTTGAAGTTTTATACAATAACCTGTAGTCATTTATATTGTATTATTTAATATTCCTCACAGGTTTGCAGCAAATAAAAGTAGCATAAGACAAGTGGCAAATTTGTTTGGATATAGCGAGTCAAAAACTCATGCTATTATTTAGACAGTAATGAATTTCCTAAACCATATATCCGGCAACAGTATCTTTTTCCCAAATACCACTGCAGGAAAAAAAAAACTAGCAACTGATTTTTTCGAGGTCGGTAATTAATAATGTTATTGATTTTAATGATAACTTAACACCTTTTTATTCTCAGATAGCGGGTTTGAAGGACACCATTGGTTGTATTGATGGTCCCTATATACCAATTACAACCCCCGCTAAGAAAATTCAGAGTACGTATGTCAATCGGCATGATCAGACTTCGATTACTCTTCAGGCGATATTGCGACGCAAAATGCAGATTCTTGGATGTTTTTGTGGAGCACCAAGCAAAATTCACGATGCCAGAGTCTACAAACTATCACCAATATCTAAGGAATTAGAAAAAAATTGTGAAGGAAGGTTCCATGTACTTGGTGATGGTGCATACGAAATTAAGCCTTGGTTGTTAACACCGTATCGTAATTATGAACGGTTAACACAAAGTAAAAAAAAATTCAATGACAAATTTTCATGTACAAGAGTTAAAATAGAAAACGCTTTTGGAATTTAAAAAAAAAAGGTTTATACAACTACTGCGCGTAGATTTCAGAACAGTGGATTTAATAAATAAGTTTATTATCTCCTGCTGTGTTCTGCATAATCTGTGTATAGACAGCGATGATATTTGGGAAAACGATGCTGACGAAGCGAGAGACGATATTGATAATAATACTGAAAACAATGATGAAGACACATCTGCACGGGCAAACCATTGGCGAGGTTTAGGTATTATAAAAAGAGACGAAATTGCAGATTCAATAA
The DNA here is from genome assembly GCA_963693315.1 of Diogma glabrata. Taxonomy (NCBI): domain Eukaryota; kingdom Metazoa; phylum Arthropoda; class Insecta; order Diptera; family Cylindrotomidae; genus Diogma; species Diogma glabrata. The sequence goes on along the minus strand of OY856188.1, from coordinate 188,553,810 downwards.
AATTTAAATATGTACATATTGGAATGATCTTTTTAAAATAAAAATATCTATTGAAAATAAAATATTTTGTTTATCATTTATTTGGTAATTCCTTTATTATAAAATAGTCTAGTTATATAAAATAATCTAGTTAAAAAATATATTATATAAAATATAATATAAAAATATAGTTAATAAATTCATTTTCTAGAATACATTTCAACATGAAATAAATTATATGTTTATATAATATTTATATATAAAAATTTATCACGGTATTAAATTTATCACGGAATTAAATTTATCACGGAATTAAATTTATCACGGAAATTAAATTGCATAAAGTAATTAAATAATAGTAAAAATTTTTTAAATTTCAAATAATTTCAATAATAAAATCAAATTAAATTGGGCCTGAAAAGACCACGAATACACTCCAACTTTTCTTTGTGGCGCTCTTCTTTTCTCCTTTCCCTCTTTTCTTCTCTTTTGCTGCGACGATCATCTATTTCCAACAATGTTGTTCGTAGTGTTTCGGTCACAGAATTTTTTTTCATTGATTGATAATCACAGTTTTCATTTTGTCTTTTATTCTTGACAAAATTAATTCCACGCAAAGAATCTGGTTCGATCGAATCATCTAGAGCGGCTATTTTCTCAAGAGATTCCTCAAACGGTATCTCTACCCTACTATTTCCACTTGTCCTATTGTGGTCAATATGATTTTTTTTCGCCGTATGAGAGTTTTATAGCGATTAAGTATGTGATCAGAAGTTTTAGATGCATTAAACTTTATATTGAATTCAGTTGCTAAATGTTCCCACATAACTTTTTTTGTTCTAAATTTTCTTTTAGGACCGATTTCATCCATATATATCGCGTACTGTTTTACGCATTGCAATTGATTGAAAAAATTTTGTTTATTTCTTTAGAAGAAATTATATTTTTATTACTTAACAGACTATTAAATTATAACATTCATAAAAATTATTCACAATACGTATGACTGCTGATTCGCTTTCATTCCCATTCAGACAAAGAAATCCTTATAGCGTCTGCCCGCATGTTGGAACCGCCCTGTGTGTGTTTCTTAAAAATATATATGTATAATAATAATGCAAATAACATATACAAATTTCAGCTTTGCTGAAATAAAGTAAATTTTCATGAAATTTTAAAACTTTGAAATTTAAAAAAGAATACTCGGAACCGGAGTAGGTGTCTGGCATTGGATTTTTTAATAAAAAACGATTGTATACTTTAAGATATTAAAACGGCAGACATGCTGAAATCACGTTTTTGAAGTCAATTTTTACGTTTTTTGACTTGCGGACACGCCCAAAGGAACCATCGGCGGGGATGGTGAATACCCATTTCAACTACAGCAGGTGAAAAACTATACCTAGCATCAATGTGGAGTTTGCTAAATTACCGTAAGTCTGCCGGTCACTGGCTTTTAGACTATTAGATAAATGTTTATTTTGTATTTGGAGATAATATTGAGTTAATTTAGGAGTAAGAAGGATATTTTTTAATTTTGACTCATGTATTTTTTTTTACTGGCCACATTCAGAAAGTTGTAAGAACGTTATCAACTTTAACTAAAACTAGTTGCCCGAGCTTATACGCAAAAAATATGTCGTGCCATTAGCTCAATTTTCATTCTTCGTGTGTAGAACTACCCATATATATTTATGATTATTTACACATTGCTAAAGCATTATATTAAAAATGATTACTGCAGTGTAAATTTGTCTCTACACACTTAGAATCATTGATTATTATCATTTACCTGCTTTGACTTTCAAAAAGGGACGCACCAGGGGACTGATAATTTTACGTTTTGAATCATATTTTTTGTAAGAAATATATTTCGAAACGGGTTTATTTTGGGGGATTACAAGATTAGATACAAATTTTATTTGAAAAAAATTTTAATTTTTATATAAATATACGAAATAATCCATGCCGTCCAAAATTCCCATGTTTGTAGAACTACCCATACAAAATTAAAACAGAAAATATGTCGTTATGTTAATGATGAAATGTTATAGTTGTAGTTTTTTTTATATAAAATTACCAAAACAAACGAAATACGAAAAATATGTAATTGATCTAGTTAATGTGATACTAAAATTTATATATTTTTAAAAGAAAAAAAAGGAAATAAATTAAATAAAAAAAAAGGAAATTATCCAAAAAAAAAAACGTCACACAACACAAAGTCTAGTTGAATATATTATAAATCAAAACCTAAATTTACATAAGAGATATCCACATTAGAAGGATTTATTGAAAATAAACATCAATAATATCTTCTAAAGCTGTCGTACCTATGGTATCAAAAGCTATTCGCAGTAAGTTAGTATAACTGTTCCACTGTCGAAATTGATCAGTTCTCGATGGTAATAAAAGTCTGAACAATAAAATCCCAACCCAACAAACACCTATGTCCTAAGCAAGCTATTCCACCGTACCCAGAGAAATAAAAATAGTTGAAGGGTTTTAACTATAGTAAGATCAAAGGAAGTTTAGCCCTAGATGAAAACGGTAGTACTAATCCAACCAAGAAAACCGAAAGCAAATGGTGATTCATTAATCTAGGATGCACAAAAGCCGGCACTAGTGTCATCACAAAGAAAACGATAAATTGTAATCGTAAGGTTGTTGATTGTCTAATGAATGAATGTGAACTAACTAATTCGCATATACAGGGTGGCTGATGAAAGCTGCTACCAAAAAAAACGTAATAACTTTTTTTCTTTGTAGCTAACCTGTTCCATTTTAATTTTATTTTATAGATTGATCTTTACATTTAACGAAAGTGGAGAATTGGGACATTGAAAAAAGAATTTGGATAGTGCACCACTTTCACGCTTTAGAGTCCGTAGTTTCCGTCCAAAGAGAATATAGGCGCACGTTTGGCGGCACTCCTCCTAGCAGATGGACTATAATGAGGCTCGTAAATAATTTTGCCGAGGGTGGCACAATCGCAAGAAGGCCTTATCATCGAAATCCCTCAGTTTGGACGCAGGAAACTATCGCTGCTGCCATACAATCCAATCCTAGAGTTTCGACAAGGAGCTTATCTGCTCAAATGGGTGTCAGCAGACAGTCACTGCAGACAATTTTGCATCAAGATTTAAACTTATTTTCATATAAGATTCAATTAACAAGCAAACTAAACACAACAAACTTCCCGATTCGCTTGGAATTTAGCGATAAGATCATTCAAATGGCGGCAGAGGATGAAATCATCTTGAACTGCATTTTTATGTCTGACGAGGCACATTTTGATCTAAACGGCAATGTTAACAAACAAAATTGTCGAATATGGAGTAATTCTAACCCACAGATACTCCATTAGATGCAATTGCATCCACTTCACGTCACAGTGTGGTGTGCAGTTTTATCAAGGTTCATTGTCGAGCCTTACTTTTTCAAAGAAAACGGTCTTACAGTTACGGTCAATGGAGACCATTACTTAAAGATGTTGAAAGAGTTTTTCTTTCCAGAACTACGTCGAAAGAGAATCGCTTTCAATTCTGTGTGGTTTTAACAAGATGGGCAGCTTGTCACATAGCCACGCCTGTTATGACAGAATTGCGGCGAAAATTCCCCAATAAGCTGATTTCAAGAAACTCCACATTCCGTTGGCACCCCAGGTCGCCTGACCTTACTGCACCTGATTTTTTTTTGTGGGATTATTGCAAACAGGAAGTTTACAAAAGAAAACCAACAAATTTGGATGGTTTAAAGCAATCCATTCGAACGATAATTGAGGCAATTCCCGCTGCAACGCTCCAGGCAGTAATGAATAACTTTTTGATAAGATGTCGCACATGTGTCACCGAGGGTGGAGGCAATTTGAATTCAATTATTTTCAAAACTTTATGAATTACTTTAATAAAAATGTATTATTTTTCAAATGAATTAATAAAAAATAAATTACATAAACTTTACAAAAAGTTATTTGAGTTTCTTAATGTAGCAAAATTCATCAGCCACCCTGCACTTGAACCATGTTGCTGCGTTGCAAAAAAAAATAAAGCCAACCGCTGTATGGAGTACGCTATTTACAAGTTTATGACTTTATAATAATTAACTTGTTTTCACCGTAGATTTTCTTTTCTTTTCCTTGTTGAAATCCATCGAAATCAAATAGTTCTCTTTTCAATTAATAGGCAATTTTTAGTCCTGAAAGCAATCCACTAAATTCTTTCTCACGAGCAGATCGAGTTTGATGAAACTTGTTTTTACCTCGCTCTTATTACGTTAACTTAAATACAAAAAAATTAAATAAAAATAACTGACGTTCCTGTCAAGGAGTGAAACGCCTACTTCCCTATCAATTCTCCAATTGTATTGTACAATAGCAAGATAGTAAATGTTTTATGATAAGAATGATAAGAAGAAGTGGACTGTTGCGTTATAATTTACACTTAGTAATACCTGACTCTACTTTTCAGTTATTGCTATTCTTACAGACTAACTAATATAAAAAATTAAACTAAATATTTCTTAACTTAATTTTAGTTGTTGAGATGATGGTAGTTGCGGTTTGTTGTGACACAAAATTAATTCCTCCCACTAATACACTAAAGCCTTTTTTACTTCGATGCTTTGAACTATCGTCGAATTTTATTTCGATGAATATCGAATGAGCTGGTTAGACTTCAAGTTTTATAATATTATCTGTTATATTCATTATATCATGAAGCCACAGATACTGTTTTCCATACTTTCCACAATGCATGATTTTTAAGCAAACAAATCCTGAATTTAAATTTATTTGTATTGGTGAAAAAGCATATCATAATTTCAAATCAGTTGCAAAAGCATATCATAATTTCATAGCTGCTCCGTTTTTACAAATACACCGCTCATTTTTTCTTTTATAAAATTACAAAAGCTGTATTTTTTGTAATTTTTCTAAGTTTGATTTCTTCGACTAATAATGGTTAATATGCAATTAATTCTTAATGATGATGAGTAGCAGCTGTTAACTGGTATTTTGGAAAATTAACTCCAGACTCCCAACGATGTCGTTATCGAAAACTTAGCATCTTGACGACTTATTACCGTTATTACAAAAAATCTATGACTTCAATTAAACCAATGTTGATATGTTGTGTTTTAATTTTTTATCTTATTAGCTGGATATATTTGACGTATATACTTTAACATTACACGTTGAAGATTACTATTTTCGCCAACCCAAAACCAACAACTACTCGATGTATTGCGTGCTTAACTGTAATATTTATTGTTTTTGATTATTTGTTTTTTTCTATTAACTTTTGTTTTTTTTTTCTTTTATTTTTGTTATTTATTTTTTTCTTTTACTATTTTCTGTTTTTTCATTAAGTTTTTTTGATTATTTATTCTTTTTTATATTAACGTTTTAGTTTTTTTTTCTATTATTTTTGTTATTTATTTTTTTTCTTTTTATTGATTTTTTTTTTCATTTTAATTAATTCTTTTTTTTTATTAATTTTCTGTATTTATTTACTTCTAAGTTTTTTGTGTAATTTTTTCTTACTTTTCTATACAATTTTACTTTTCTTTGAACTTTCAACTAAAAATAGGTATTTATATCATTACTGATATATCTTTATAACAGCATTAAAAGTTTATAGCAAACATTAAAACACAAAAACAACAATGAAAGTTTTAGCTTTATAATCCAGTTTGTTTACAAAAAGTAAGGACAAAAGGTAAATTTTAATATTTGATGAATATCTACTGTTAGCATCCAACAGCCCATTTCTTCGCACCAACACTGCTAACGGTGATAAAGGAGAATGGATAAGAATGTGATGACTTCGCTCCTGCCCAAGGTATGTTTACTTGGTAATTCACGGTTCAACAGGTCTCATCGCAAACGACCTGTTCACAAAAGATTAATCTTCGTTTTCATACGATATTTTCTTCCTCGATTGCCACAATGTTTAAAACTGCCTAACATAAAGGATTGGCTCTATGCCTAGATAATAAAAATCGATATTAATTTAAATTAAGAGACACAATAAGCGGATCTAGCCATGATAACAACTAAAGTTGACCTAACAAAGTAAGCTCAAAGTAAGCCAAGTAAAATCGATAAAAAATCAAATTAAAACTTGTGTTTGCAATATTCCAAATTAAACTCTTTCTTGCATACAGGGATTGAAAGGACCAGTCAGCAGAGACATCGTAGTTTGAAATCTCGGTGTCTTACACACGCTATCACAGAAGCGATGCTAAAACATATTTTAATTTGATGTTCATGTGAATTCTAAATTGAAACTTCATCAACACACCCCTACTTAGGTTGAATGCTTCATTTGTGATTTCACAAATTCTATATTATTTTTTTTTATTGTTTTGGAAACTAGACAAGCAAGCACGAAATACGATTAGAAAGTTTTAAATGAGTGGATTGGAGATTTTTTAGAAAACAAAACAAAACCAGCTTTCTATCTGAACAATGCAAATTCTCTCAAATGCTTGAGTTTCTATCTATTCAAAATTTCAGTCTCATAAATTATAATTACAAAACCAATCACGGTTCATATCCAACCATCTAAATAAAATCCATAATTAAAATTGGAATAATGACCGTCTCCATTTGTAGTTGGCGAGCACCTGTTTTTTGAAAGCTCGATAACATCTGTACCTGATATTGATTGAAAGTACTTGAGGGGCTGAAGGTTCTAGAGACTTTTTTTACTGGAGGAGAATCTTACAGTTCAAGTAGTACTACGACCTAAAGGTCCATTGCGCTTTAAAAAGAAATAGGTACATAAGCACTTGGGATAAGTAATGGAAAGCATCCCGAACACCTGTTTAAACTTTAATAACATCCGTGACTGATAATTGATTCTGATTAAACTTGGTATATATGCTTAGTCTGATTTATGAACTTTTAATTGATCACAAATACGTTTTGCGATAAAAGACGTTAATGTGTGAAAATCCAAACATTTTGCTTCTTTAAAAATTCTGTTACATATATTACATTTAGCATTTGTAACGTTTTTGGAACATGGTGGTGAATTTTGACAACAAGCACAAGATTTTGAGCACCTGTGATCATTTTTGTAATAGTATGTAATATAGCAAATTTCACAATAAAAGGCCGTGTAAAAAGCAGTATTCAACAAATCACGTTATAATGATTTTCATAAAATAACAAAGTTTTTTTCTTATTCCTTCAAATATAATGTGTTGACCCTTAGTGTTGTATTGATATACAACAATTTTGTACTTGTGTAACGGCGCACAGTTTTTAACTACGGAAGACTGAAATTTAAGCAATCTAAAAGTAATTTTAATATCACCCGGTGGAATGTATTAATAAACAGTTTAAAACGAACTTCGTGTGGCATAACATCAGTTTGGCAATATTCTAGCATCTGTTTTTGTTCTAAAAAAATAAACCAATATGTTTTTAGTGGTGTTCTTTTTGGAAATGATAGAATAGAATTAAAATAACATTTACTGGATGTGAATTGATAGTTATATATCAGGTTGGAGTTGCAGATTGCATTGAAGGGAATATTGGAGGAATTGGATGAATAAAAACAATTTCGTATAGATAGAATGAATAGAAGGAAATACAAAGGAAACTATAAATTTGGATCAAGGATTTGAGATGAAATTAAGGATAATAGATATAAATTAATTTTAATATTGGTGAAAAACACGTGAAATCAGCAAGGTCTGGAAATGAGGTTTTAATTTTGCATATTTAGGTATTGGAATTCGTTGACATCAATAAAAAAAAATTTTCTGCGATTTTAGTTTTATTTTTTTTAACCCTGTCTTAAGATACAGGGTGTTGAAAAATCAAGAAATTGCTCGACCCTGGTGTATTGAAATGGCTCTACAGTCAAAACTACTGGACTGATTTTAATGTTATATAGCTCAAAATGTAGGTATTGAACAGAACGAATCAAAATAATAATTCACATTATATGACCTTGAACACTTTCTTTTTGAAAAATAACGGTAAAAAGTTCAAATTCGATTTTCTAGAAATGCCATTTTTTTAAATTTTTGATTTTTTAATATGTGAAAGATACATATGTTACTAACATTTTATAAAAAATTCAGGAGGAGAAAATTTTTTGTTTTTTTTTTATTAATTTTATTGCAACATGCCTTAAAATTTTTCATCATAAAAAAAGTGGAGTTAAAAAATTAAAAGTTTGTTTTGGATTTACATATATGTTTTTATGATAAATTTTTAATTTTAACTCAAAATAAATATTTTACACATTTTTTAAATTTTACATTACTAAATTCCGCAGAGTTAGAATAACGTCTAGCTAAGTTTTTAAATTGGTATCCATTAGCTAGTTGATTTCGTTGTGCAAACAAAGAAACCCCTTTGCATTCTGTCACTATATGACAGTGGTGAGTGAGTGATCTCAACAGCTTGACTGTTTGCAGGCATAATGGATTTGATTTCATCCGAACACTGCTGATGAAGATATGTATTTATAAAAAACAACGAGATCAGAAAAAATTTGTGTGTGTGTGAGGGGATTTGTATCCAGTTATGAAATAATGTCCGTCAATTGTAAATGTTTTCAAGTCGATATGCCAATTGTGTTCAGTTTCGTCATTTCTGCCTTCCACGATGCTTAGTGGTGAGAGATTTACGGTGGTGACAGAATTACTAATCTCTTGATTGTAATTTAATTATATTGTCTTCGGGTAATGGTGTTAGTACCTTAAAATTATTTGGTATTGCAGACTCATATACATTTATTACATAAGATTCAGCCATAACAATAATGTCTGATTTCCAATACCAAATATTATTCAAAACATCGTCCTTATGTTTTTGGAATGAATTTACATTATGATAAACTATTCTTTATCCCAGTTTATTATTCAAATTGTAATAACTCAATTGTAATTTTTTTCCATTTTCAAGAATTCCGTTTGTTTTATAAATTTGTTTTCTTTTTCGTTTTTTGTTTTTTTGGGTGGTTAAAAATCGCCCAAAACAAAGAGTCCCTCAATGTCACAACGTGATAGAGAAACATAATTTAGAGCAGCTGTTAACCCAGGCTTTAGAGCAGCAGTTAACCCAAGTGAACGTAAAAATATTTCAATAATTATCAATATAATCAAACATTTACCGTACTTTAGTTACAATTGAAGTAAAATTCTGACTACACATATAGTGGTATCTTACTCGCTTTAAAAGCACAATATTTCATTTGAAAACTTATTATATACCATCAATACTTAAATAGTAGGGTTACTCGCTATAAAAGCACTACACTTTGGCGCAGCCAGTATGTGTTACGGTGTCACTACAAAATCAATGAGTAAAATGGCATGGTATAGATTAATACAAACCATTGGTTTACGTTCTTTGTTCAAACTTGAACAAGAGGATGTTTCCTGCAAGAAAAAACAAAGTAAAATTAATATAAAATAAGTTAAATTTCATGCTAAACTTATCTTTATATACGTACATCTATAATAGTTCTCCAATCAAAGATAGACCTTATGCTCTATAGTTGAAATTCTGAAATTTTTGTTAATAAATTAGTTTATTATCTAATTTATACAACTTTCATATTTGTTTGCCTTTTATATCTATATACCATCTGGTGCTAAAACCCAAAACTGTGGAATGATATGTATGTAAATTTAAAATTTGAGTATTTTGTTGTGAAGGAAATCACATTTAAATTAAGTCATATCACTTCTATTGCGATTCCCAGAAGCAACAATTGGCGAGCGCATTTTTAACACCAGGTTCAGGTGAATCATATTTTCATAGAAGGTTCCCAAATATTTTTTTTCTAAATTAGATCACACAAATTTTTTCGTCGTCACCAGGTTAAATAATATGTGTATTTCGGGCTGCTCATACTATCACCATTAAATATCTAGGTGTGAGAAGCTTGTACGTGTGCAACATTTTGGCTTTTAACATTACTTTAACAATAATGGTTAATTTGAATGGTTTTATTTTTATTTTGAGTATGTAGTCTTGAATCTGTAGAGTATAAGAGATTTAAAACCGCGTCTCTCCCATTGAAAGTCGGGTTTCGTTCAGGTAGAATTTGATAATTTTTCTTTCTCTGACCTGGTTTGACATTTTGTAGAAAATAAAGGCGCAGATGAAAATAATCGAAGATCCAAAAAATAGCAGTTTGAATTATGTGTAAGTAAAAAGGTCAATTATCACAATGGACAAATGAAAAACAAAGTTCTATAAATCTAAACAAAATGAGTATGACGAGTACAACTAACCCGAGAAATCATCATTTTTAAATAAATTTTATTACATTCCTCTAATGAGAAGTAATATTTCTCTCCGAAGTAAGAATGATAATTTGTTTCATTTTACTATTTTAATAACTGAACTGCCGGCTACTTAGTTTTCAGAACAATTGAAAAAGACCAAATTACTAAGCGTTTTGAAGACAGAAATCCTGAATTAGTTTAAAACAAGCCTAAATAAGAAAAACAATTATTAATTTATATTCTAATTAACATCCTAAGTCACGATTGTATAGTCATTACTCATTATTGATTGTTTCCAATCAATGTGAAATCAATGGCTGACACTTGGTCAATTTGTAGTCCTATATGTATTAACATTAAATATAAATTCTTTCATTGATGATGGATATTTATATCCGAAACGCGTCTGAAATTTATATTTTTAATAAAAGTTGTTAGAAAAATAATATTACTTTTAATTATTAAATTTAATAATTGATTAATTATTAACATTAGACTACATTAAGGGAATTTAAATTAATTTTGGATTTTTGAGATCAATCAAACTCAAGTAAGTATAAAGAAGTAATTGGAATTTTTTCAATTCAAAGGTGTGGTTTGAAGTTTCTCAGAAAAAAACTCTACTTCACATTTTTCGTGTTTCGGTTGGGGTTCGAACCTACCTCGTCAGTGCCCGGCTCGAATCCTTGGGCAGGCACGATATCGATTACGCCGTCGAGGCGATGACAATTTCAAAGTTGAAACTTCTTTATCACTTATTCAATGTTACTGAAGTTGAATTTTTCCACTGTCATTAGACTCCATATTATGGAAATGAATTTACATTATATGGGATTTTTTGCATTAAATTTCGTAGTAATATTACTAGTAATAATACGTAGTAATATTAATACGTAGTAATATTACTACATAGCCCTGTTTTCAAGTAAGCTTATTTGATCTCTAACTTATTTGATCGCTAATTTTTCATATATCCGAACTGATCAGCTAGAGTTCTGATTATTTTTCATTCATATATTTAAAAAGAAAAATTAAAAATTATATGCTAGCATTTCTCATTACCACTTTTTGAAATCGTTGCTTCTACGTCAACAGAATGTCTACGCAAAAACTTTATTTATAAGCGTAGCGAAGCACGCCGGGCCCGCCTAGTAATAATTAAATCAAAGAAAATCAAAGAAAAATAATAATAATAAAAAATAAACTCACTCATACCATTATCATTTATTCACAACATTCATTTCACTAATAATAATAATAAAAAAACAAAGAAAAATAATACGTCTATACACTCCTAAATCAATGCATAAACTAAATTGAAATTTGAAAATAATAATAAAAAACAAAGAAAAGACTTGGGCAATTCCATTTCATATTGTATGTGGAAGGCCGTTAAATTCAAAAATACATTTTAATTCGTCTATAACTTTTTTATTTATGATCTGATTTGTGTGAAAAATCTTTAAGACCTAAGTTACACTAATATCAGTGTAACAGCAGTGAAAATTTGAAACGAATCCATCTGCGAATAAAAAAGCCTTAGGCTCCAGAAAGTTTTTTTAATATATAAGATAGTAATAATAAACTTTTAAAGTAATAAGTTAAACAATTTGATTACAACATAATTTGAAAGGTAAAGGTTGAGATATTGTTGAAGAAATTGATTTGGATTGTTGCAAGGCTGGAATTTAAGGAAACAGCGTGCAATTATTATTACGGGACAGCAGTTTATTGGTTGAATTGAATAATATTGTTCTGTATTGTTAATAAGCAGTACAGTAAGGAATTGGATTGTTTTTGAATGATAAACGGATATTGGGTGCAGCAAGAAGGTGAAAGCAACAGTATACGTAACTATAATATTGGCTGGTATAGTTATTGAGCAGATTATTAATTTAGCGGATTGTTTTTATTGGATACTAAGGAACAGTGTGTGCAGTATAATGCATGTTTTGGATTAAACCTGAATATCTAGATTGAAGATGGATGGGAAATAATTTATAGTTGTGTTCAAAACCGGATTTGTTTGGATGCAGTCAGGAACTAAGAACAGTAATGCCTGTAACTTTGTAAATATTAGTAAGTAAGATTTGTGTAGGTTAACGATGATATTTTGTTGGAATTTGTTTTTGATTAATTGTGTATTCACTTACTAGCGAAATTTACTAATTTTTTTTAAATTATTCATTCGTAAATATATGATATGTTATACCTGTCGCGTTCAAGTAACTATCAACATCGTGTTAATGAATTATTGTGATTACATATATTGATATTCAACGTTATTACTTTGTTTTTCTTTGTGATTTTTTGAATGCATTTAGTTCTGCTATTAACTTTATTATAAATAGGGATAAATAGGCAACAATCTAATAGTCAGGTTGTATTTCACACGCATGCGTGAGACGAACAATCTCTTTTTTCTTATTTCTTTTTCTGTAATTTATTACTTCGGTCGGAAAAATTAGTTCGGTCTGAAAAACCTAGGATACGATCTCGAGCCAAAAGAGCAAATCTTACCTCCAGAAACAAGGATCTGGTGCATAAAAAATAGTTCCATGGGCACGAACCCACGAAATCATATTATCGAGGACTTACACCATGTTTAAAACGCACCCGAGGTAGAAATTAGCAGACCCCCTGCTAAATAGTTTGATTCGGCAAAAAATTGAGGAAAAAGAAATATTAAAAAAACCGTTAAATCAAAGATCGTCTATATAATAATTGGGATCGATTTCAATTTCATATAACTAATAACCACGGTGTTTGAAAGTTGGAAGTTGAAAGTTCAAAAAAATTTCAAAATGAAATTCGTCAAAAGTGTTTTAAAAAAATTCAAAGTTAAAAGAAATTTAATAAAGCAAATAGTAAAAAAGTTGCAATTAAAATTAATAAGGTAAGTTTTAATTTTATTATTTATTTTAAAATTTATTTTTTTACGTATATAATAACGTTTATTTAACTTAAGGCAACTGCCTTTTTTATTTCACAGTTTTCCAAATCAACAAAATTCATCAAGTATTCAATAATAAAACAAAATGTTGTAATTTTAATTAATCATTTATTAAAAACTTAAAAAACGTTTTTTGAAATAAATTCTTTGACTAACTACCTAGTTTCATTTTATTAACCATCCTCAGTGGCGTTGGGACATACGGGTTTAATCGGGTTTAACCCCCTCCCCCCCCATTGAAATTTTAAAGTTTCTGTAATCTAGAAGAATTGCTCTAATATTCTAATATTAAAGTCGTTTTCGATTGAAGAACTAGTTCTTAACGAGTTCTTTCAATCGAACATGCAAACATTTGTAATAGTCAGCGATATAGTTTTAGTCTTCTAGCAAAAAAAAACTAAACATATAACTGACACCACATAAAATTATCATTCTGAGACTGTTTACCTAACCGTCGTTTCTGCCAGCTTAAGCATCAGGGAAAAAGGTGTCGTGAATTTCTAGGTAACTCAGAATGATCTTGAAATAGACGGTATACAAAGAGATTAGAAATGGATGATCAAATATAATTACCAATGATGATGCCGGAAATTCTCTCTCTCAATCGATTAAATCATCGAAATATAATGAAACTGTTATTTCTCTTTCATATTAAAAAAATTAAAATATCATACTTTAAAAAAACAACTTACTTTTATTAAAAAGAAATGAATTTTTCCCATTACCGCCTTAAACTAGAGTACAAATTCAAAAAAAAATTTACTTTTTTGTTATTACTACTGAAAACAAACACAAACAGACAACAAATTTTTTTTTTTAATTTTTTTTCTTTAATTTCCAATTGTTAAGGCAAATCCTGTATATCTTGCTTGCTCTATATCTTGCTTTGTAAATGGGTTTTTAATGGAATCCGGTTTTAATCTTCTGTTGATGTTGTATTAACCAATATGAACGGCGTTTTTGGAAAAGTCCGTATCTCTGGACTAGTTCTTTATTTTCAACCTTAATACAGTAGTTTTTAACTGGTAGTAGGCCTTAACTGAATTGCTTCATAACAGTGGCAATCATTAATAATCGACATCACAAAGTTACAAACAAACAAAAATTTCTTTTTTATATCAATTTACAGACAAAAATTTTTTTTTTATATTTATGTTTATTTTTATTATTTTTAACTTTATTTTTATTTTTTTTTTGTTATAATTCAATTTATAAAATTTTTGCAAATAATTCACAATATTTATAGTGGTAATGCATAAATAATAACTTCACAAAAAATTACAAAAAATATATTTTGTTTTTTTTTTTATTAGAATTTGCAAACATTTTCTTTTTTATTTTAATACACTTTTCTAAAATTTTTTCTATTCACCACAAACAGATAGAGAAAATTATTTTTTTCATTAGAATTTACAAACATTTTCTTTTTTATTTTAATATACTTTTCTAGAGATATTTTTTTTTATATTTAATATTCAAACTATTAACAACATTATTTTAAATTTTACAAAAATAAGTATTTCAAAAATTTTTTTACTTTTTTTTTTATTATTAAAACAACAAAAATATTATTTCCACCAGTTTGATTATTTAGAAAAATACTGACCCGGACTCGTCTTATTCTATCGTATATATAGGCTTTTTGTCCTATTTACTTTCCAAAAAAAATATATATACATATACATATATATATACGTTTTCTCTTTGTTAATTAATAAATACATACCGTATAAAACAAAAAAAAATTATATTTATCTGATCTGCTTTCAGATCAGGCCGCAATCAAATTATAAGTTAACAATAACTAAATATTGCATCTATAAGTTAACATGATCTAAATGTTACATCGCGGGGCAGACCCAAACCCTAGACAAAATCAAGAGTTCTCATTAACCCGGGCATTATGTCAAAAAAAAACATTTACAGAAAAAAAATCGGACTTGAAAGTCCTCCAAATGAACCTTCTAAGCGCGAATATCTTTCACGTGGTAAATACCCATTTTTTTCCATTTTCGTCTTCGATTTCATAAGCAACATTTCCAACAGCTCTTTTAATTCGACCCTTTATAAATTTAGGACCAAGTTTTACGCAATAATCTTTTGTTGCATCACTTATTGAAAAGTTCCTAACGAAAACTATTTGAGACTGTACAAATTTACGATTTCGACTCCGGAGGTTGTATTGTGTCGCATTCTTTTTGTATGCCTCCTTCAGGTGATTTAATACGGATTCTTGGGCAAAAGACAAACGGTCTGGCTTAGTTGCGAAACTCAAACTATTCGCGCTCAACCCGCCTAGTTTTTTTAAAAGCTCATAATTAGAGCCATGGGATACCATGTGTTGTCCGAAAACAAGATAATGTGGTGAAAAACCTGTTGAGCTGTGCACTACATTTCGCAGCGCATTTGCCACTTCATGTATATGCAAGTCCCACTCCTTATGATTTTTGTATACATATGACCTTAAAGCTGCCAGAAGAGAACGGTTCACTCTTTCCGAAGCATTCGATTGGGGTGAATATTTTGGTGTAAATATATGTTGCACACCATACTTGGTCAGTAGTGTTTCCAATAATTTCGACTCAAATTGTTTGCCGTTGTCTGATATAATTGTCTTGGGGACACTAAACACATTAAACAGTCGTTTTTCGAGATACTCAACCATTTTGATAGCTGTAGCGTTACGGAGTGGTTCCAGTAAGACAAATCTGGAGTATTGATCTAACATAATAAATATGTAGGCATTTCCTGCTTTGGATCGAGGGTACGGTCCAAGGAAGTCTAAATAAACTCGCTCCCATGGCCTGGTTGCTTCAATGTATTCCCCCATTTTAGGTCGGGCTTGAAAATTTAGAGCCTTACTCCCCTTGCAGATCTCACATTTAAGAACGTAATCTTTCACGCTTCGTGACATGTTAGGCCAAAAAAAATAACGACGCAAGGATTCAAGTGTTTTTGCTATTCCTGGGTGTGCAGAAGTTGGCGGATTATGTGCTTGGACAATTAAAGGAAGCACCAAAGAGTCTGGTACAAACAGTTTCCAGTCTGAGATATCTGTGTCTGCATAAGAAAAACCGAACGACGGATTTATAAAGAGCTTGCCATCTTCTTCTTGAAGATTAGTAGTGGTATTAGGGTTATCTTTAAGGGCCTGTATCCTATCTATATACGTTTGTTCACCAAAGGCAGGTGATTCAAGATCAATATGCAGTGGAGATATAGCAACATCATGAAATTTGTTTAACAAGATTTCGGATAGTTCATCCGCATTAGTACGGGAAAGTGCGTCAGGCACAACATTTTCTGAACCCTTGCAATGAACTATTTTGAAGTCGAAAGCTTGAAGTTTCAAGCTCCATCTTGCCAATCTTCCGGATAAATCCTTTTGGTCCATTAACCATCTCAAACTGGCGTGGTCGGTTATGATGGTAAATGGGAAACCCTCTATATAAGGTCGGAATTTTTTTATGCTTAACACAGCTGCAAGACATTCCTGTTCAGTCACTGTGTAGTTACGTTGTGCAGAATTTAATTTTTTTGAAACATAAGCGATTGGATTATCCTCTTTTCCATTGTCGGATTTTTGAAAGAGCACACCACCAACTCCAGTAGAACTTGAGTCACACTGTATATAGAAATGCTTTTCAAAATTAGGGTGTGTCAACAAAGGAGCATTAATAAGCGCTGACTTTAAAGCATCGAATGATACTTGTGCTTCTTCGGACCAAATAATCTTGTTTCCTTTTTTAAGAAGGTTAGTCAATGGAGCCGTCAAACTAGCGTATTTATCAATAAATCGACTGTACCACCCGCACATTCCCAAAAATCTTCTTATTTGTCTCATGGATTTCGGAATAGGATATGATGTAATGGCCTCCACTTTATCCGGGTCTACTTTCAAGCAGCCATCCCCAATTATGTATCCCAAATATTTAGATTCCTTTAGGAGAAATTTACTTTTATCTACGTTGATTGTTAGGTTTGCTAATTTTAGTAGTCGAGATACTTCTAATAGTAAACTGAAATGTTCGTCAAGAGTAGCCGTAACAATCAACAGATCATCCAGATACACAAAGATTCGATCGTGCAATTCGTGGGGTATGACCTTATGCATAACTTTACACATAGTTTGCGCCGCGTTGCATAAACCAAATGGCATCCTCTTGAAATGGTATAAAGGTCTTCCAGGTACTGTAAACGCTGTTTTATCGCGTGAAAGTTTGTCAAGAGGAATTTGCCAGTAAGCATCTTTAAGGTCCAAGCTCGTTATGTATCTAGTACTTTCTAACCTACTTAGGAGGCCTTCAATTATAGGAAGAGGGTATGCGTCCTTTACAGTTACCTCATTCAGTTTCCTAGCGTCCAAACATAACCGAATAGTACCATTTCGTTTTTTAGAGATGGATATAGGAGAACTCCAAGCACTCTCGCTTTCTTCAATCACATCAAGACTGAGCATCCTATCCAATTCCCTATACATATCTCTCTGAACGGCAGGTGAAACTGGGTAATACCTCTGTTTAATTGGAATAGCAGAGCCGATGTCAATCCTATGTGACAGAATATTGGTACATCCCAAACCATGTTTTGCAAAGGAAGGAAAGTTATCCTTAATCTGGTTAAATTGTTGCCATTGTTCCAATGTAAGATCATGCTGCTTCAGATCAGAGTTTGTACTTAGACCTAAGTCCGTCGAATGTATATCGGAAACGCAAGTGGGTGACAACCCAAAAATCTTCCAAAAATTAATTCCGAGATAAAGAGGTTGTACTAATGAAGGAGCAACGTAAATTTGTAACATTTCGGTTTTATTTTGAAAAGTTACCGGTACTTTAATATAACCTATAATTTCTTGATACTGGCCACTAGCTGTAGCTAGATGAGTTGAAAATGGGTAAAGTTTCAAATCTAATTCTTTTATGAATTGTTCGGACTGAGCTCCCAAAACGGTAATTGTAGCTCCGCTGTCCAACAGACCGGTGATTGGATAGCCAGCTACACGTATCTCGGCATAAGGTCTTGGATCACTCTTGGTAATGTTTTCGGAAAGCCTTGTTTCTGCAATTAACTTACGCATTGTCTTGCGATCTCCCCAGTACTTGAGTGTTCTTGTCCTTATTCGCGATTCAGGTTTTAAACTATTATTCCTAGGATTTTTGTTCTTCATAACGCTTTGCAAGTCATTGAGCTCAGTACTGGCACAACTAGAGATTATTAAATTAGAAGGGGGTTCATTAGGGTTCATTTGGATCGCTGTCTCAACAGTTCTGGATCCGTATTGCTGGCTGCTTCCTCTGTCATTGGTTTTGGGAGTGGGGCACTTGGGAGAAGGAAATGATTGGCCCCACGAGGTCTCATTTCCACCTTCAAGTTTCCCGCTTTAGTGTTACATTTTCGACGGTTAGGTTTTAAAATTGCATCTGTTCCGCAACCGTAACAAAAGGTGTGCAGTTTTGTGTCGGCACAGTCCTTAAAACTGTGACCGATTTTTAAACAATTCCAGCATTTCGCATTTTGGTTAATTGAACATCCCATCTCATCTATGTTTACTGTCTGACAAACGTTGTTGGGTGCTGCCGGTGGTAAATAATAGTCAAAGTATTCGACATTGCATTGGTTTATTGGTGGTCGTGGCAAGTCTGATTGGTGTCTAAAGTCCATATCAGATGTTAAAGCGCTTATTGACCTACGATAAGATAAATTGGTCGAGGGGGTATGGCCTAACCACTTCCAAGTATCTTCAATTGAAATCACACGTTTTACAAACAATTCCAACGTTGTAAAATCGAAACCAGCCAAGGTGAGTTGCAGTTCCGGATTCATATTTCTTCTTAGAATGTGCAGTAAATTAGTTTGTGAAAAAGGTGTTTTTAGATCTAAAGACATGGCTAACATATCATTGTAAAACTCTAAGAAACTCTCTTTGGTTTTTTGTTTGCGTTGTTCTAAAGCATTTATTATATCGTAATCAGACTTCCGACTGCGAAAGCGATTAAAGAAAGCTTCCTTAAAAGATAGCCAAGTTAACATGCCAGATCTTTCAACGTAAACCCAGTACCATTCCGCTGCCATGCCTTGTAACAGGATATTAAAATCATTAACTAACTCTGTACCTGTAATTCCATGGATCTTTGCAAGGTGTTCCACTCTAAATAAAAATCTTTCAACGGGTAAACCTGTAATGGACCCATTGAATGTAACATTCCATTTACTCATAATAACTGTGACTCTTCTGGGAGGTATAAAAAATCTTTCGTTTTCATATAAAGCAGGTTGTGAATAGTTATTATTCAATTCGCGCTGTCGGTTACTGGTTGGGGTGTCGGAACGTACTTCGTGTAATACCTGTGGTGGGGGGGCAGTTGGATTGTACCTTACTGTATTTATATTGTTGTTTAGAGGTTGATTATTACCAGGATTAACAGAAACGTTAGTATTGATCATATTAAAACGTCGGTTAACCTCTTCTATCAACACCGAAAGTTATTCAACATTTGCGGTTATATTAATTCCTGATGCGTTTTGGTTATTAGGTGCTTCATCAACCCGCTGGTTCTGCAAACTCGTATTTGGGTTATTATCATTTGGATTCCCCGGTGTTCTTAACTCTGCTAACGTTTGATAGTTGGAACTTCCAGCAATATTGGTGGGGGTAGAGGAAAGATTATTTTCATCATTGGAAGCAGGTAGTTGATCTATCACAACCTCTATGTCTTTAAAATCTTCAACCTGAATACTTTCTATTGATTGAATCGTGCCGTCTTTATCCAACTCTGTTGCCCTGTGCTTACAAAGAGCTTCGATCAAAGCGTCACATGCTGTCAACAAATTAGTAGAAGCTTTGTGGGCAGACTTGGTTGTACCAATTCTTTTAAGTCTACCTTGTATATGGAATAGTCGTGAGGAAATGGTATTAAATGTTTCGGTTTTATCACTGCCCTGCTCCAGAGCTACAGTATGATGTAACTGCTGCTGAATATCTTTCAATTTAGTAGAGCACAAACTGATCTCTCGCTTCGGTTGTTTTAAAGCTAATCCGTGTGGTTTAGTAGGCGGATCGCGTATATGTTCCTCTTCTTCCTTTAGAAGGGTAGGTAAGCTTTCAAATTGGGATTTCGCGGAACCCTAAGATTTCTAACCTGACACTCGACTATCACTTCGTCGGGGTCCAAGCACAAATAATCCATTCTGGAATTGTTTCTTACAGTCAACGAAAAAATATTGTATACACAAGCGCTTTAATTAGTAAATCCAAAAGTATAATACTAGACTTTTACTTCAATTGCTACTAAACCTAATTCTTGTTCTATACTTGACCGCCAAAATCGAGAAAATACAATCAACAATTTAGAAAACAAAAACGTATATATATATGTAGGACGATGTATGTATTTCTTTCTTTAATTTTAATGAAATTTGTTTGATTTTTGTTGTTTTAAGTTTAAAAAAAAATATATTATTTATCCTAAAAATTATTTATCAAAGAAAATTAATTATCAAAAAAAATTATTTATCTTAAAATTATTTATCAAAAAAATTAAAAAAAATATTTATCTTAAAATTATTTACCAAAAAAAATTATTGTTCCTGAAATTATTTATCAAAAAAATTATTTTTCCAAAAAAAATTATTTGTCTTAAAATTAGTTATCAAAACAAAATTATTTTTCCGAAAAAAAATTATTCATACGTACAAAACTAAATCAACCTAATCAATTATATAATTGTAATTCGATTAAGTAAGTTACTCTAACGATCCTAAAAAGAAAAGTAAAAAGTTTTTTTTTTGTAGATATGTAAAAAAACGTAGATTGAGAGAGAAAACCACCAAACATCAAGAGTGGCAAGCACAATTGATAAACCCAAAAAAAAATTGTTATATTCTTAAAAAAAAATCATCAGAAATTTAAGTTGAAATACTGTAAATGAAATCATCAACTGCAGATAAGAAACAGTTATTTTTTTCATACACACTTTGTCTAACATTCCTCCAAACCTAAACCTATGCAAGAGTGTGTTTGACGCATAGTAAAATCAAAACTTTAAAATAAATTAATGGATATTGAATGCTATCACACACTTGCACAATAATCAGATAACGAACCAAAAGCAAATAATGCAACGAATGAGCAACAGCTAAAGATGCAGATATAATCACGATAGTTAATTCAAAACGTCATTTAAGACGGACACAAAATCGTTCATCAACATCTGTAACTGTACTCAAATTTACCAACAAGAATTTCAACTGGTTAAAAAAATTGGTAACTCTGATTCCCCACAAAAACTGAATAACTCAAATCAAAATATTACATAAAAAAATAATAGAAAGCATCAATTTGTGTAAAACATCAGAGTTTGATACAAACTTAACGGGTACTGAAACCTGATTTGTAAATTGAAAAAACAAATAAATTAAACGTGAAGCTTTGTCCTCCATTTTGGGCGCCATATGTAATAGTCAGCGATATAGTTTTAGTCTTCTAGCAAAAAAAAACTAAACATATAACTGACACCACATAAAATTATCAT
The DNA here is from genome assembly GCA_963693315.1 of Diogma glabrata. Taxonomy (NCBI): domain Eukaryota; kingdom Metazoa; phylum Arthropoda; class Insecta; order Diptera; family Cylindrotomidae; genus Diogma; species Diogma glabrata. The sequence goes on along the minus strand of OY856188.1, from coordinate 188,532,090 downwards.
TCTGAGACTGTTTACCTAACCGTCGTTTCTGCCAGCTTAAGCATCAGGGAAAAAGGTGTCGTGAATTTCTAGGTAACTCAGAATGATCTTGAAATAGACGGTATACAAAGAGATTAGAAATGGATGATCAAATATAATTACCAATGATGATGCCGGAAATTCTCTCTCTCAATCGATTAAATCATCGAAATATAATGAAACTGTTATTTCTCTTTCATATTAAAAAAATTAAAATATCATACTTTAAAAAAACAACTTACTTTTATTAAAAAGAAATGAATTTTTCCCATTACCGCCTTAAACTAGAGTACAAATTCAAAAAAAATTTACTTTTTTGTTATTACTACTGAAAACAAACACAAACAGACAACAAATTTTTTTTTTTAATTTTTTTTCTTTAATTTCCAATTGTTAAGGCAAATCCTGTATATCTTGCTTGCTCTATATCTTGCTTTGTAAATGGGTTTTTAATGGAATCCGGTTTTAATCTTCTGTTGATGTTGTATTAACCAATATGAACGGCGTTTTTGGAAAAGTCCGTATCTCTGGACTAGTTCTTTATTTTCAACCTTAATACAGTAGTTTTTAACTGGTAGTAGGCCTTAACTGAATTGCTTCATAACAGTGGCAATCATTAATAATCGACATCACAAAGTTACAAACAAACAAAAATTTCTTTTTTATATCAATTTACAGACAAAAATTTTTTTTTTATATTTATGTTTATTTTTATTATTTTTAACTTTATTTTTATTTTTTTTTTGTTATAATTCAATTTATAAAATTTTTGCAAATAATTCACAATATTTATAGTGGTAATGCATAAATAATAACTTCACAAAAAATTACAAAAAATATATTTTGTTTTTTTTTTTATTAGAATTTGCAAACATTTTCTTTTTTATTTTAATACACTTTTCTAAATTTTTTTCTATTCACCACAAACAGATAGAGAAAATTATTTTTTTCATTAGAATTTACAAACATTTTCTTTTTATTTTAATATACTTTTCTAGAGATATTTTTTTTTATATTTAATATTCAAACTATTAACAACATTATTTTAAATTTTACAAAAATAAGTATTTCAAAAATTTTTTTACTTTTTTTTTTATTATTAAAACAACAAAAATATTATTTCCACCAGTTTGATTATTTAGAAAAATACTGACCCGGACTCGTCTTATTCTATCGTATATATAGGCTTTTTGTCCTATTTACTTTCCAAAAAAAATATATATACATATACATATATATATACGTTTTCTCTTTGTTAATTAATAAATACATACCGTATAAAACAAAAAAAAATTATATTTATCTGATCTGCTTTCAGATCAGGCCGCAATCAAATTATAAGTTAACAATAACTAAATATTGCATCTATAAGTTAACATGATCTAAATGTTACACATTCAGTGTTATTGTATGAGTAAATTGAATTGGTTGTTTTATTAATTCTTTCATTTTGGTTTGTTTGAAAAGCAATAAAAAAACAATACATTTTGTAGAAAAAAACTAATTTCACAATATAAATAACTAAAAGTAAAATAAAATTATTAATATGATGCTGCGTTATAATTATAACATTTTGATTTTACGTTTGTAGTGTATGCTTTTTGTCATAGCATGAGTAAAACTCAAAAATAACTGGAAATAAAACTAGTTCTTCAAAAGTGGGAAATATGCACAACTACCGTCTTCCCCCGAAAAAAACGCCTAGGCGTTGTAAACAAATAGAACGCCTACCCTGCGTTTTATTCAAATATAACGCCTAGGCGTTATGTATTGAATTATGAATACAAACTAATTTTTTAAGGCATTCACTACATGCATGAAAAATAATATTATACGTATTTTGATTTTTTACATGAAAGCAAATGATTTTTGACAGAGAAAAACTCAAAATCTCTTTTTGACTATGTATTTCAAAAACTTCAAAATCAGTTTCGAACCGTTCGGTACGTGGCTAAGTAGTATTATAAGCGATACCATCCTAAAAATTGAAGCCAATCTAAATGATCTTATCGACGAGAACGACAACGCCAAGCTCCAAAAGGGTATTCGACATCATGTGGTATGGAAATTGTAGCTTTTTACAAACTAGAAGATGTCAAGTGTCAACATTACTGTTGTGGAAGTGGACAACAATTGTATAATGAACGATTAATGTTTATGGGTCATTCTTTTACAAACTGGGCACCTTTCTGACCGACACATTTTTGATTTGGCTGAACTTTTTCGTAGGGACTTTATATCGAAAAAATTTTCTATTAAAACGTATATTTTAATTAATGGAGAAATGAGTTGTACTGTTAGAAATAAATTAATTTTTCCAGCGCAGGACGACTAAAATTTATTTCAAACGTTAAAAATAATAAAAAATTAAATATGTACATATTTGATAATTGATTGTGTCTAAATTTTCGATTTTGGTTAAGTATTTTTTGAATGCCCAAAAATTGCTTTTTCTGTTGTTTTGGCTCTACTTTTGATGATTTACTGAATATTAGACCAATTGGCTACAATCAATTCCTTCAGCAATTCAATCGATTGGAAAGTGGCTAATATCACCAGCACAAACTCTTTAGTAAAAATTAAAATTGAATAAATTTTTCGGTTTAAAATTGGATACAGAATAAAATTTCAATTTACAACACATACAAAATCATATAACCACCATATACAGATTACCTAAACTACTAACTTATGTTTTATTTACAACAAAAGTTTAAATTAAATTTAAATTTTTAAAAAATCGCTTACTTCGAAAAGTGGCGTTCTATTCGAGATAGCGTTCTATTTGAAATAGCGTTCTATTCGAATAATTATATCACTTTTTAAGAAAATCGAAAATTGCTCACCCTCGAACACAACGCCTAGGCTTTCTTTCCCAGTC